>CM077670.1:320553484-321043484 GCA_039707655.1 Elymus sibiricus | reverse complement strand
TCTTCCATAATACTCGGTACCTCCATCGCCGATAGCAGAGACACCACAATTTGTAGATTTCCGGTCGGCCATAGATAGCTCTTTGCCAAAGGTACAAAAGCGATACCCGTTGATGTCATATTTCTCAAATGAACGGACCTTATAGTCAAAACCATTAGCGGCTTGTCTCAATTCGGCGTCCATAGACTCTGAGTTAGCCTACAAGTTTAATACGAAAGGATTGTTGCATTAGCCGCAAATTAGACCAAGAAATGAAATGGTCTATTAATGGTAATTACCGTTTGTTTGAACCAAGAGATTAAACCGGGATAGCCGCCTCCATGCTTTGCCAGAAGCTCATACTCTTCGATGGAATCCTTTTGGATCACCACTCCATCCGAGAATTTGGCGACGTATCGACTGTATCAAATATCCGGGAATAAGAGCAGTTCAAAGGAATTAGAAGTTGTGAAACAATGTACCGAGAACTTACTCGATGTACGGCCACACTTCTATTAGGATGTTGAAGATATACAACGAAATGGTCCGCCATTCTTTGACATCCAACCCTACTTGTTTTGAAGCACCAGCTGGTGCGAGCTTCCCTTTGAATAGGCTGAGGTTGGATCCACCTTTTTTAGGGTTGCCAGCATTGTACCGAGGCTTCGGATTATGCAAATGACGATTTTTGTCTTCGTAGTGTGCTGTCACGAAGTTTGCCGCCTCCTCGGTAATGAATGCCTCGGCTATCGATGCTTCAATTCTACGTTTATTTTTACATTTTGCTCGAAGCGTCTTCTGCATCCTCTCAGTTGCATAGCACCAACGATTTTGCACGGGCCCCCCCAATCTTGCCTCGGTCGGGAGATGTAAAATCAAATGCTGCATTGGATTAAAGAAGCCCGGTGGAAAGATCTTCTCTAACTTGCAGAGCAACTCCGGCGCCAACTTTTCCATATCATCTATCACGGCAGGCGATAGTTCTTTCGCACAAAGAACACGCAAGAAATAGCTCAGCTCTGCCAGTACTAGCCATTCATCCTCAGGGATAAAGCCACGCAACATCACCGGCATTACCCGCTCAAGCCATATGTGCCAATCATGACTCTTGAGACCAAATATTTTCAATTTTTCAAGACTCGCTTCCCTCTTTAGATTCTCTGCATACCCATCGGGGAACATCAACTGCATTTTCACCCACAAGATAATTTCCCTCATAGCTGGCCTTCCAAGATTGAACCAGGCCTTTGGCTTTGTCCAGTTCTGCTTTCCTTTCGGTTGTCGCATGTTTTGTAACGGTCTATCACATAGAGTCTGCAGATCGACTCTAGCCTTAGTATTATCCTTTGACTTCCCATCTATGCCGAACAATGTACCAAAAAGGGCCTCGCCGATATTCTTTTCAGTGTGCATCACGTCGATGTTGTGTGGAAGAAGGAGGTCTTTGAAGTAAGGCAGATCCCACAAGCATGTCTTGTGAGTCGAGGCGTGTTCCGAATTATACCCCTTGAAATACCCTAGACGCTCTGGATCAGGCTCGAGAGCGTTTAACTGATCCAGGATCTGTTGGCCAGTCAACGCAGGTGGTGCAGAGTTTTTGACAACTCTACCTTTGGTGAAGTTCTTCTTGTCTTTTCTGAACTTATGGCGAGGATCCAGGAACTGTCTATGCAAGTCGAAGCAAGAATACTTGCGACCCGCCTGCAGCCAATGAAACTGAAGAGCTGCCTTGCATGTGGGGCACGGGAACCTTCCATGCATACACCAGCCAACGAATAGCGCATACGCCGGCAAGTCATGCATCGAGTACATGTACCAGACACGCATTATGAAGTTTCGTTTGCTAGCGGCATCGTATGTCTTGAACCCATTATCCCAAGCTTCTTGCAATTCATCCTTAAGCGGCTGCATGTACACATTCATATTCTTCCCCGGATAGTTGGGCCCTGGAATTATCAACGTCAGGAAAATGTTCTTTCTTTGCATAATCTGTCCGGGGGGGGAGATTGAGTGGAATGACAAATACAGGCCAACAACTGTATTGGGTTGCCATCATACCAAACGGATTGAACCCATCCATGCCGATGCAGACTCGAGGATGCCTTGGATCTGCCGCTTTTTGCTCATGTAATGCATCGAAGTGCTTCCACGCAGAACCATCCGATGTGTGTACCATCATCTGATTCCCATCTGCATCTAGTTCGGTTCTTTTGCCCATTTTGTGCCATGTCATCTGTCTGGCCGTCTCTTCGACCATGAAAAGACGTTGAAGTCTTGGTACGATTGGCAGATACCGAAGAACATTAACGGGGATTTTGGTCTGGCTCTTCGCACCCATACCGTTGTCTACCACAACATACCTGGAAGAGTTGCAAATGGGACAATAGTTCAAGTCCGCATACTCAAGCCTAAATAAGGCACATCCTTTCTCACATGCATCTATCTTCTCATAGGGCATCTTAAGTGCACGGAGGATTTTGTCCGACTGGTACAGGTTTGCAGGCATTACATGGCCTTTGGGTAGAAAGCGTCCAAATAGTGTCATCATCGCGTCGTAGCATTCTCTGCCCAAGTTGAATTGAGCCTTCAGAGCCATTACTTGTGCGATGGCATCCAGCTGACAAAGCTCAGTGTGCTCGTGGAGAGGACGTTTTGAAGACTCCAACATTTCATTGAAGGCCTTTGCAGATTCCTCCATCTCATCGTCCGAATCCCGAGCATCATCAAAGTCTTGCACCATGTCTTCGATCCCGGTACCATGCTCGTCGGTGCGACGACGAACCACCTCAGCTCTGGTACATTGGGCAGACTCTCCATGAAATGTCCACACCGTATAATCGGGCGTAAACCCCCACTTCTGCAGGTGTTTACCCATTTCATCCTCTTTCCTCTGAGAAAAGTTGTCGCACCGAACACAGGGGCACCAGGTTTTTCTCTGGCCATTTGCAAATGCGTCTTTCACAAACCCCTTGGTTTTTGTTAACCATTCATTGCTCATGTCTTCCTGACTAGTGTGACCGGTGTACATTCACGCACGATCACTCATCTTGCCTACCTACTAAACACCCAAGAAATATATATATAATTCATCATATATATTCATCAGTTAATCAAGTTTGTCAATTTTATTACATCCATGCAACCTACACGCTAATAGGTAAAGATAGGTCCTAAGCCCACCCGAGTATGTGTAGATTGGGTTCATTTTCCCATGCTCTGCTCTGGATCCGACGCAAAATTTCGGAAGCACCTCCCCGCTGTTCTCCTGATACACGTCTCGGCAATAAACAGAGAGGATGTGTACCCGGAGAACAACGGGGAGGCACTGACGAAATCCTGCATCGGATCCGGAGCAGAGCATGGGAAAACGAACCCAATCTACACATACTCGGGCTGTCCATGGATAACGTTGGACAATTCGAAAGAATCACGGTTATAAATATGCAAATG
The DNA here is from genome assembly GCA_039707655.1 of Elymus sibiricus. Classification (NCBI taxonomy): domain Eukaryota; kingdom Viridiplantae; phylum Streptophyta; class Magnoliopsida; order Poales; family Poaceae; genus Elymus; species Elymus sibiricus. The sequence goes on along the minus strand of CM077670.1, from coordinate 321,040,055 downwards.
CATGCATATTTATAACTGTAACCCTTTCGAACGGGAGACGCATACTGGTTACGCGACTGTAGTTACCTAGCTAGTGTCATCGGCACGAAGGCCGGAACAGAGCAAAGGAAGGGGGGAGGAGGATATAGCTAGCTACCTACTGCTGTCGGCGATGAGGGGATGGAGCCGAGGAGGGTAGCCGAGGGAGGAAGCAAGGGGCACCGGCGAGGATCTGCGAGGAGGGGGGGATCCGGGAAGGGATAGGTGAGTGACCGGCGAGGGGAGAGATCTTGGGATCTCTACATTAACATTTTATTTTTCCTTTACATTTTCTACATCTTCTACTTCTTTCACCTAACTAACAAAACTAAATTTAACTAATAGTAGACCTAAAATTTAACTACATTTTTTACATCTTCTACAACTAACTACAGCTAATTAACTAAATACAACTAAACTAGATTTAACTAATACTAAAACAGAACACTAAAATTACTAAAACAGAGAAAAAAATTGAAAAAACAGAGAGGGGGAGGGGCCTCACCGGAGTGGGGGAGGTGGAGGCTGGCGTTGGTGGAGGTGGAGGAGGCCGGCGGCGGTGGCGGTGGGTTGGAGGAGGCAGGGGGCGGCGGCGATGGAGGAGGGGGCCGTGCCGCCGGCGGTGTAGGTGCAGGAGGCCGGCGGCGGCGGCGGTGGGCTGGAGGAGGCAAGGGGCAGCGGCGGTGGAGGAGGGGGCCGTGCCGCCGGCGGTGGAGGAGGGCGTGCCGCCGGCGATGGAGGAGGGCGACGCGCGGGGACGGGGTGGCGCCGGCGGACGGGGACGGCGGCACGGGGCGGGGTGGAGGCGCGAGACGGGGACGGGGAGAGACAGACTGAGAGAGAGAGGGGGGGGGTTACGGCCGTTAGATAGGCATCCTCTTTGCCGTCTGCTAGCAAACGGCAAAGAGCAAAAAAGCGGACGGCAAAGATCAAGCGGACGGCATCCGGCCCGTTCATCTGACCTAGCCAGCTCCACGGTCCAGCGGGGCCCAGCTGGTCTCTTTGCCGTCTGCCTTTAAGCTCTTTGCCGTCTGCTGGCAGACGGCAAAGAACGCACTGATGGCAAACTATATCTTCGCCATGAGTCCGTTCTTTGCCGTCTGCTTTTGGTAAGCGGACGGCAAACACCTTCTGTGCCGTCCGCTAGCAGACGGCAAAGAACTGGCTGATGGCAAATTCTCTGATTCCAGTAGTGATAAACCAATCTAGTTGACCAAACCAAATCGATAGATCGGAGAGAAATACAAAACTATAATAATCATGCATAAAAGAGTTCAGAGAAAACTCAAATATTTCTCATGAATAATCTGATCATTAACTCACAATTCATCGGATCCCAACAAACACACCACAAAAGAAGATTGCATCGGATATAACTCCAAGAACATCGAGGAGAACGTGGTATTGAAGATCAAAGAGAGAGAAGAAGCCATCTAGCTACTAGCTATGGACCCGTAGGTCTGTGGTAAACTACTCACACATCATCAGAAGGGCAGCAAGGTTGATGAAGAAGCCCTCCGTGATCGATTCCCCCTCCGGCAGAGTACCGGAAAAGGCCTCCAGATGGAATCGCGGAAGAACAGAGGCTTGCGGCGGCGGAAAGGTTTTCTCTTCTGTCTCTCTGGTATATTGGGAATATTTGGGAATTTATAGCGCTGGAATTAGGTCAGGAGGGGCTACGAGGGGCCCACAAGCCTGGGGGGCACGCCTATCCCCCTGGGCGCGCCCTCCAGGCTTGTCACCTCCTCGTGGCTCTTCTGGTCTTCTCCCGAAGCTTCGTGGGTCTCTACTAGTCCAGAAAAAAATAATCCAAAGTTTTTTTCTCGTTTGGACTCGTTTTTATAATGATTTTCTGAAAAGGCAAAAACAAGCAAAAAATAGCAACTGGCACTGGGCACTGGGTTAATAGGTTAGTCCCAACAAATGATATATAATTGCATATAAAACATCCAAGATTGATACTATAATAGCATGGAACAATCAAAATTTATAGATACGTTGGAGACGTATCAGCCCTCCGACAATGCTAGAAATACCACCGGAACGGGGGCTGGGCGGGGAGGACCATATTCCATCTACAGAGAGCCGCCGCCTTGCATCTCTGAGCAGGACACAAACCCTAACAAAACTCAAAAAAACATCAAAAAATGGAGCCCTCCCGCCGGCAAGGGGTGGGATCCACCGCGCCTCCATGGTCCTAAGACCACAGAGACGAGGTAGACCGGCGGCGGCGCCGGCAGGAGGCAAGAGAAACCCTAGCACGCTGGGTGCGGGGTACGAGCGGCAGATCTGGTGCGTTGGTTGTTGGTGAACGAATGGATAGGATTTCTTGGATTCACTAATTAAACTCACGCTTTTATCGAATAACTCTTTCTTGAGCCTTCTCATCTCGACGGTGTTTTTAGTGGCAGCGTTTATGGTTCATGGGCGTAGATTCCTACCAGCCATTCGCGATGGTAAGGTTAGGGTTTTACTGGGTTAGTCACCACCGCGGTGGTGACTTCCCTTCGCAGTTTGGTCATCCAACCTCATCTCCATCGTGTTAATGAGGCCTTCAGTGCTAACATGACACTGTGATATTTTTGTGTGGTTGTGACAGTTTCTTCTCCAAGGTAGACCCATCAGGACCGTGACCTTGATGTCTTTCCGTCCCTGATCAACAATGTTACCCTGGTTCCGACGCTAGAGCCTCTTACCGCAGTGGTCGTTCGAGTAAAAGAAGAAGTCAGCTCCAGGCACATCGATGTAATGTTTTTATTGTTGTTTGTACTACTAGTTTGCTTAATAGATATGAGTTCTTTTTAAGAAAAGACTAAGAGATTATGGTGATCTCATTACCTAAACCATGTATTCACTCTTTTTAAAATATTTGTTTGACTTGTCTTTTAAGTACTTTTGTGGCCAATATTCGGCAACAGAGTATAATTAAGCACAACAAAACGCTCGCTCAACAACGACGACCCCATTCATAATACGATGTCCACGTCGAATTAGATTCCGGAGAATACAAAACAACGTCGTTCAGAAACTCGCAATCCAACGCACATTGTTGTTCCTCCGGTCCTCAAGCGGCTGCCTCCGTCCCGGGGTTGATCCTCTCCTCCCTGGATCTTCCCTTCTCTGCTGGATGGGTGGCAACTGGCTCAGTGGTGCGGGGTTGGTTGCATGGTGTGGCATTCATGTGGTTGATATCTCCTAGCACCTGATCTTCGCTTGTGCATGTTTGGCTTTACGATGTTGGTGGCTGGTGTTGTCCTGGCGGTCCGCCCCGTCGTGGTCGTGTTCACCGATGGGCCTGCTATGGATTGCCGATTGTTGGCTTGCCTTTCATGCTCTGTTTTATGTTGATATTATTTTATTTCAGGTTATAGGTGCTTGTTAGTTTTTTTAGCACATGGTGCTTGTTAGTTGACCTTTAGGTCGTTGCAGTGATGTGGTTTCAGTGTCGGGCCGTCTTGGCTTTGTATGGGTCATGCCCTCTTTGGAGTTTGTAAGGGCCACGTCATCTTTTGTAACATCCCCAGATCTTAACCCTGTCATTGAGCTAATTAAATTGCCATGTCATCATGATCATCCTAAATAAATTGCATCTAGGAAATAATTCAACTCAAATTCAAAATTTAAATAACAAGTGAAATTAGAAAAACTCCAAACTTATAAAAAAAATGTTCATAATATTGCAAAAATTCCCAAAGCAATTATAAAAACAAAACCAACATTATTTGAATTTCCAAATTGACCCTAGCAACCAAAACAGTGGTCCAGCAGCAATTTAATTGGCCATTTCAATTTCTAAAAATGGTTAGACAACTCCAAATGGCCCCAAACTTTTTGTGCCACCTAACAATATTGTGCTTGATTTATGTGCAAAGTTTCACATCTAACAAAAATCATTTATTAGCTAAATTAAATAGGAAATAGAGCAGGAATAAATAAAACAAAAAAAAAGAAAAATAGAAGAACTGCACTGTGCACTTGTGGCCCACTGCTACAGTGCATAGCCGAGCCCACCCCAGGCCTTCTCCTTTCTCAGTACAAAGGAGATGCAGGGTCATGGCGTGGCCAGGACGCACACCGTCCACGCGCCCGATGCGCTCGTGTCGAACATCTAGCGTGCCCCCGAGGAGTATAAATCCCTCCTCGACGCAGTGGACAACCCTAGTCCCCCTTCCTCCCTCTCCTCGCATCACCCCCTTCGATTCTATCGCGCCCGAGCTCTGCTCGCCATGGCCGTTGCGGTAGTCGCGGCCAATGGCCACCCCGCTCCCTAAGACCATGTCCGGGAGCTCCGTCATGGTCGGCTTCATCACCACGCCGAAGGATTCGACCTAGGAGCCCCGTACGCTCGAAATCGAGCACATCTTCGTCGGTACATCGTCGGCGTCCGACGTTGTTTGCCGCGGTTCCGGTCCACCTCCGGCCTCCCCGACCTCGCCATTGAGCTCGTGGTGAGCTCCTCCTTCGATTCCCCTCGTCCTCGATCTCGATCCGTGCCGTTTACCGTCGCCCCACGGGCACGGTCGTCATGGCAGGAGCTTTGCTCCGTGCACGCTCGCTCGCGTTCGTCCGCGTCCAGGCCGCACCTCGCCGCGCCCTCTGCTCCACGCGCGCACGCGCGCCTGCCCGCAGCCGCCCGCGCTCGCCCGTGTGCGCTGCCCGCCGCTGCTGCTCTGTGCGCTGCCGCCGCTGCCGTTTTTGCTCTGCTGCTGCTGCGCTCCTCCCCCTGCTGCTGCTTGCTAGCCGCTGCCCCCGCTGGTGCCGGCCGCGCCCTGCCCGCCGCCGGCGCCGCCCGCTGCCGGCCGCGCCCGCGCCTGCCTGCTTCTGGCTGTGGCCGCTGGCGCTCCTCTGTGAGGCCGCGCGTGCGTGCCCAGCCAGAGCCGGCTGGCTCACTGCCATGTGGGCCCTGGCCGGTTAATTAGCCCCTAATGACCCCCCCTGTGTCACTGACCAACAGGCCCCACCAGCACTAATTAATCTATGGTTTAAAATAAACCTTGTTAATTAAATCCATGTCACTGACATGTGGGTCCACTAGGCCCATTGACCAGTCAACTGGTCCACGTTGACTGCTGACTGGGCAGTCAACTAGACCCCGCCTGTCAGCCTCTCTGTACCCTTTTCTGGGTACACTTTTGGGTGCACGTAGCAATTCGCTGTTTAATAAATTCGAATTAATAATATTCCTGAAATTCTAGAAATTCATTAAAACTTTGGAAATTCATAGAAAAATAACCGTAGCTCAGATGAAAATAATTTATATATGAAAAACGATCAGAAAAATCCAACGAAACCGAATATGTCATCTGCACTCATGTTAGAACCCTCTAAGTAGATGAACATGGAACTTTTTGCCCGTTTCCGATAGATGAATAGTGCATGACCTTCGGTAAATAATTCAAACAAATTCCTAAATCAACTAAAATGATTAGAGAGGCATTATAGCACCCCTGCATATCGTTTAACCATGTCATGCATATTGTTGCATTTGTGTGCTCCGTTATTTATTATGTTTCTTCCCCCCTCTTCTCTCCGGTAGACTCCGAGACCGACGCTACTCGTGAGTACGACTACGTCGTCGACGACCCCTCTTTCACCACAGAGCTTCCAGGCAAGCAAAACCCCCTTGATCATTCCTATATCACCTATTCCTTCTTCCCCTTGCTTGCATTAGAATTTGCTACCGTATTTGATTGCTCCTATTCTGATGCATAGCCTGTTTTTGTAACTGCTGTTGATACTTTACCTTTTGTCCTAAATGCTTAGTATAGGCTGGTTAGTGATCCATCAATGGCCCCACACCCTTGTCCTTGTTGCCATGCTTTACCACCGGTGACTTGATCAATGTGATCGATGTTCAGAGACCGACACAGCACCGCACACCCCCTTAGTTGTACGACTCTACAGAGCTACTATTGAGTGTCGAGGGTGATACCTCCTACCTCACTCCTCATGATATCTCTATAGCGTAGCTAGTCGGTTGTGGGTTACCAAGGGTGATTCCTCTTTCGCCACCTCCGATGATGCCTCTGTCGTGTAAACCCTCAAGTGTGAACTCGTCGAGGGTGATTCCTCCTAGTTCACCTTGATGGATACATCGAGTGGGAGTCCATCGAGGGTGATTCCTCGGATTTCCCCCTTGATGTTACTGGACACACTGTTACTTTTCACTGTTGCCCCTTTTTACTGTTACTGCGGGACTGAAGGGACAGGCGGTACCACCCCGGTAGAGGTGGACCTGAGTTCCCGACAGTCTCTTGAGAGTCGGGTTGACCTGAATGGTACCCGCGAGATAAATTACGAGGCGCGGCCGGGCAGGCAGAGACCGCCCTAGAGAGAGATGGGCCTGACCCTTGTTGCACTTCCTCGAGACGGGGCGACAGGAGTACTGATCGTCACCGCGAGCTCCCAACACACTAACGGATTTGGGCATTTGATCTGAGTTGGCCACTGGCCTATACGCACTACCACCACGTGGGATAATGGTTTAATGGGGCCCTCTACGCCGTATGTATCAGTCGAAAGCTCTGTCAGACGTCCAGTTCAGCATTGTGGCACGGTCGGATCGTGCCACCCAGGAGAGGGGTGGCGCTGGTATCCACCGTCCTCACAACGGCCCGGAGTGCAATGGGCGATGGGCCCAAGACCCCTGAGCACTTAGGATGTAGACCGGCGGGGACCTCTCTGCGGAGCCTAGGTAGGACTATGTCGTGTCGATCAGCCGAGGCCGGGCATGACCCAGAAAAGTGTGTCCGGCCAGAGTTAATCGAGCGTGTTGGGTAACAGTAGTGCACCCCTGCAGGGAAGTTATCTATTCGAATAGCCGTGTCCACGGTAACAGGACGCTCAGTGTTGTATCCCGATCTACTACAACTTAAACTGGATACATGATACTTAAATTGTAAGCTCCAGGATCGCTTTCTCGCAGGGAGTCGAGGAAGGATCTCTAGGCTTTGCTACTACATGCTTGTTGCTTTACTTTATACTACTAATCTGCACTCTTCTAATGCTGCAAGACGTTGAAGTTGCTAGTCTTCGATAGGCTAGGTCTTTCCCTCTATTCTGGCATTTCTGCAGTCTAGTCCACAGATACAGCCCCTTCATTTGATACCGATGCATACTTAGCATAGATCTGATGTAAGTCTTGCGAGTACTTTGGATGAGTACTCACGGTTGCTTTGCTACCTCTCTTTTCTCCATACCCGATTGCTGCGAACAGATGACGGAGCCCCGGAGCCAGCTGCCCCCGTCGACGACTACTACTACCCCTCCGGTGGAGCCTACTTCTACGTGGAGACCGACGACCAGGACTAGTTTAAAAGGCTCCTAGGCAGGAGGCCTTACCTCTTTCGATCAGAGCCGTTGTTTATTTTCGCCTTCTTAAGGCAAGCTTGTTTACCCCCTTTATGTCTGTATTCAGATACTGATGCTTCCGCTAACGCTTGTACTCGAGCTTATGTATTCGAGCCCTCGAGGCCCCTGGCTTATGTACTCGAGCTAACGCTATTATTTTATTTTGTGTCTAGAGTTGTGTTGTGATATCTTCCCGTGAGTCCCTGGGCTTGATCGTGCGCATTTGCGTGTATGATTAGTGCACGATCGGGCCGGGGGCATCACATCTTTGTATCTATACCTAATAATAAAGGGACTATTGCTTCTGGCGGTACATCATTAAAATTGCCCCCAAAGTTGCAAAATATTACCCATCAATGCCACCTATAAGTAATAAAAACGTTTTGTAGGGAATCCCCTGCCTGGGCCGGCCCACGCAGTAGGGAACTCCTATACTGCGCTCTGTGCGGGGGAGAAAATGCAGCGCGCCTGTTTGGGCCCACCCATGTGCGGGCGGCCTATTTTTTTTAATTTTGTTCTTTTACTTTTATTTTTATTTTTAATTTTCATTTTCGTTTTTTTCTACTTAAAATAATTTGGTACTTCAAAAAACTTCTGACATTTAAACAAAACTTAGAATTTTGAAATAAAATGTTCAAGAAAACATAAAATTTTTGTGAATTCAAAAAATGCTCAGGGTTTTTAAAAAATATTCGCATATTCAAAAAATGTTCGCAATTTTGAAAAAATGTTCGTAATATAAAAAAGTTCACGATTTTGAAAAAAGTCCATGTATTAAAAATTGTTAATGAAATTGAACAAAATGTTTGCTAATTAAAAAAATGTTCATGCATTTAAAAAAATGTCCTAAATTTTTTAAAACTATTCGTGAATTACAAAAGAGTTTAGTGATTCATAAAATGTTGGCTGATTCAAAAAATGTTCATGCATTTCCAAAAATGTTTGTGAATTTCAAAAAAATCCACTAATTTCTAAATAAATGTTCGTCTATTCTAGATTTGTTCGCCGATTCAAAAGAAAATGCTTAAAAAACGTTCACAATATAAAAAAATGTTCACAATTTAAAAGAATGCTTGCGATATAAAAAGTTGTTCATGATTTTAAAAAATGTTCCCAAATTTGTAAAAATGTTCATGAATGATCGAAGATATGTAGTTAAATATTTTGCTTCTGAGTCTTTGTGACTATATACCCGCGTGAATTTTGAAGAATTAACTGCCAGGGTGGATTGGAATATTATACTATGTTTTTTTAAACGTTTCTTGAAATTCAGAATAATTCTTTAATTACCAAGTTCTTTGACAACCACGATATTTTTTCGAAATGTGAACATTGCTTCAATTTGTCAATAAATTTAAAAAAGTGAACATTTTCTTGCATTTGTGAACAAATTTTTAAAATCATGCGATAAGATGTGAACAAAATGTGGTCATAGCCATTGGAGATTATGATTTTTTTTTTCTCCCATTGCAACGCACGGGCCCTTTTGCTAGTCTTTTTCTAAGAATTACATGCAACTCTCTTGCATGGTTTATATATATATATATATATATATATATATATATATATATATATATATATATATATATATATATATATATATATATACCGGCCGTCATTGAAATTGAGTCTGAAGCACAGTACAATCATTGGACTTCGGAATACGCTCGCACATATATATTTAGGAAATTATTTTCACTTTTGTAACTGTGTCAAAAAAAGTAAAATATTTTTTCATGCAAGTTTTAACAAGTGTTTGCATTTTTTTTAAGAAAAGTTCATGCATTTTTTTAACCAAGTGTTTGCACATATTTTTATAAAACTTCATGTACTTTTTATATTAAAAATGCATCAATATTTGTTAAAAATACATGAATGTGTATGGGACATTCCTACGAAAGTAACACTACTTTACATTACATGAGTATTTCTAAAAATGTGTGAACAATTTTAAATTCATACAAACCTTTTTTTAATTAACGAAACACTTTTTAGACTACATAAATATTTTTTGATGAACATAAAAGTGAATATTTTTTGAGTTCGCGTGAATATTTTTAAAATATACGAACATAAAAGTGATTTTTTTGTTAGTTGGCGTGAATATTCTTTTATATCGCACATGCGTGCGTTGCATGCGTGCATGGTTCATATATTTTAAAATAATCCCCAAACAAAATATATTTACTGCATGGTGTGTGTGTGTGTCTGTTTTTTTTTTAGAACTGTGTGTGCGCCCTGTGTGCGTTGTGTGTAACCTTCTGTATAAAAAACTAGATAATTCCCCGCGCGTTGCTGCGGGAATTAGTTGAAATAATTTGGATGAAATTCGGAGGGAAAATGAAGTAAAAAATTCACTTGAATTGATTATTTGATATATGTATAAGATTTTCATAGGAAAAATAGCATTATGTGTGTCTAAATTTCTGATTCTGACAATTCTAAGAAATCTGTAGAACTGGATATGGTTCCGAACCATGTTGTTAGCAATTGGAGGCAGTAGCAGCAAAGTGGTGGTATTTAGAAATTCTATAATCATTGAACGACATAGCAGCAAGCAAGGTCACGAACGAAAAGTTCACCCACAGGGCCATTCTGGCGAAGCACAAATTTTCATCATGTACGACCAATTATTCTGAGGCATAGTGCCCTGGCCTTGAATCGAACATGGTTTGGCCTTTTTTTAAACACTGGCACAACGCTAGTAGCACATACATAGTTGAGCTGTAGAAATTAGGAAATATGTGTAGGAAATTTTAAGCCATGAGTCTTGTTTATAATATATCCATGCATATGCATGTGGTTGCACCGAACGTCACAGAGTATTGTTGCATGAAACAAAAGGTGTCCCAGATGAACATTTCTGGGTGACAATGGAAGCTCAGGAAAATGGGCATGGAAAGTAGAAAATTGGCCGTAGGAATTTAAGGTTATTTTGTTATTTTTCGTCCGTAGCACGGTGGAAGTTCTCCTGTGTGTATTGCAAAACATAGCATTGTTAAAGCTGGAAGTAACAGAAATAGGTAGATAGAAAAGTTGGAATTAAAAATTGAAGTACCTATTTGGCCTGCTTCTTTGGTTTACTACTGTTGTTCATGGTTGGTTGCTGGATTTTTATTGTCTGCATTGCTATGTAAGGAGAATATCTGGCATTGTAAATATTTGAAGGAAAAACATTGTTTTTGTGAGATTTTTTTAAGTAATACATACTCTTGCTTGTATGTTTTGGAAGGACTATGGTCATGTTCCTTTGAGCTGCATTCAGATAAGATACTTCTCTTAGGGGGCAAGCCAACCGATCAATAAAAGGAGAGCATGTATAAACCATGTGCATTATAGGCACATGAGTATTATCATACCTGATAGATTTATTGCCATCATCGTCGGTGAAATCTATTCTTCTTTTTGCTCCAGATCTGATGAGAAAGAAAGTTTAATCAGAGTAGTGCAATAAGCAGGGAGGTTTATGAAGCACTACAGACAGGAAGCATAAGGTTGATCAGAGTGGTTAAATAAGCATGTAGCTTTATGAAGCATACCTGGATTCATTTTCTTTTATGTTGATAGGTGTTTGATTATCAGTTGGAGGGGTATAGTCAGAGGAGTCATTTGGCTTTTTTGCAATTGTACTGAAGATGTGGATGTAATATTTTGTCAATATGTTTGTCATAATAAATTTGAGAAATGGTTGGTAACCTCTGAGCACTTGTGTTGGATGAAGTTGGAGAGGGCAGTAGGTTTGTATCTTGAGCTGTCTCAAAAAGCTTGACATGTCAAGTTAATAGTCTGATATACTAAGGGATTAATATTTAAAAGTTGCTAACCTTTGCTGAAGGTAACAGAGGCACTGAATTAGTATTGTCGACAGAGAAACTTCTCTTTAGAACATATAAAACGTACAATCAGGATACGACATATATATACACCTATCTAACACAGGGGGGAATGCAAGGCGTTTGTGTTTAATCGTCGCATGCAAAGAATTACATCAATGAAGGAAAATTAAATTCAGATTGATATTGAGCAAACAAAATCCAGAATTAGCAAAGCAACAGAGGTTTAGTTGAAAAGACTATGTACCAGTAGGAGGCAGAAATCGAATGCGTCTATGTAGGCAGAGAGGGAAGACGAACGAAGATGACTACTTGGGTGTCATCGAGCAGGTACAGCCTGACAGTGCAAATTTGTGATGCAGGCAGCAATATGGCATAGAGAATATGGAGGAGATGGGAGGGAGTTACTCACCGGCAGCATTATGAGTGTTGTGGCAGAGAAACCCACCAGTACTGGAGGTCGATGGGTACAAAAATGAGGTGAGGCGGAGCAGACTTTAAAGGGTAAAAATCCATCAGTTTCTTGTGGAGATAGTGGGGAGAGGAAGTGGAGCGCCGGCACCAACATTATTAGGAGAGGGAACGCCAAACATCAATTAGGGACCTGCAATAGAAATTGTTTTGTTTTCTTTTATTTATAGGGAGTTCGGTTTTCAGAATCAGCCTGTTGGCAACAAAATGAAAGCAGGCTGTTCGCTACAGATCATAACCGGGGCCGTTGGAAGTAATGGGCTGTAGAGGGACCTTTTCCATAAGAATATATAGGATTATAAGAAAGAAGAAAATAATCTTGTGAAGAACAGAGCACAGTACCTTCAAGTCCACAGACGGCGTCGGGATGGGCAGCAGTCGCTTGCTGAGAACGGCATGACCACCAGAGAGAAGCCAGCCCTGTACCAGCTCCGGACGTGAGCTGCCGGTCCAATTCCGGTGGAAGCGATCGAATTAGACCTCCCCATCGACGCCGGATGCATCTTGGGCGGAACTGAGGCAGGGAGCACACCGAGAAGAGAAACGCGGCCAGAGAGGCGCGACGCCGCACGCAGAGGGGGGCTGGGCCTGCCGTCCTACTGGAGGGGCGCCGCGCCGCGCCGCATGCAGAGGGCCGGCGGTCCTGCTGGAGGGGCGCTGCGGCGCACGCAGATGGGAGGGCGCCGGCGGTACTGCCGGAGGGGCGCCGCGCCGAACGAAGAGAGCCAGCGGTCCTGCCGGAGGGGAGCCGCGCAGCACGCACAGGAGAGGGCTCCTGCCTGAGGGGGTGGGAGCCGCGATACTGGCCGCCGCACCGGAGTGATTCCCTTGGCTGCCGCCGCCGCACCTGACGCGATCCAGGGGAAAGGGGGAGATGGGTTTTTTTTTTCGAAACGGAGGCAAAGGGGAGATGGGTTGGGCTGAATCAGGAAAACACGCCCGTGGTCAGCCTCTAATGGGTCCTGCTGCTGGTAACTGAAGCTAACGTGGCTGTCATGCACTTTGGTGGGTCCCTCATGTCAGCCACTAATAAAACGCTGATGTGGCTGGTTTGCTGATGTGGACAGGACATTGAGGTGGACACTTTGCTTGCATGTTGAGAGAATTGGGACCAACTTCTTAAGAATGTAAGATTAAGCGCCTATATGCCATCACATTAGTTCGCCGGGTGAACTGGCTACCTCGCGTCGGCCAAGGACTTGGGTTCTAACCCATTCTCTGCACCGAAGTATTTTGTTCTCTAATTTATTTATTTCACACACTGACAGATGGGGCCCTGCAATTTTTTTTCTCGAATACGCATAAGCATGCGTATCGTATATTAAAGAATGAGCGGCAAAGAAGCCGGATACAACGCCTTTCGGCCATTTCCACGCAAATCACAAGGATTAGCATCCACATCCATCCAACACACCCATCACGCTAACTACGATACATGCTATACCTAGGCCAACCTCATGCCAAAGGCGATGAGGCAAGCCACATAGCAACCAGGGCACGTCACAACTGACGCCGGAGACCTCTACAACAAGACCAAGACTCGAGGACAACACAGACCAACGTACCCCACCCAATGCGCCAAGAAGAAGTCGGCAAGTGGACGGCAGCCTGGGCAAACCTAAAAACGACGTCGTCGAGAGGGCGCCGGCGATGGTGTACATTGCGCCCCGGAGGCCCACGCCCAGAGTAGTAGCCGACACCGACTTGAGCCGTGCGACCGGGACTCCTCGAGCTACAAGACGGCGCCTCCAAGGAGGGAACGATGGCATGACGCCGCCGCCGCTGCCTGGTCCAGAGCCCAGACCAAGGGTTTCCCCTGAGCACGAGGAAGGGAGTTGGATCGGGGCCAAAGGAACGCCTCGAGGGAGGGGTCGGCGTCCACGGACGTCGTCGTTGCTAGCCTCGGCATGCGAAGCAGGTATTTCTCCCAGCCTAAGATCACAAAACCCAAACCGGAGCTGCTCAATCAGGCTGACCACTGCAATGGGAGGCGTCGCATCGCAACACAGCAGCCAACGCCACGCCACCACCTCGCACCCGAAGCCGAGACCACCCACCGCCGCCAACACTACCACCAACCCTCCCAGCCAGCTCACTCGCTGGACACAGGCTACCAGCGCCAAGGCGCCATTTGCTAGGAAGAGGCAAGGCGCCATCTTCAGCAGCGCGGACCGGCCAGCGCCACCGTAGCAGGCCCGCCCGGCACCGCGCCCCCACGGCCAAGGTCAACCCTCCACATCCACATCCACGGCGCCACGAGCCTCACCGACGGGAAGGGCACCACCAATCTCCGCCATCCTCCGCCACCCGGAGCCGCGCATCCACCCACCACCATCCACCTTCTTCTCGGAGCGGCGGCCACCTCCAACCTCCAGCCGCGGCAACGGTGAGCCGAGCCGCTGCCCCTGTAGAGGCTAGATCCAGACGGAAGGGGCGTCCCATCGAGCCACAGCCGGCACCACTCCTCTTGCCCAAGCCGCCCCGAGCTCGCGGTTGACACCGGCGCGCACCCAGCCGCCGCTCGAGCGTCCGCCGGATCTGGCGTCCCGCGCCGCCCTGCCGCCGCCGCCGCGCGGGCTTTGCCGGCGATGCCCTCCGGCGGAGGGTTTCCTCCGTCGCCTGCGGGGGCGCCACCGGGGGGGGGGGGGGGGGGGGGGGCGTAGGGGGAGGGGGCGTAGTGGGCACTTCGGCATATCTTCAATGAGTCCTCAGTGTCCCTGTAATATTTGCCACATAAACTATTTGACCGGTGAACAAAGTACCACATAGACTATTTGACCTGTCAACAGAGTGCAGTACAATGCTTTACGGTGAGTCAGGTGACCAGATATTCCTCGCTTTGTGTATACAGTAACTGTAACAAGCATACTCTGAAGTCTAGTGAACGTACCGTGCTTTGAACTCAATTTCAGTGACCGCCATTGCATTTTGTCTTAAAAAGAGAAAACTTAGTTCGAAGCTGCGGCATTTTTTGGTATGCTTTGATCGGAGGGAGTAGCAAATAAGCCGGAACCCAACAATCATCATCAGAACGAAAAGCTTGAAGCGATCGATCGATCAAATGCCTCAGTGGCTCATCGAATCACAGGCCCTTTCTCACAAACATCTAAAAGTCGACACGTCATCCATAGGTGCATCCGTAAGTGTAGAATTATTGCGTCATCCATGCAGCGAAAACATGAGTTCAATACAACACCAAAACAAACCAACCACTACCACCACTACCATCTCTGTCACATACTACAACATGCATGATCGATCGTACTTGAGGCATTCCTTTCATTCCCCCAAACACAGTCACTGGCTCCTGGCTCCCCTGCTCTTCTTGATCGATCTTCGGTAGCGCCGTAGGGGGGAGGAGACAGACGCGCACGTACGGAGATGGACTAGAAGGAGGCGGCGGCCAGGACGTTCGCAGGCAGGAGCAGCGCAAGGTAGCCGAGCAGCAACGCCGCCAGTGCGACCCTGGCGGTCGCCGTCGAGGAGGCGGTGCCGGCGCTGGCGGCCTGCTGCGCGCGGGAGTTGGCCGTCGACGCCGTGTTGTCCTTGGCTGCGAGGAAAGCGAAACCGGTGATGTTATCAGATCGGACAGGAGAAGACATCAACAGTTTGCAGGAGCAGTGAGTAAAACCGGTTGATTAATTTCCAAACACGTACGATACGGCAGGAAAAAAGTGTGTGAAAAGCGCCATGCCATTGATGGCAACAAACACAACACATGGGCTATGGTTCAGACATCTTTCGGCGAGTTACGCTCGATGTACCGTATGCAATTTTGACCGTGCTAATGAAATAACAGGAGAACAGTGAAGCTAGGCAACGGAATGGCTCAGTCACCTGGAGCTGCGGCGGTGCCCTTGTCGCCGCCGGGGCTGAAGATGGCGGCGTCCTTGGAGTTCGGAGGGAGGTGCAGCAGCTCTGCACACACACACAAAACGGGTTTAGCAAACAGTCAGTGCCTCAGTTCATCCTTCCCAGTACAAAATGAAGAAAGGAAACGAGCTCCCATAATAGATCGACAGCCTAGCTGTATGGTTGGTACCAGTGTGCCGGGTTTTGTAAAGAAAGGAAAGTAATTTGGGACGGTGACGGGTGCCAGTGGCCAGCCCTGTCACGGGCCAGACTGAACAAGCTACAAGGCATCTCCTGCACGAGACGTCCCTCCAAAATACAGCCACGAGACGTATACCATTTGTGCTGTGGAACGTGACACGGCGGCGCGGCGGGGGAATGGTCGACGACGAGGTCGATGATATGCATGTAGGAGGAGGTAGGAGAGGGGGACGTACGTGGGCAGTGGGAGACGTTGGCCTTAGTGTTGCCGCAGGCGGAGGGGAGGGCGAGCGCGAGGGAGGCGTTGATCTTGATGCCCAGGTTGGGGTCGTCCTTGTCCTTGACCAGCACGCACAGGCACTTGGGGCTCTTGTCCAGCACCTGGCTCAGCCCGCCGCAGCAGTCCGGCGCCGGCGACCGCGCCTGCCCCTGCACGTACTGCAGGCACGGCGCCAGCCCCACCAGCTGGTCCGCGCACTCGCTCCGGTCCGCGTCCATGTCCGCTCCCACGCACGCCACCACCGCCCCCATGATCATCACCACCATCACCGGCCACGGCACCGCCTTCACCGCCATGAGTGACGCCGCTTCGCTCTCTTTTCCTCGGCCTCTTCCTTGGCTAGCAGCTGCCGATGTGCCTTGAATAGTGGAGGAAGTGAAGTGGGTGTGTGGGAGTGAGCTGGGGTGGGGGGTTGGTGAGGCCGGGGGTGTACAGTTGAGAAATGCTACACTTACAGGCAATTTACTACGGATTAGAGCATACGGACAGTGCTGGCCTCGTTAGATTGAGGAGAGGAAGGCCCCACCCCTGAAATTCAGGGGGGAGGGGTGAATTAGATGCAGCCACGACTGTCCGTAGGGCTGTTTCCGTAACTACTGTCCGTAAGTAGAGCAATTTTCGTGTACAGTTATAGCGGGCGGGGGTGGGGGAAGGCGGCGAATGCGTGAGCCAGACAGACTGACGTGTCCGATCGCACCACGTACGTACGTACACGGGGAGGCACGATGCTCCGCACTTTGATGCGTGCGTGCGTGCGTGGCTGATCGACAGGCCACAGGAGCATCTGCTGGAATTCGCATGCGTTGCAGTGGGAAAAGGGTAAAGAAGTGCTCACACGCACGCATGTCGAACAGCGATTCCCAGGAGAGAAACGAGCCTTGCCGTGTTCGGACATGCACATTCAGGAAAGGTGCCAGAAACGTGACTGACTGTAAGGTTTAACCAGTCGCTCGATCGGCGCCGTGATCTCCTCGTTCCGGCCGGCCGGCCAGGGACCCGGTTCACTTGATTTCTTGACGACATGCGGGCCGGGTAGATGGGGGCAGCAGCAGCCAATAACTCCGGCATTCATGCCGTGCCGGAGAGCGAGCAAATGCTGATGCATGGCAACAAGACATCCCTAGAAAAATGGAATGGCAACAGGAGACACGATGAGGCTCGCGTGTTGGGATAGACACAGGAAGCCACATGTCCAATTCGGCAAACGGAACTACTAGTACGTGTCACAAGCAAGTTTTAAACTTGGAGGGTACGGTTCACTACGGGGAAGACCCATCGTGTGAGTAGAGTGGGTGGCCAGAGACCACCCAACATGCAGAGGCTGGCACCGTGGCAGCGAGCATCTAGCTGAGAAGGCGCAGGAGCAATGAATCTGCACATATGCAGAATGTTAAACACGCTACAGTATCAATTGTCACGAATCTGCTGCTGCCAGCTTGGTACCACCAGTTATGCGTGCCCAATTTTTCTTTAAGAGTACGCCAATGGCTACCATATTTTTATAGAAGAGAATAAAAGATTTACAAGATGATTCCCAACAATGCGAACAACGTTTGGAACCCACACCTACACCAGCACCTTCACTAAAACCCTAAGCTACCCTCTCATGAAACGTTGAAGGCGACCAACACCAACTTGACTCCAATCCTCGATCTCCTCTACCACTTGAGCGGCCAAGATTCTCGGGCACCTATGTTGTGCCGTCCTTCCAAAGACCCTCGCATTGCGTTGCTTCCAGAGAGATCAGATAGTGGCAAATCTGAAGCAGCCACAGAACGAGTGCAAGCAGCTTCGGCTTGGGATCCAAGTCATCTTATTTATACGCACGTCCAAGATCACAACCAAGATCTTCGTTAGCAGTTAGCGGCTTTGCTTCAGGGTCGCCGCCGTGTCTCTGATCGAGAGAAATCTATATTACAACCTTGAACAATCACCAAAGTTTAAAACACAATTCTAAACTACGAAACCATCTACTTTACAACCCTCGACTATCAAAACCGGACGAAAATCAACCTTCTCTCTCCTGAACCCGGTTTTGGTTGAGTTGACCCGGTTTTGACCATTTGACTGTCCAGTGAGCTGCCATGTCAACTTAGCTATTAGTCATTTACCCCAGCCCCTCTCTCTCTCTACAAAAAATATGGCGCTGCCTCTCCTCCCTTTTTCCCGTGCCCGACCCCGAGCCTCCCCACACAACCGCCGCCGCCGCTGCGACTACAGCTCCGTCTGCCTACGACCGACAAATGGGTCGTCGTCGTTGATTGCCTGCATCGCGCCGTCGGGGCCTGGGAGCGCCAGGACGAGGGTGGCAGGCTCCGAGCATGGCTTGCGCGTGCGGGACGAGAACGCCACCCGGGGAACTCGGTCAGGAGTTGCTCGACGATGGGGCTCGCGGCGAAGCTGCCAGAGGTGGTGCTATACGCGGTGAGGGACGCGACTCCGGCGAGCGGTGGTGGAGGCCGATGATGTCGAGGCGCGTATGACGGTAGCGAGGGTCGTCGGCGTGGTGCAAACGGTCAAGGAGGTTGATAGTGTCCTGAACTAGGGGGCGCTCACCATATCGTCTTCCGGCCAGGAGGGCCAGGCCGAGGACCCCCGTGATGAGTTACTGTTGGGCCATGTTTGTCAGGCCTGTGGTGCTAAGAAGTGATGTACCCGAAGACTTGGCGCATACTCCAAGACTTAGAAGTCGTCTACACCACGATTATCTTAGACGTAACCGATCTATGTGTAAACCCTAGACTCCCCTAGTATCTATATAAGTCGAGGGGGAGGGCCCGTAGACGACATACATACATACACTGATACACACTCGATCTCGTGGTAGATCAACCTGTAATTTGTACTCCCTCGAAATCAATACAATCAAAGCATGACGTAGGGTATTATCTCTTCGAGAGAGCCAAAACCTAGGTAAAATCGTGTGTCTTTGTTACCATCGCACCAAGGCTACCTATTCAGGACCCCCTACCCGAGATCTGCTGAATTTGACTCCATCATTGGTGGCCCATACAGGTCCCTCTAAGTAGTCGCAGCGGTTCGATGGCGCTCCGGATCAACGACTAGGTCGGATCTTGCATGACTTTCTTGCCGGGACTACTCTTCGTCTTCAGCAGCATCACCCTCTTTGCTGATTCGGCTGGCCACCTCGGCCAGATCAAGAACTTCGCCCCACGACGGATCGTTAGATTCGGGAACCTGGAGTATGCCGTGGACTCTCGCGGAGAACTTGTCTTTTTGAACTAGGCATCAGGCCAGGTCGAAGAGCATAACAACTCGCCTGTCCAACCCCTGCAGTCAATCCCGGTACCGGATAACGGTGAAACCCATGTCTCAGATCCGACCTCGAGCCAGGATCCGAGCACCGCTCTAGACAACCATACACTCAGTCTGGCTGTTAACGAAGAACCTGGGTCTATGCCAGATCGGATCCCAGGGAAACTTCCATTGATCACAGTGCTCGATCGGACCATGGATGAAGGCGAGAAAATCCTTCTAAACGAGATGTTAGATCGGATTCAGAAACTCGCGATCTTGGATAACCAGACTTCAATCTATGATTGGATCTGGGAAAAACAAGGGGAGGTCGGAATTTTCAACCCACCCACCACCCATCTAGTCGCCAACGTCGAGGATCTAACTGACGTTCCCGCAAGCGCCTCCGAGGAGGCAACGAACATGGACGACGACGTTGGAGAATCTTCGGACAACATACGACCAGCTGTCGCGCCCACATGCTGATGGACCGCAACGTCCACATATGATGTCTACATTGTAGACACCCCAACAATGGAGGAGGAGACAGCCCCGGTAACGGAGGCCGCGATGTCCGCGGCGGCGGCGGTCGTCGTAATAATGACGGTGATGGCAATAACAACAACAACGGGAAAGGAGGCAGCGGCGATGACGGGGATGACTGTAACCTTGAGGACGACACAGATAAAAGTCTGGGACCCGATGACGAGGACAACCTGAACGAATCACTCAACAGTCCCAACCATGACGCATTGCGTCTAAGGCTGGTCAGCACGGCCAAAAGAATAAAAGAATACGTCTCAGCGTCTTCGAGACGAAGAGAACTATCTGCAAGACCGGTGGACCGAGTTCTTCCAGGCTGAGGAGGCACTCAAGGCTAAGTTATGGTAGTTAGAAGTCAATAACGACCCACCACACATCTGTCAGAACCTCCCCAGAGAGATGGACGCGGCAGCCGATGATAGTGTGATAGCCTGGCTTAATAGGGATGATAAACTACTCATATCAATAAGGAATTCCTTCTTTTCCGGGAGCCCGTTGGTCCCGGGTGCGCACGAGTGAGGACAAAGTGCACAGAAAAGACTAGTGTTGATCTGTGGGGCCAGTCTAGATCCCGCCAGGAGTAACGACCACCGGCGGGTGTGTCCGGGGCGTTACAGATAGCGCCATATCCAGGAGCAAGTGGGCCGCGAACCTCGATCGTCCCACCGAGAACCGACTGATTCACATTAACGAACGAGAGGCCAATACTGGCAGGCACCCTCCCGTGGTTCCAGAGCGCCGACGCGGGCGGGCAGCGTGGGTAACCCAAAACAAAACCTCCGAGGTAAAAGGCCTATACGACCCAAGAACCCGCCTCCTCGGTCAATTTACCAGTCAAAACAACGCCCATCTGCTAAATAGGCGGGGCAGTTAGCGTGGCTAGCTAAAAACGGCGACGTGCCTGACTACACCAGGAATCATGGTGTGACTAAGTTAGACGTACGACACGCCGTCACATGTGTCCGGGGAGCGGCTCACCCAGTATGTTTTACAAACAAGGTAATGGAACATCAGTTCCCTTCGGAATTCAAGCCCGCACACATCGACTACAATGAAACTACGGATCCCTCGATATGGATAGAGGACTTCCTCCTCGTGGTACACATAGCGGGTGGAGACGATTTCCACGCTATCAAATACCTACCATTAAAGCTGAAATATACTCTCTTTTTTTGGAAACAGTTGAAATATACTTGAGCTTATCCCAGAATCTAACTGGCCGAGTCGCCCACACCGCTTGGGCTGTTGCAGCGCCGGGGCCGGCCTGTTTTAGCATGCCCATGGGACCTCATCCCCTGGAGCGCTGAAACAAGTGGCTCATCATAAGAAATCCTTGGTTTTGTAGTGAAAGCTGAAATATGGATATCCGTTTTTGAGGTATGATGTAAAAGCAAATATAAAAAATTGGCTACCTAAATTTTCTCTCTCCTCTATCAAAAATGGATTTAGGGCCAATATTTAGGTCTGCTATTAGAGATGCTAACCACTCAACCAATTGTCAACAGTTCTTAGTGTTATTATCTATTTACGATATAAATTTGGTGTATTGAACAATTAAAACCAATTAATTAAATAACCATCATTGTGTCACCGGCTGCTATTGACCTAACTACCATTCAACGCTAAAATATTCTATAGTAGTACAAGATTATATAAACATGCACCTAAAATAATTTGAGCAGAAAGAACGTCCATGTTGAAGCAACATATATGACTGACATATTCTTGGCATGTAGTGATCAAATACTCCGCTAGAGGCTGCACACAGTGAAATGCATACTTGGACAGGATATACTATTACCTCCGTCCCGAATTACTTGTTTTAGATTTGTCTAGATACGAAGTAGTATTAAAGTATCAACTGTGTATTTCATTTTTTTAGGAGAATATTTCATATGTTTTTCTAGAAACTGTGCATTTCATATGTAATGGACAAGAGAACGTGTCTCAGTATGTCACCTGCTTTTCGTTGGCTCGCAACCCTTCATGCGTTGGTCGTTGGAACTACCTCACATGATCTTTTGTCTTAATTAGGACCACCTCAAAATATATTGCCATATAAACGAATGAACTACCTCAATCATTCGTTGGAACTACCTCAAAATATAGTGCATATTAGCTTTTTCCTTAATTGAAACTTTATACTTTGATCGCATTTATGAAAATAATTATCAATGTCCACAATGTCGAATTAATTAATACCAATAGATTCATCATGAAATATATTTTCATATCATATATGTCTGGCGTTGCAAATGTTCACATCTTATCTAGCTACAAACTTCATCAAACATTACAAAGTTTGACCGGCGACAAAATTAATCTAATATCCATTATATTATAGCATGGAGGGAGCATAAATAGAGTTTCAGATCGCCACAATTCACATCATATCTCATGGTCACACAATAGTGCTCTCAAATTCCTCAAAATGGAGATTTTGTTGTCCGCTGTGATAGGCGAGGTCGCCACTAGATCCCTGAGCTTCTTCATCAAGAGATACTCTTCCAAGCCGGCGGCACTGGCCATGGAGGTCAGCCTAGAAAGGGCTCTGCTCCGGGCCCAAGTAATCGTCGACGAGGCCGGCGGGCGGCACATCGCGAACCAAGGGATGCTCCGGCAGCTGAATATGTTGGCGGATGTCATGTACCGTGGCTTCTACGTGTTAGATACCATCAGGTATCCAGCTCACGAGGAAGACACGGCTGGATCGGGTCACCAGGTTCCGATCAGCAGCCACTCTTGGGCTCTCTCCAAATTTAACTATGCAAAACGCGTGTGTGCATCCAGCTCCGGCAGCAGCAACGCACAAACGTTGCAGGAGCTCGAAGATGTCCATGGCGATTTGAAGAATCTTCTTGTTGATGTCACCGAGCTGCTTGTGTTGTTGACGACCTATCCTCGCCTGCATCGCCAGCCCTACGCCATGCATCTCCTGCTGGACAACTGTCTGTTCGAGCGGCAGAGGGAGGTGGAGATGGTCATCAACTTCCTGATGCACACGCAGCCACGTTGCTCCGCCGGCGGCAAGCTGGAGGTCCTCCCGATCGTCGGACCGGGGTTCTCCGGGAAGAGCAGCCTCGTCGCCCACGTCTGCGAGGACGAGAGAGTCCGCGGCCACTTCTCGCGGATCGTGCTCTTCAGGCATGGCCATTTCAGAGACGAAGACGTGGCCATCTCGAGAGACGGCGTCGGACACGAAGAACACGACCACCGCAACAACAACGGGAGGCTGCTGGTCGTCCTCGAGGTAGCCGGGGACCTGGACCAAGAGCTCTTTTTAGAAATGGAGGTTGAACCCCCGGCCTCTGCACCCAAAGGTGCACACAGCCATCTTATTAACTTATTCAACAGAGTCTGACAATACAAATACACGGATCGACCCAAAACCACCTAGAGACTACCTTTGTCGGCTATACCGACAAACATGATGAAGTGCTTGACCTCGTGCCAAAGCACCATCTATTCCGGTGACCTCCCTAGATCGCCCGCCTGACGAGTCGAGGGTGCCAACCGGCTGAATCAGGCTAGCAGCGCGCACCGCATGCGCACGCTCTAAGCCCTACTGCCGCCATCTTCCGCGTGCCCATCTTCAGGAAGGATCAATGCACCGGCCTTGCCAGGCCCCTCTGCCATCGACGCCACCACGACGCCAAACAGCGTCAACCTCCTGCGCGAGTCCATCACCACGCATCGGACGTTGAGTCTCCACAGCGCCATGCCGCCGATATCCGCCGCCATCAATGTGTGAGATGAAGCACCGCTCCACCAAAGATTCCATCCTCTGGTCCCTCGATCACGTGTGCACCTCCAAGAATGACGCCCCAAAGGGGGGAACGACACTAGATCGCCGCCGTCATCCGATCTAGGGTTTCCCCCGGAGGTAGCAGAGAGTGGCCTTGAACTTCTCCACGGCGATGCCTTCAAGAAGGGAACGACGCAAATAGCGCCGCCACCGCCGGCCTTGGCAGAATCCGAAGGCAAGTTTTCACCCGGATCAGTTCGAAGGGATCCAACTCTCGTGCACGGGCCGCCGTCACCACCAGCAACACCAGGCAGAACCCTGAAGCTCCGGCTGATCAGCGAGCCGCCGGCACCACCGCATCCAGATCGCCGGCCACGCCGGGCCGCCGCCACCCCCCGCGCCGTCCGGGTCAGAGATGGAGCCGTCGACCGCGCACAGGGGCCACCGCCGCCTATACACGCCAGAGCGCCGCCACGAGCCCGGCGCCCGCCACCGCCTGCCGAGGTCCGCCGCCGCGCGCCGCGTGCCCCGGGCGGCCTCCCACGCGACCACCAGGGGGAAACCGCGAGCATGGGCTCCCGCCGTCGCCCCGCCGCCAACCGCCGCCGCGATCCGCCTGCGCCAGATCCAGCGAGTCGTGGGAGAAAGAGATCCCGCCGCCGCCGATGCCGACCGGGCTTTGCCCGGCGGCGCGCCCCGGCGGCGGCGAGGAGGAGAGGTCGGGGGAGGGACGGGGAAGCTGCGGCGCTAGGGTTCCCCCCGGTCGCCGCGCAGGGGCGACTCGGGAGGAGTCGGGAGGGAAAGGCTGCACTCTGGGTGCGCCGAAGCCGAACCCGGCAGCAAGGTCATCATCACGAGCCGGTCCGACGAGATCGCCAAGCTGGGCACAACAACACACGCTCTCACGCTGAAGCACCTGCACCGCGAGGCGTACTGGTACTTCTTCAAGGTGATAACGTTCGGGAGCACGGACCCGGAGCTCGCGCACCCGAGGCTCATGCGCCTGGCCATGGAGATCGCCGAGACGCTGGACGGGAACCTGGTCAGCGCCAACATCACGGCGCGCCTGCTCCGGTCCAACTTCAGCGTCCATTTCTGGTGCAGGGTTCTGAGTTTCCTGAGAGGGTACGTGGAGAAGCATCTGTCCAGGTGCGGCGAGCATCCGAATGATCTTCTCAAGTATCCCATGGGGCCGACGTATTTCGGGCGGATGCAGAGGCCGGCGGAGGATATCCTGGTTCTGGATCAGTACCAGACGTGCTCTCCACCGGAGGAAGATATTCCCAAGATAACGTTGATCGATCTGGTATATGGCAACATTCGGCCACATGGCACGTTTGAGGTGCTTTTCTGGCGGTCACGGATACCCCCATATCACTGTTACATATATTCTTGCGAGATTCGAGGGGCTCAACCTAGACTTGTCAAGAAGAAGCGCTCTCGAGCTAGCTGATATGTACAGATGATTACGCGTCAAAGAGTCAATTACATCGGTGGTGCTACAACTTGGCTCAAACGGTCACTTTAGTGTTAGAACTTGTGGCATACCTTGAACTGGTGCAACAACTTGGCTCGAGCGTGCGAATACGGTCCAAATCAGGTTTGATACGAAAACAACGCCGACTTGGCGCGTCAGCGTGGCATCGGGCCCGCTGTCAGCAACCGGAAGGCAGAGCGGAACACGTGTGGCCTGTTTTTTTTTTTTTGCGAAAAACCCCCTTAAATTTTTTATCTCATAAAAAAGGCCCTGTCTACGCGTCAGAAGGCATTTTATTTTTCTGCCTCTATGACACATGGGACCCAGCTGTCAGTACTGGAAAACTAAACGGGAAAAAGATAGCCTCCACGGGTCGAACGCGCGACCTGCTGATAGAATGCTAGCTGACTTAACCAATCCACCACTCGCATCATCATGCACTGTATTGATAGCAGGCCCATATCCATATATACATTAAACCGGATGCTTGTGAGGCTTAAATGGGTTACAAATAATGCGGACTATTTTCCACGCACTAAGTTTTTTAAGATATTTGTAAAACGTATGTAATAAAAATAATGTCCAAATATTCATGTGTTATAAATATTATAATTTCTCTGTGTGGATATAAATAGTATACATAAAGACGATGATTAGTAAATAAAAACATTTAAATATACACCCCTGTATTATATAAAAATGTTTAGTATAAATATGAACATTTAAAATATTTATTAAATAAAAATGTTTAATGAATACAAAAAATTATACACTTGCAGCTTATATATTAATTATACAAAATGATGAATACAAACATGTACTAAATATTCACTTGTGTATAATTTTAACTCGCGACTTATATTCAAAAATGCTATATAAGTTATATACTAGCCATGATTGAATATTTATATGAACATTTCAAAATTTAAATTTCGAATATTTATTATTATTCAAATGTTCAACTATATAGTGTGCGTATAATTATTGAAAGGTTTGTGATTATAGAAACATTTTTATTTGAATGTATATAATTGTATTATACAAACATTTTTATTTTAAATTTTAAATTACGAATATTCATATTATATTGTTTTAAAATATACAAACATTTTCATAATTCATAAATAGTATTTCAAATATACGAATATTTTTGAAAATAATACGTGATATTTTTAAAAATTAAGTTATTTGTTTGTATGTATATATTATTTATACATCACAAATATTTGAACGTTATTTTTATTACTGAGATTAGAATTTACATACCTTTTACAAATTTCTAAAAGATACGAGCAGGTGCAAATGGGCCGCACTGACTGCAGGCCAGCTCCAAGAAGGCCTTCATTATTTTAATAAAATAAAAAAAGAGCGCCTGCGTTCTACTACATTATTTATCCAAGTAGGATATGAATGTGTTACGGGTGGATTGGCTAGGACAGACTACGTGCTAGGCGCAGAGCACTCTTCTTCGTGTTAATTTTTCAGAAAAATTGAGATGCCACCTCACCAATAATCACAGGGCTTTTTTGTGATAAATAAAAAAATTGAGGTGGTTTTCGCAAAAAACTGGCCACACGCCCCCTCTCTGCAGTCGAGTCACTGACAGCGGGCCG
The DNA here is from genome assembly GCA_039707655.1 of Elymus sibiricus. Taxonomy (NCBI): domain Eukaryota; kingdom Viridiplantae; phylum Streptophyta; class Magnoliopsida; order Poales; family Poaceae; genus Elymus; species Elymus sibiricus. Next base: position 321,013,417 of record CM077670.1, on the reverse strand, counting down.
CACACCACGCTGGCATGCCTAGTCAGTGGTCCGGGCGTACACAATGAAGATTTGCACCGTATTTGCACGCTCGAGCCAAGTTATCTCACCAGTTCCATGTATGCCGCAAGTTCTAGCACCAAAGTGACCGTTTGCGCCAAGTTCTAGCACCACCGGTGTAATTGACTCAATATGTATAAATGATTAGACTCATTCTAGCTAGATCTGTGAGCATGGAGTAGATCTGCGATGTGGTAGAATTGTTTTTCGCGGATACGCTTGAGGGCGTATCTTTGCATTGATAGGAGAGGAGAAAGTACAGGGTGGCATCTCGGCTATGTACACAATATGGCGCAGCCGTGATGCACTAGCGAGCAGTAGACATGGGGGTGCTCAGCCCCAAAAGTGAAGTTTCAGGTTACAGGGATAAGAATGCTAAGTCCTTTGGCTCCGGCACATGCCCAGGAGCGGGCGTCGTCTTGAATCACGGCGACGAGGGAGGTGGAGGACGGCACGATCTTGTCGAAGATAATGGCATTGCGGTGGCGCCAGAGAGACCAGGCGGTGAGCACGGCAATAGTGGAGAGTCCACGTCGCTTGTCCGGGGCCGTCTGGTGCAGAATCGTGTGTAGCCAATCGAAGAATCACATAGAACCATTTGGTGCGGCGATTTCAGGGCAGCACCAGGAGAGAATGCCATGCCAGGCAACTCGGGCGAAAACGCACCCGACGAGGATGTGGTGCAAGTTCTCGGCCTGCTGGGAGCAGAGCACGCACGCCGGCTCATGCGGCAAACCACGACGGGCAAGGCGGTCCGCCGTCCAACAGCGGTTGATGGAGGCAAGGTAGATGAAGAACTTCACCGAGAGGGGGCCCCCTGATTTCCACACGAGGCGCCAATGCTCGGACACCGTGGATCCTAGAAAGAGAGCGTTCTAGCAGGAAGATGCGGAGTACACTCCATTCTCGGACCACTTCCAGCGGATGGCGTCCGGGGAGGAGGTAAGGGCGACGGACTGCAACCTGCGCCAGATGACAACATACTCCAGCATGGCCGCCGGGCCAAGCGAGCCATGTAAGTCACGTATCCAGGTGCGGTCCTGTAGGGCCGCAGCCACGGTGCGGGATCGGCGGCACCGACTGGGGACAAGGGCAACCAGGTTCGGGGCGACATCAGAGATCGAATTCCCATCGAGCCACTTGTCAATCCAGAACCGGCAGGAGGTGCCATAGCCGACCATCCACGTCGTGGATGCCCGGAAGAACTGGAGGGCCTCGGGATCCGACGGTGGCTGTAGATGAGACTAGGGGCGCGAGTCGTCCGCAGCGTGCAGCCACAACCATCTGACTCGGAGGGAGATACCAGCGCGATGGAGATCCCGGATCCCTAGACGACCCATCTCTAGGGGGCGGCATAGACGCGCCCAACTAGCCAGGCAACATCCCGCGCGAGCATCCTTGCGGCCATGCCACAGAAAGTCATGGATGATTCGGTTCGCCTTCTTGAGGATTGTGGGAGATAGTGCCATGGCAAGGAGGATGTGCACATGCATTGCACTCAGAACTTGTCGGACCAGGGCTAGGCGCTCACCACGCGAGAGGAGCGCGGCCTTCCATGTTGCCAGCTTGCGGAGCAGTTTGTCGATGAGGGGAAGCAAGTGGTAGGCGGGCACCTTTCTGAGAGAAAGGGGGAGCCCCAGGTACTTGATCGGGAAGGGCGCAACCGGACAATCCAGGGTAGAGCCGATGGTGTCAGAGATGTCAGAGGTGCACTGGATCGGCGCAGCCTGGCACTTAGCAAAGTTAGTGCGAAGGCCGGAGACGGCACCGTAGAAGTCCAGGAGCCCGCTGACCCCGGCCAGCTCGGAAGGGTCTGGATGGCAGAATATAACCACGTCGTCCGCGAATAGAGAGACACTAGATGCGGCTTGCCGATCTGTGAGCCGTCGTATGACACCGTTGGTGATGGCGTACTGGAAGAGTGAGTTTAGGGCATCGATGACCAGAGTGAAGAGCATCGGGGAGACGGGATCGCCTTGCCGGAGGCCTTGGTGATGGGTAATGGGAGGGCCCGGGACACCATTGACCATGACGCGCGTGGAGGCCGTGGAGATGAGGATGGACACCCACTCTCGCCACCTAGGCCCGAAGCCTAAGTGCTCGAGGATCTGAAGAAGGAAGGGCCAGGATACCGAGTCGAACGCGCGGGCGATATCCAGCTTGAGAAGGACTCGGGGCAGCTTAAGTCGATGTAGCTGTCGTGCTGTTTGCTGAACGAGAATGAAGTTGTCGTGTACGCTTCTTCCCGCGATGAAGGCACTTTGGTTGGAGGAAACCAACTCTCCAAGCAGAGGGGCCAACCGGAGTGAGAGGACCTTGGCAAAGAGCTTTGCAACAAGGTGTATGAGGCTTATCGGACGGTAATCGAACAACGTGGACGCATCCGGCTTCTTGGGGATCAAGGTGATGAGGGCCTCGTTGAGCCGCTGGAATGCTCGCCCATTGAGCGCATATAGCTTATCGAAGACAGCACATATGTCGTGCTTGATCGTATCCCAGCAAGATCGGAGGAACTCCGCCGTAAAGCCATCCGGGCCCGGCGATTTGCCGGACGGTAGCTTTTTGACGGCATCCCAAATTTCTTCATTAGTGAACGGTGCCTCGAGCTCAGACAGATCAAAGGATCGGTGGTCGATAGCGGTCAGATCCAGCGTGAAGGCACGCCCTTCCTGTGGGCCAAGGACGGCCGAGAAGTGTTCGAAGGCAGCGCGGGCGAGGTCAGACTCCCCGGAGACGCTCACGCGATCCACAGTGAGGTCAATAATCCTATTCTTGCGGGCACAGTGAGAAGCATGTATTTTGGAGAAGGCCGAGGAGGCCTCACCCTCTTTAAGCCAGCGAAGACGAATGCGCTGTCTGGGGATAGATCGCTCGAGGGATGCGAGGCCGAGGTATTTACGCTTAAGCTCGCGACGTAGGCAGGCCTCGGAGGGGGAAAGAGGCCGCATATCCTGGGCCGCATCAAAACGGGCAATGAGCTCGCGGGCGACGCCAAGTTGGGTCGTGATGTTGAAGATGACGTGTGAGCTCCACCGCTGTAGATATCGCGCCGTGGCCTTCAGACGCAAGAATAGCCGACAGAACGGGTCGGGGTCAGGTGCCACAGAACTCCAGGCCTCGTCCACGGTTTGATGGAACCCATCAAGGTTCGGCCAGAACCGCTGAAAATGAAAACGCCTACTCCCATGTGATCGCGCCGAGCAGTCGATAAGTAGGGGGCAATGGTTCGAAGCAGCGGAAGAGAGGCATCAAAGAAGGCAATGCGAGTGAGCCGTCTCCCAGGAGGGGGTGCATAGGACGCGATCGATACAGACGAGGGTGGGGTTGTCTTGCTCATTAGACCAAGTGTAGCGCCGGCCGTGGAGGTAAATGTCGTGGAGTCCATGATCCGAGATAAAACGCCGGAAGCGATTCATCGTGTGCCGGGTGATTCGATCGTTGTTTTTGTCGGCCGCCGAGGTGTGTAGACTGTCGATATGTGAGAATGTGATGTTGTGGTAGCTCCTGGCGATGGATTGATAGCATGTTAGGTGTTGCGTGTAGGATTTGATGATCTTCATGTTGTTTCCATGTCTGCAAGGATGATATAAGAAATTCAATTCGGCTCCCGGGAGCACGTGCTCCCGGGCCCAAAAATATTTTTTGAAATGACAAAAAAAATCAAGACAAAATTTTTAGTGTTCTTAGTCACACCCAAATGCTACCTGCAAATTTTGAGGCAAAAAGGTTAAGCATTTTTGGCCTGTGCAAAAAAAAAAAACAAATTGAACACCAAATGTCACTCAAATTTGATTTTTCACCGATGACACACTGTTGCTCCGTTTCGCATGAAATTTGTGAAGCATGCTACATCTAAAAAAAATCGAATTTTGTGATTTTCTTTTTACATTTCTTTTGAATTTACTGTTCATCCGGGAGCATATGCTCCCGGGAGCCAAGACGCCCCTCCCGGATGATATTATGGTAGATATAGTACTAGCCTGTGAATTAAAGCATGTGTAGTATGCTACTCCCTCAGTCTCACAAACAACTTGCAAAACGCCTTATATTGTGGGACAGAGGGAGTAGTTTGCAAGTATATTTTAGAGGTGTGGTAGTGTGTTGAACTCCATGGTATGCGATGAGATGGAAGAACAGCCATAGGATGGTGCGTTGACTCGATGATCCGTGTGTACTTTGCTTACTGTCCATGTTTAGTGCTCGTTCATACTGTCGATGTGTGGTGTGTTCCACTCTTTGCTGATAATAACGCTTGTAGGACATGAGCACCCAAGAGTTTAGTCAAGTCATGGTCTTGTCCGAGAGGCCGGCGGAGGCCGGCGGAGGATATACTGGTTCTGGATCAGTACCAGACGTGCTCTCCTCCGGAGGAAGAGATTCCCAAGATAACGTTGATCGATCTGGTATATGGCAACATTCGGCTGCCGCGGCTCATCGGAGTATATGTATTGCAGGCTGTCAGGCTACAGGAGCCCCCATAATTTTTCTTTTATTTGTCCTTTTTTTCATGTGCTACAAACTTGTAGTTTCAATTTAAGCGACATTTAATCCATTCAAATAGTGAATAAACGTCATCAAACACGATAAATTAATTAGCAATTATATTAGTGGCCAAAATTTGTTGCATTATATATATATATATATATATATATATATATATATATATATATATATATATATATATATATATATATATATATATATATATATATATATAGAAAGTCTATTAGTAACCCAGGGTGAAGAATAAGTAATTCTTCACCCCGGTCGAGGCAACGAGCCGGACTCCCCGATCGCACCACCCAACTAAGGCTTTACCGGTCGCCTCCGTACTGATGTAAAGTTTTATCCCCCGTGATGTAATTTTGCGTGGAGTCAAGAGCCCACTCCATCCCTAATAAAGAAAAAAAGAAGGCCACTCCCGAGTTAAAAAAAAGAGCCAGCACCCTCGTCTAATTCTAATGAGGGACGAGTAATAATAATCTCAAAAATGAAAAAAACCAGGGGCGGAGTGGACGAGGGGTGCGAGCTCCGTGCGGCGGTTGGGCTCCGGCGTCGTGATGCTCCACGGCGTTGTGAGCGGCGCGTGGGATCGGCATCTCTGCAGGGTGGTCTTAGTTTTCGGGCAACGCGGCGGGCCGAGCCGTCGTGCTGCGACGTCGGTACTGCTTGTGTCAGGGCTTCTTCATGAATACGGGGGCATCTCCCGTGTGGACGGCGCCTCTTCGGCCGAGTCTCCAGCGACGAACACTCGGCCGAAGACGGGCCCACTCCATGAGCCAGGGGTTGGCGGCGTCCTCGGCTGGACGATGAGCTGGTCGTGGTTGGGCGGCGCGGCGAGTCGTGTCTGCTGCTTGAAGAGGTACTTTGACGCTCTCCGATAGATGCCCCAGTGATTTGCTTCAGGATCCAGCTCTGTCTGTTTGATTCATTTTTAAGAGAGTTTTTCATTCCTACAACTTCTGCATAGATTGCTTTGTTACGCCCGACTAATCGATTAGATGGAGATCCTCACATGCTCGCAGCTATGGCTGGATTTGCTTCAATAACCTCAATTTATTGCCAAAATGTTTCCAGCCGATGGCCGTAGCCTTATTTTAGTTTCCTCGGATCTTCGACTATTGCTGCAGGAGCGCACGCATATAAGAAGAAAGCAGAAAGATGCATTAAATACTCGACCATGATCACCACATAGTAGACGTTATTTGATCCGGTAGCGATTTAGTTCATATTGTTGATTGGTGGGGAAAAAACAGACTAATGGTCAATTTGGTAATGTTGCAACTAGTTCTTGTTCTGACCCACTAATCAACAAAGCGATCAAACCTTTCCCCTCCACTCCCCGCTAGTAATTCCCAAAATAAACTAAACAAAGGATTGGGCATAAAACTAATTCCCTTGCCCAATATCCTACTAACTCCCTCATCTATATCTCCTATTGCTCTCCCCATCATTTGCCAAACAGGCTGTATATGAGGTGCTCTGTTTGATGGTTGCCTGAAGCAAAGAACCATTGGAATTCCGATTGGTTAGGAGAGTGGTTCGATTACTCTTCAGTTTATTACTCCCAAATTTGGTTGCATCAGCCATGTGTGCCACGAAATTAGCTTGATCTGAAGATAGTACGTGTAGGCATACTCCGTAGCTCCTAGTGTAGCTAGCTGGACTATGCAGCTATCTAATTGGAATTCAGAACTAGCGATTTGGTCGTTCCAATAATCAGGGATTCAGTATAAAGCTTAAAGGTGTTCTTATGTATTCGAGCTTGCTCTCCTTAGTACAGGGACAGTTTTGCCTCCAAAATATATAGTGATAGCTCTACAAACTGGAGAAAAAATTGTTGGCTCAAAGTTCTTCCATTGTCCTGTCCAAACTGTAATATCTAGATGACATGAATCGTGATCTAAGAATTCAGTTTCTGATTTTAAGGAGTATAGAAAAAATTCAAATAAACTTATGACCATCATGGTATTAACTTTGATTTGGTTTCAGCTAACCTGACCTCTCTGCGTAAATATTGAGTTAGCTGGTTGAAACTTTTTTATGCACAACTTGAATATTTGCAAAGGACGACTACCAGGGCCTCTATAAATTAGATCAAGGAAATGCCGAGTTAGCTCGAAAAGTATCCACATAGATTATTGGATAAATCAGAAATTGTATCAAGTAATAACTTCAAAAAAGAAATTCCATTGTACTTTTTATCATTTGCTATGAACATATTAATGCAATAAGTATTGCCCCCACTCCATCAATTTATATGAGCATGTGTCTATTTACTCTCCCATCCAATGTATCTGCTCAAATTATGTGCCTATTTACTGTTTTCATGTAGCAACTTCTGCTGTTGTGTAATCTTTTAGCATTACTGGTGGTCTCGGTATCAGGGTACAGTGGTGGTTGGCGTTCTGCTTGATGCGGGCTGCATCTCCTCCCACGACAACAGTCGGCAACTAGCTGTTTGCAGCCGGAGTTCTTCAGTATCGCCCCCTCTCCGTCATTTTACATGAGCATGTCTCGATTTACTCTCCCATGCCAAGTATTTGCTTGAATTAAGTTAGATTCAGTAAGAAAACTTGGTAGCAGAATTTGGATGTCCCCAAATATATTTCTTTTGGGCATAGCTATCCTACAAGCTTACATCAGATTGGCAGCTGTTCATTTCTCCAGAATTCTGGTGTAGTGTTGCAATTTCCCAGACGAGTGTTGTGTTATGTGAAAATTATCTTTAAACATATGTGAATAGGAGAAAAATATGTAAAATAGCACAAAACAGATACATCCAGCAAGGTCTTTTCTATGGAATGGTTTCAATGCTCAATGTTATGATAAACTCATCCGCATGCACATTACGTATGGAGCACGATGCACCGCCTAGAACTAGTCAGATATTTTACTTTGCACGAGATTTGGTGATCTTAACCACGGAAAATAAAAAAATACCTCAAATGTGTGTAATGCCAACTCTATTTTAATGCAAAAAAAATGGTAGCTAGCTTTCACATCGTTCAGCGAGGGAGCATCGACCAACTATGTAGATTACTCATCATGCGCTTGCCCATCCTCGTATACCTCTACGAAAAAGGAACGAGATTTGTCTGAGATTTACTCTATCAGATACAAGTTTACCAATATCTTCAAATTATATGTCGGCTAACAATAAAATCTTACCTCATCTAATTGGTTGGTGCTTGGTAATCGGAAGATAACTATAATCTTCATGGTTCACCCCGAAGTGGTGCATTGCCATCGTTAATTTTACATAGTTTTAATCTATTATTTACATTTCCTCGTGGAATTTTACGTGTGGGAAATGCAGACTGCTGGTTGCATTTTTTACATTGCGTTTTACTGATTTTATGTTGGCCCAAAAAACTTGTCTGCGTCAATTCCAGTGGTTAATTTGCATGCAACGAGTGTTCAAAAAAAATTGCATGCAACAAATACGTGCTCCCGGTAATATCTTACCGTACCAACAGAAAAATCTTACCTCATCTTTTTTTTTTGAGGGAAAATCTTACCTCATCTAATTAGCATCTAATTAGTACGTGGGTGCAAGCTGGAGGCAAAACATAATTTAACGTTGGCTAACAGTTTTCTTACCTCACGTGGACGTGGCCTAACTATTTTCTTACGGAGGTGTGCTGCCGCACAGGTTGGTGTGATGTAATCTTACCACACATGAGTTTGTTTCTTACGTTTTGAATTGTGGCCGTGGGAGATGGACTGGGGTGAAGAATAAGAATTCCTCACCCAGGGTGACGAATAGCGCGACCATATATATATATATATATATATATATATTACGACTTGAAATGTTGTTAAATGATATTTTCAAAATATGCAATGTCGCTATTAGACATTGTTAGCTACTACTACGGCGAGCTACTCTGACGTCAACGTCGTCGTCTAGTCTCGTCGTTGCCCTTGTCTTCGTCCGAACCCTCGAGCTCATCGATGTAGTCGAAGTAGTAGTCCTCATCCTCCCCTTCGGAGCGACGAGCGAGGAGGACAATATGATGTTGTTCCTCGTCGTTGTTGGTTGCCATGCACAAGCGCTCGTGGTGGTGCACATCTGCTTGGGGGTAGAGAGCCCAAGTACGACCCCGACTGGGTCCTCGGGCTAGGGCTGGGCCTTGACGAGGACAGGGATGAACAGTGGTGATGGCGTCCTCCTCCTCGTCAGTGTCGAAGTCGACCTACTGCCATGAGATGCGATGGGGATGGTGTCAGTGACGGGGCCGATGACACCCAAGGCGGCAGATCCATTGTGCCCACCGTTACGAGAGCCGCCGGATCGCCTGCACCCGCCGCCAGCGGCATGTGAGCCACGGCAAGAGGAGGATGCTCCGGCTGCCACGACTAGTGCATCGTGGGAAGAGTTCACACTGCCGACACATGGGGTTTGTGAAGGCAGGTTCTCGTCTGCCGGATGTTGAGCCAGTATTGTGCGTTTCGGCGCTGCGGCATTGTTGTGGCAAGGCGGGCGGGGAAGGAGGCGGCGGCTAACGTGATAGTGATGGGGACGCTTCGCCGCCGGTGTTTTATAGTCTGGGGACGACGGGGGGCTCGGCGACAGATGATGCCACATGGCCGCCATCCGACAGATCGCCACGGGTATCCAAGGGAGCAGGCGCGAAATTAATGGGGCTGGCGGTTAGCAGTCATGTCGCTCCCTCTCCGGTGATTCTCTGTGGTGGTGCGTCAGGAACCTTCAAAAACCTAGCCGTGTCGCGAGGTGGAAGAAGATGAAACTTACCTCCCGCGTGGGTAGTTGGCGGTGGAGCACGCTGCAAACCGGGCCTCTGCTAGAGTGTGTTTTTGTGTGTTGATTGTCGTCCTGGCGGTTATTATGGCAATTAGTCACGTATGGCGCATTTGCTAGAGTCAAATGCATGCGTTCGGTGATAAAACATGCCTCAAAGAGAGATAAAACTGAGATGGTCAGACTGCATTATGAGTGGCCTCATCCGTCACTCCCCACTTGAATTTTCCCATCGATGCGCGCGGCACTGATTCCTGACTTGATAGAGGCACAGTTGATAAACCTGAAACCTGTATAATGTTTAAAACAAAACTACCAAGACTGGATCAATCTCAGTGACATCAGGCCACAGGTAAGTATACATCAGCACAGACCTCGTACGAGTTTGTCTTCGTAGTGATGTAGTGCTTGGAACAAACTCACAGTTTGAGACTGAATACTAAGGGCATCTCCAACGGCAACTCGTAAATTTCTTCATGCATCCGTCCGCGGACAGGTCTGAATACTAAGAGCATCTTCAACGGCAACCTGTAAATTTCCTCCCGCATCCGTCCGCGGACAGGAGGGACAAGTCCGAGGACACGCATGCGGGAGCCCGCCATCCAACGCTAGCCACATACATTTTGACAACAACTCGAACCAACCGGACGAAATTCGATCAAACCGGGCAAATTTTGATATAAACACGGCGGATTTCATTGAAACTAGAATAATTTGTACATAAAACCGGACGATATTTCGTTCGGTGGACTAAAAACCTTAAATAAAACCCTAAACTATTCTATACTTGACGGTGACCTCGTAGGCCATGTCGGGCTAGCCGGCGGCTCCTCCGTCATCGGCGCCTGATCCGGCGTCGGAGTCATCGTCATCGGGCTTCGGGCGGCGGAAGGTGGCGGCGTCGCGGCAAGGATTCCCGGCGGCCGCCTGACGCTCGCGGATGATCCTCTCCGCTTCCTCCTGCGCCGTGCGAAGTGCGGCTGCGGCCACCGAGGACGTGGGCTGGGGGAGAGTGCGGCGGTCGTTGGAGGAGGCGTCGTTGGCGGCGTCGATCTCGGCGAGGGACCATTCCTCGTCGTACCTGGCCATCTCTCCGTCGAGGCGGCGGAGACGGCGCTTGGCCGTCTCAGACGTCGTGACGGAGCGGTCCAGGGCCCAGGCATATGCTAGGTCCGGGTCCGCCGCGATGTGTGGCGGCGGGATGTCTGAGTCCGCGAACTTGGACCGGCGCGTGGCGTTGCGCCTGTGCCGCCGGTACTGCTCCCGGTCAGTGTACTCCTGCGCCATCATGGCTCTCCGGGACGAAGAACAGCTGCCGCCGGCCCCGCCGCTGCCGATGTAGTGGAGAATGCGCCCGCGCGCCTTGGGTAGGGCGGCGGCGCGCGGCGCTCCTCCTTGACGACGTGTCGGGACGGCGGCGAGCGGCGCTCCTCCTTGACGAAGCGCCGGGGCGGCGGCGAGAACCGCTCCTCCTTCACGCGCAGGGTCCTCCTTCACACGGCGTCCGATTTGGACGTCGCGGCTGCGCGGCGGCGGAGAGCGTGGAGGGGATGCCGGCTCCGGCTTCACGGGGAGGAGCGTCCCTGGTGGCGGAGCCGGGCCGTTGATGTGGACGACGGAGCGACGAAGCATCAGCTCCATCTGCTCCTCGAACTCGGCGTCGGTGGCGGCGTAGACCTGGCCTGGCACCGCCGGCGCGGACTGTTGTGGCGGCGGCTGCTGGTCCTCCTCGTCGCCAGAGGAGATGATGATCTCCGCCTTCATCGAGGAGCCGCCCGCCGATGAGGACGACGGTCCCGGAGTTTGAGGGCGGCGTTGCCAGGATCCGCCAGATCCCGCCCCGGAACCGCCTGCCAGCGCCGACGCCCAGGACTTGCCCATCGCCGGAGATGTGGGAGGGAGATGGGCGGGGAGAGGGGAAAAGGAGGAGGAGGAGGATGCGATGTGGACGGCGCCGGAGCGTGACTTATATAGCCGCGACCAGGCCATGCGAAGGGCCGGTCAGCCGCTTCAATGCGGCGCAGCGGCCGGAGTTGGTTCCTCGGGAACCTGCGTCCGCATTGAAGCGGCGGCTGCCGAGAGGTCGCGTCGGTCAGCGCCACCCTCCCTCCCTCTGGTCACATCGCGGCATCAATGCTGGCCTCGGCGTGCTCTGGGCCAGAATGAATGTGGCACGGTAAGCGGCGCGTGCATTGGAAGGAAAGCGCAGGAGGGGCGGGTGAGGGGTTTTTGGTGGTCCAGGGCGGTCAGAAGCAGGGGTCGTAGCGTGTCCGGATTCCCGCAAAGCCTCCCACGTTTGTCTTCGGTTTGCGGGAGAAATCGCGTCCGGATCGCGTCGCGGATCGATACAGGACCGCGTTGGATGGCTTTCGTGGTCCAGACGGTTGCAGAAGGTTTGTGGGTCGGTGTTGGAGATGCCCTAAGGCCGTGATTGGATTGTCGTGTTCCCTCTAAATACACCTGTAAAAAATACAGATCTTGGCTCCTCGTTTTATTTCCAGCCGAAATTTGCTGAGCGGCCGGTAAGATACAAGTGTAAAATTAACACCCCGTATTTAATTACAACCATTCCAAGCGCGGCCTAAGTTACTGGCCCGAAGTAAACCAAGCTGGAATTTTCTCAGACAAATCACCACTGTTTTTTTTTTGCGAGAAACTTTCAATCTATTCATTTTCAATCATGGCAGTACAAAGAACAACAGAGGTAATAAAAATTACAACCATGTCTGTGGACCACCTAGCGACGACTACAAGCACTGGAGCGAGCCGAAGGCGCGCCGCCGTCATCGCCCCTCCCTCACCAGAGCCGGGCAAACCTTATTATAGTAGACAGTCGGGAAGTCGTCGTGCTAAGGTCCCATAGGACCAGCGCACCAGAGTAGCAACCATCGCCGATGAAGAAAGTCGTAAATCAGAAGAATCAAACATGTAAACATCCAAACGAAGACGAACGAAGACCGGATCCAAGCAGATCCACCGAAGACCAGCACCGACCGAATCCCGCGAGATCCGCCGGAGACAAACCTCCACGCGCCCTCCGACGATGCTAGACACACCATCGGGATGGGGATAGAACGTGGGAGACATTATTCCTATTAAGAGACATCGCCGCCGCCACACAGCCCCAACCAAGACGCTAAATCTAACAAGAACGAGAACGGGGTCCCTCCCGCCGGCGAGGGGCCGAGATCCTCCGCACCTCCATGGCCTAGAGGCCATCGGAGATGGGGCGGACCGGCGGCGGCGCCGACGGGAGGAGAAGAGCTTTTCTTGTGGAGGAGAAGAACTAGACAAATCACCACTGTTTGCTCGGTCAGATTTTATATATATGCATGTTTGTAAAATATCCCCCTTCAGGTTGACAAATCGAATTGTCCCTTAAAAACTGAACTAACTACACTTACTGTTTTCCAATAACTGACTGTAGACATGGCTTAATTTTCTCTAATGACTCATGCGGGAACATGGGGAGGGGCAAGGAAACATTCTTACCGCTTCTTGCAAGAGTAAACCAACGAAAACCACGTTCGCACTTATACTATTCAGTATTCACACCTAATTGATGGCACCGGATTAAATTTCCTGAAAGGGCTGAGGTATTTGGTTAGGCTTAACTTTGGTTTTGAAGTTTGACTTATAAGCCAAAAAAGCACGTATTAAGGAGGTGTTTGGTTAGGTTTAGCTTTGGCTTTTGGAGTTTGGCTTATATGTCAAAAAAAAAGGGGTCTTAATCTTCAGGAATTATATCCACCATCCTGCAAAATGTGACAATGGACTGTACCATTAGAATCTCCTTGAAGTCTATATTTTCCAAAGCATACCTGCAAAAAAAAAAAAGCCTTGCTTCAATCAAAACTGTAGTAAAAATGTTGATTTTTTTTGTGGGAGGTGTTCAGGTTGTTGTTGCATGAGATTTTGGGGAGCTCTCCAATAACACACCACGCGTTGACTTTCTATTCCCCAAGGAAGTCATACAAATTTTGGTTACTATTTGACTCCGTTCATAACTGTACGGGTCGCATCCAACCTTGAAAGCTTAAATCTAGTTACCCCGGTTGTTTGCAGCTAGTTACCTTCCCCAATATGCAGTCACGAGAAATAAAACCAACCGACCACCAGAAAATGTTTTGGCCCTCGCATTGTCCTCATGTGGGATATTCAAAGGCGACTAGGGTTTTTTCATGCCGTCGCCCCCTCCCTTCTCCTCTTATTCTCGTCGATACCGGAGGAAGCCGCTGGGATAGCCCGCACGTCCGCCGGTGAGGGTGGCGGCAAGGTCTTGGTTGCTCCCATGCTCGGGCGGAGGGCCTTTTGCAGCTGAGGCAGCAGCCTTGGGTGGGGAGGTGGCATCCTCTGGGTGGCAGGGGCATCCGTGGATGCGTACCCACGTCCTTGGTCATGCGGGCGGCGAGGGGATGACGGTTACAATGCGTGCTTCATGGGCTGCTGCGACGGCCACTGGTGTCGGATCTGAAGGTCATGTGTCCCTCTCCTCCACTGGCTGGCTTCCCGAAAGATATAGTCGTCGGCGACCATGGTCTTGTACGACGGGATTGGTGGTGCGAGTATTGGGACCAGTAGAAACACTTGGATTTCAGCCAATGATAAGTACATGCACACAACTACCAAAAAATTCTAGGCCTGCAACGAAACTAGTGGGCTTGTCAATCTCTGTAACCTTACTAGTTACAAGGATTAACGTACGGTGTGGTTGGAATTGATGATTGGGAGTAAAAATAAAGAAACATTTCATATTGTAGGCAATAAGAAAGAGTTTGATCGAGGTAGAAAACAATAAAGGATGAATGGATTGGGTCCATGACTTCAATAGGCGGTGGCATCTCTCCAAAACATAGCATATGTGTGGTGAACAAATTACAGTTATGTATCAATTAAATTGTAGTTTTTGTGATTATGATTATACATGGCATGATTGCATATAGGCATTATGTCCTTATATCTATAGACTATTATCCAACTGCATGTATAACTAATACTCCACACCAAGACCATTATCCAACATGCATCTCAAAGTGTTCAGTAAATAGAGCATTGCATTTACCACCAGCTCACCACCAAGACAACTACGCAGCCATCTTCTTATCCTTAGTGGCAATAACACAATGCAAGCTTTTTTTTTTTCTTCTTTTGTCCATGAGATACATTACTTGCAAAGTTAAGCCCAACTAACATACGCAACTCCCTCTTGGAGATCATTCATATAAACATTGCCTGTGCAAGACTAATAGACCGAAGAGCATATATGTCTATAAATCATGCAACAAAGAACTCATATGAATCCAAAATAAATCATATATAGATCTAATCATAGCTACAATCACTACTACATAATCGATCATTGGAGACAGTTTTGGTACATGGGTCTACGGTTTTTCTTCATTCTGCCTCAAAGCTTGTGTCGCTAATACGTAGAACATTGGAGGCAATTTCAGAACCGTCTGCAATGATATCTCACCGCAAGCGGTTTATGTAGACAAACGCTTCCAATGCTAGGATGAACGAAGAGGCGGTTGTTCCTTTAGAACCGCCTCATATACACTAACATTACATGTGGTTTCCATAATAGAAGCGCCTATATCTCGCATTCTTTTTATGGATGTTTTTTTTTACTTTTTATTCCATTTCAACAACATTCAAAATACACATTCATAGCATTTTCATAATGCACATCCATATTCATCTCATAATTGCAATGCATTTCGTAAATAGATACATATATGTTCAAATGTCTAGGAGGAACATATGCAACAAAGTTCTAACAGGTACAATGTGTCTAGGGTCAACATATGCAAAACGTGTTGAAGCTACAAAATTCAAAATATGCAATTTGTAACCACCAACGAGGAGACTACTCTTGAGTCCGTCAACTCTTTGGAAATGACAACATCGACAGTTGGCTTCTTGCATTGGAAGGGAAAGGCGGTGATTTATATCATACCTGTAATACACATATATTTGCAAAAGGATGCAGTATGCACGGAATAGCAATGTAACAAATTGATCTGTGATCGCATCACTGGAGATCACGGCGCATCGGCAAGCTGGTTGTGAATATCTCTACCAAGGCAGGTCATTGGCCATTGCAGAGTATAAATAGAGGACACACACAACCTCAAGTTGACGATAACAAAGGACCCAAGCAAACTCACGTGACGTGAAGAAGAGCTCATCGGATAGCCGAGCAAAAGAACATTACGAGGCGTAGCAGAAGGCAGCCCTTGGGCAAAACGGTGGTCAGCTCATACTACCCACTCATCGAGCATACCTACAGTCCTGGCAAGACCGAGGAGATTGCTTGGTCTCCTCCAAAGCCTGGGCGTGTAAAGTTGAGTGTTGATGGCTCTTTTCTGAATGGATCTGGTGGAACTGAAATGATTTTGCGTGACTCTGCCGATGCTGTCATTTTCAGCTCATGTAGGCAGCTCCTGCTGTGTAACGATGCACTTGAATCTGAATTGCTTGCTATATCGAAGGGGCTCTCGTTGGCTCTACAATGGAGCTCCTTACCCATTGACGTGGAGTCGGGCGGTACGGGGGCAGTGGCTATGCTGAATAGTCACACCGGCAACAAGTCCAAATATGTATTTTCTGCTTGGAGAGATCAAAGAGAAGATGAAGGAACGTAGTTCTTGTATTATTCACATTCATCGTACTACGAATTATATTAGTCATTATATGTCAAACTTTGGCAGAACACAATGTCGGACCGCGGTGTGTCTTGGGTCTGGTTCAGTGGGTGTCATAGACATTGTAAGACGAGATTGTAACTCTTATACCACTTAAGTAATACAAGAATTATTATATCGCACTAAAAAAGGGCACTGCCGCCAAATCCTAAAGAACACCGCTGATGACGAAACAAACACCACCGTCGACCCAAGCCGGCCGCACCCCCACCACCACCGACCGCAGCAATCCACAGCCACGAATCTCATACTGGCCAATCGCCAACCCAGACCTCAAACAAGCAGCGGTGATCAGCATCTCCAAGACGGCGCACGCCACCATGGTGGTTACTACGTCGAGGACGCCATCGTCATCCAGTCCAGTAACTGAATCGCAGGCTTTGGCCCGGAAAGCATACAGGGTAGGCGAGGGATAGGACCTCGTGCATCCCTTCTTGGGCAGCGTACATGCCTGTATAGAAATTATGAATTTGGCCATGTACCGCCTCCTCCTTGCTCTCACACAACTCGACCATAGCATTTTCCAGGGCAAGAATTATGTTCTTTCCACTTGAACTGCACGCCCTCATCTCAGCGGTTAACGCGTCACTTCCCGTTCTCGCATGGAGACACTTGTTTTGTCGCGTAAGTAAATTCCAAAAGATAAACAGTGTAAAAGAGTGCCTTTTATACTCCTTTACTCCGACTAGTAAGCGTGCACGTGCAACGCACGTATTGCCTAATGTTACAATCATATACGAAAATTCACTTGTATGTAAAAGGATAATCTGATAGTAGTAGTGAAAAATATTTAAAATGAATTGTTTTATAGAAAAGGTTCATTTTCCTCCCAAAAAAGCTACTACATTCACATTTCAGACTAATAATACCCTTCTTATTCTATGAATCTTGAATAACATATTTCAAGTACTCAGTTACAATCACTATTTTTTTTCTATCTACTATAGATCTACGGTAATATGATTATTTTCTTACAAGTCCAACTTTCCGGTTTTCCGTAAATTAACTGGGCAACTCTCTTCTTCTTAATTAATCGATGAGGCAATTCTTTTGCCTCCGTTTCGAAAAAAAAACTTTCCATAATCTTCTTTCTGTTTTGACGTCATCGTCTCAACCAACGCCACTGAGTGCCACAACCCGATGAAGTAGGGGAACAACCGCTCTAAGCAACATAGCAATGTACCCATTGAATTAAATAAATGACTTGGCAGTGTTTTAAATAAAATGACATGGTACTATCTACATCTACACTACTATTAAACAATCAAACAAGAACTATTTTACGTGCACCCCACTATTAGTCCCACAACCCCGCATGAACCAATCAGCACCATATAGTTAGGCCCATAATTTATGGTTTTACCATTTTGTCTTTACTTATAATAAATTTTAGCACATCATCATGTATCAAGATGAGAAGTCGGAAATTCAATTCGGCTCCCGGGAGCACATGCTCCCGGGTCCAAAAATAATTTTTGAAATGTCAAAAAAATCAAGACAAAATTTTTATGTGTTGTTAGTCACATCCAAATGCTACCTGCAAATTTTAAGGCAAACAGGTTAAGCATTTTGGCCTGTGAAAAAAAAATGAACACCAAATGTTACCCCAAAATGTCACCCCAAATTTGTTTTTTTTTCACCGACGAAACACTGCTATTCCGTTTCGCATGAAAATTGTCAAGCAGGCTTGCGACACTAACACTAACACTAACATCCACAAAAAATTCAGATTTTTTTAAAAACATTTAATATTTTTTTTCGAGTTACTGTTCACCCGGGAGCGAGCCAAAACGCCCCTCCCGATGAGAAGTGAACAATGAAGAAAAATTTTAGTCTGTGCTTGATGAGCTGTGGTAGGTAGTTGCATATTCAATATCAGCGTGACAAAACAACAATAGTTGGCCTTCAGCAACAACAAATCTCTTCCCACACAACCTCCATTCTTGTAGCCCGCCAAAAAGAAATTTTCAACTAACAAAAAACTATTTTGACTAAAAATTTAGCAGATGACTACAAAGGTAGGAGTAATAGTGAAGTTTTATAGAAGAAAACAAATGGTGAATACATATCTACAAATAGGCATCAACATCCATGCAAGGTTTCGTGAGGAAAAGTTTAGCAGAATGAAGTGAGCATCAACATATATACGAGCAAAACAAAAATGAACATTTCAATACCAAAAGAAAAAAATAGTTGGTTGGCGTTATACAATGAGATTTGTTTAACCAAAAGGGAAAAAAATAGTTGGTTGGCATTGTATTTCAATTCTCAAGGGCTAATGTTGGGTAACAGCTCGACATATCTGCTAACCTATATCCAAGAAGTCTACTGGCACATCGAATTATTAATAAATAAATACTGCTGAGAGATATACGACCAGTTAGACACTCAACACTAACCTGCACCAGCGAATTAGTCCCGGATCTAACACAAGATCGAACATTAACCTGATCATAGCGTCGTTTCAGCTTGCTCTTCATCTTCAGATGTAGCTTCCAGTGGAACAGCAAGAACTTCTTTCTTATTGACCGGACATTCACTGGATTCACAAGGGGAGCTGCAACAGGCTCCAGAAGTTGAGATTCCAACACTGTTTGGTCAGGACCTGTGCACTTGAATTTGGTCACACAATGCTACAGTCAAACTCAGGATTGTATCGTGGAGACAAGGGAAGTACGTACATAAGAGATCAACCAATATTTACTCAACTTGAACCTAAAATAAAGAAGAGCAAGAGGCTGCTATCATTAATGAAACATGTATACATCAAACCTCAGTATTCTTGAAATCTGTGACATGTATAGAATAGTGGACCTTAACGCAGTGCTAAATGGCAGTCTTTTTATTTGAGAAACGAACTCATTTTCTCCATCCAATTAGTTTAACAGTTCAATCAATCTACAAGAATTGCATGTGTGAATTTATTAAAGGCAGAAACACATCGTCAATCACGAGCTTTCACGGATCTAGATACCCTTGTATGTTTGTATTATCAAATCACAGAAATATAAAGAGAAATACTTTGCTGGAAGCCAAATTGGTCGTTCCCGATCTTATACACGACCAAGTTTAGATCAAAGAACGTGTATACCTTTACATGGAGGATGCAGATGAAGGAAATCCTGAAGTGGCTCGAGCCACCTCGGCATCCTCTTCAACGCCCTCCTCACGTACGCATGGCGCTAGGGTCTGGATGTCGAGGGAGCACGGCAGGGAGGGGAGGCGCCGCAGGACCGGGAAGCATGACAGGACGGGAGGGGCCATTGTCGGTACCAAAACCGGCAGATCTCGGATAGGGGATCCGAACTGGGGGTCTAGGAATCAATGGGTAACAGGGAACGTAGAGACGGCGATTTACCCAGGTTCGGGTCCTCTCGAAGAGGTAATACCCTACGTCCTGCTAGATTATATTGATGTGATTATATGAATGTTACAGAGTTGATCTACCTCGAGATCGGATGGGCTAAACCCTAGGCAATGGATATGATGATCCTCTACGGACTAAACCCTCTGGTTTATATAGACACCAGAGGGTCCTAGGGTTACATATAGTCGGTTACCATCAGGGGATAAACATGCCGGCCACGCCAATTATTCCTTGGAGGAGACGCCAAGTCTTTGGAGGTTTCCTTCTGATACACGGGGTCGCCCACAATCCGGCCTTCCATCGACGAGTAGAGAGAGGCCCACCAGCCCGGCCTACGAGAGATAGGCCGGCAGCCCGAGTACCCCCTAGTCCGGGACACCCTCAGTAGCCCCCGAACTAGCCTCCAATGCCGAGGTTGACAGTCTTCGGCAGCTTCATGCTTCAATGGTCTTCGGCTTGGGTGGCGAGTTCCTCCCTTTACCTGTATTTGGTTTAACAATAGTTCGGCCACCAATAGCTCGATTGCCGAAGAATACTCCGATTGGCGAGGCCCCGTGGGCCCGTCATACCGCTTTTCTTCGCCCAGAATCAAATGACGACCCTCGATTTCTGCGCACCCACGGAATGCGAGTGGCCCGATGGGTTTTTACAAAAATGCCCCTCTTTCGGGGGGAGCCAATGCCCTTTTAATAGGCCAAGGGCGTGGAGGTTGACACACTCCACCCCCTGCCATTCTTCCTCACGTCTTCGCGAGGTTGCGACCAGTAAACAATGGCGAGCGTCCCAGGCTCTTCCTCACGCCCTCACGGCCCCCGCCAAGGTGATTGGGCAAGCGGCTCCGTATCCCTCATGCGTTTACGCAGGCTCGAGACGCAGGGATATCTCCCTGCTTCAGATCTCGCATCCACCCGTCCCGGATTAACTTCCGCAGACGGGGAGGCCCTCGCAGAGAATTTTCCTTCCCCCCCTGGGGAGGAAAGGGTGTGCTTCGTGCCCTTCCTCTTGTGAGGGATGGGTTTCCCCATTCATCCTTTCTTGAGGGGTCTACTAGAGTTTTACGGGATTCAACTTCACCACCTTACCCCAGGGTCAATTCTTCATATATCGGGCTTCGTCGCTCTCTGCGAGATGTTCCTGGGCTGCGAGGCCCACTTCGAGTTGTGGAGGAAGTTCTTCTGCCTCGTCCCCCGTACTCGAGGAGGGACAATCTACGAGGTCGGCGGGGCCGAAGTATGGCGTATCGCCGGAACCGGATACCCCGTTGGGACTCCGAAGAAAGATGCCGAAGAGTGGACTTCGGAATGGTTTTATATCGAAGACGTCCCCCTATTTGATCCAGTCCGGAGGGGGCTGCCCGAATTCTCATTGGTCCCTCCAAAGAAGCGGTTCAACTGGCGCCCGAAGAGTCCTTCTCAAGAGGAAAGCGCCGAAGTAACTCGGCTGGCAACTCAAGTGAGGTGGCTAGCCCACAACGGGCTAACCGTTATTGACATGATGGCCGCAGCCATTGCTCGGTGCGTCCAACCTCTCCAACAGAGAATACACCCGCTTTGGTGCTACAACGGGGAAGATGATGCAACCCGGTACACACGGATGGGACCTGCCGACCAGGCGGCGATGGCGGCCATACTGGCCGATCTCTTCAAGGGAGAGGAGCAGGAATTTGCTCGGTTAAGGCCCAAGGAAGGCTTCTCGAGCTACAAACCCATTGAAATGGTGAGTCCAACCACGTTTTATAGTTCGGAAGGCACCCCAAATTTTTCTTAACCAGATTCCTATCCTGTCCGAACAGAACTGGAGGCGCTGGATCGAGACAGTGAGCTGCCCTGCTCCTCAACCGGAGAATTACTCACGTGACGATGATCCTGGGTTCCATGATGACCCTGAAACATCGATTAATTTGAGGAGGGGGTCTTCTACCAGGAGAGCCTTGATGGTTCCAAGGTGGCCCTTTTGGCCGATCATCCCGGTGCGCTTCCCTCCTCCGCTGTAAGTGGCCAACGGGCTTCCTCTCGAAAGAAACACTCAGCCGCTGCTGCCCCGAATACACTAACAGCTACTCCCAAGGGCCGCCGCACGATGCGCCGAATAGCCGCAAGAGCGACACCAGCGGCCCCAGCGACGAGTAGTCGTGGGGTGACCAGACGCGCGGCCCCAACGGGGGCTACATCATCTGCGCCCCGCCCGAAGAGGTAACACGTCCACCGTGCCGTCATAGCCTCTATCTTCGACATCCACCGAATATGCCAATAATTTTCTCCACGGTGCCCTGTAGACGATATGTGGAACCGCCCTCGGCTGAGGATGCTAAAGAGGCGCCGAGGGGTGACTCGAACCCAAGGTCGCCAGCTGTAACCGGAGTTACTCCGGGGGTTCCTACCAAGGACCAACATCCCGAGGACTCAGGAGGCGTCTCGGTCACTAACTCCGAGGTGGAAAGTGTGATGAATCATCGGCGGCGTAAGGCGTCATTTCGGCACTCCGCATTTTTTGATCAGGAGTTTAATGCCCTTAGTTCGGTAGACGCGTACCTTGGCGCTGCCCGAACGGGACTTGAAGGGGCCGTAAAGCTCATGTCTACTAATGTGCAGGTATGGTATTTGTTTTGACAACTAGTATCTAACCCAGTAGCCCCCGAGCCTTAATTTGGGCGGGACGGCCGAGTTAAGGGTCTGATATTTATAATCCCATGCTATTGTGCAGACTGTTCGGGAGTAAAACAAAAAGATGTCCGAGGACCTCAAGCTGGCGCGAACAGAGTTAGAGTCTGTGAAAGCCGAGCTAGAGGGTGTGAAGAAATTCACCAGAGAGGCACATGGTAAGTGCCAAACTCAAAGTTGTTGTTTTTTTTTAAATTTTGATGGAACACCTCTGCTAATAAAAGATTATTCCATAGCAGTCGAGTCGATAAATCAGCTGCGGAAGGATCTGGATAGTGCCAGATAAGCTCAAAGGTATGCGGAGTCACAGCAAGAGGCTGGCTACCGGGTGCTTTCCCGAAGTTATGAGGAGAGGGATAAGCTGAAGGCGGAAGGCGAACAACAGGCGCAAGAAATCAAAAGTTTGAAAACTCAACTGACCCTATCCCAAGAGGAGAACCAAAGACTGAAAGCGGGCATGTTCGGTGAGTGCGATCCAGTATTTGAAGTTCATAAACTGTACGTAGTAGATAGAAATATGAACAATGCCGCGTCTCATTGTAGTTCTTCTAACCGGACGCCCCGAAGAGGAGGCCGGGTCTTTTGGGCGGGACCTGCTGAAGGAGCTATCCGCCGTACACGAGCGAGCCCGAAAGGCCATGAAGAGCATGTTTAAAGCATTGTGGCCTGGTGAGGTGGCTCCGGAAGGGATGGCCGAACTCACAAATCGATTCAAAGGAGCTCGGTGCCGCTTTGAGCTATGGAAGACGTCATCTTGTCGTGAAGGAGCACGGGAAGCTTGGGCGATGATCAAGACCCGCTTCACCAAGCTGGAACCGGAGCATTTAGCTAGGGTTGGGCCAGTAGGGCCAGATGGGCAGGAAGTGCCCGTGCATCTGGTATATGACCAGGTTATGCCCGCAGCTCGGCTGTCCCAGGCAGATTGTGCTCTGGAGACCATAATAGATGGTCTTGATCAAGATTAATAGGTTGATTCTATGTATCTATGTACTTTACATCAAATAGTCTCCAAACCGTGCGTAGAACGTTGTCTTAACCAGCCATCGGCTTCCGCCTCCTCGGTCAGGAGCCGAGGAGTGTTTCCTAATGTGTGATCCGAAAACACCGGAAACACTTCAGAGAACGAGGCAATCCGGCTATGTGGTGCGAACAGACAAAAACGTGCTTGGGGAGTTATGTTATATTACTGTGTAACGTAAGAAACATCTTTCGACGAAAATAGTTCCGCTATGGGTCCCTTTCGTCGGGTTACCACGTTAGCCGTGGATGGATAACCGAATACCCGAAGTAGACGGGGATGGTTACTTCGGGAAAATACCCCGGAAACTTGGCGACAGGTGCCAATTATTTTCACTTCCCCCGTGGCCGACCAACTGTGTTCTTAAGAACGCTAGCTTTTGGCTTCACCCGTCTGACGTACGTACCCGGGAAATCCGGACGTAACAATCACAGAGGTGCTCCCTTTACTCCCTAGCCGAACAATCGGGAACGTAGGGGGTAAACACAGGAGCGAGGCAACCCAGCTTGGCAAAATCTTAAGTCAAATTGATGCATATAGTGGCTTTAAAACGATGCGGGAAGGTTGCAAAACTCGAAAAGATGCATAAATAAAATATGATGGGCTCCATAAAAGAAGCCCCCAGGTAACAGTGTGTGGTACATTCAAAGATGTTTGCCGAAGAAAAACTTAACGTAATTTGGCATATCCGAACACAACCCGGGAGAGACTATTGACTAGAAAAATATAAATCCTAGAAGGATAAACCGAACAAGGTGAGGTCGCGGAGTTAGCTGTAGAAACGTCGAAGCCAAGCTGCGTTCCATGGGTTTGGTTCGAGGCGGTCGTCCTTCGGGTCGCGGAGACGATATGCTCCGCCTGCGAGTACTTGATCGATTATGAAGGGCCCCTCCCATTTGGGCGACAGCTTATGCTTCTGCTTCTCCGGGAGGCGCAGGACTAGATCGCCAACGTTGTAGGCCTTTGCCCGTACTTCCCTGCTCTGATAACGTCTGACCTGCTACTGATAAAAGACGGAGTGAGCCCGAGCTATGTCGCGCTCGCCCTCCAAAGCGTCCAGGTCATCTTGCCAATCCAGCTCGGCCTCCTTTTCTTCATACATACGTACCCGAGGTGCGTTGTGAATAAGATCGCTGGGGAGGATGGCTTCTGCCCCATACACCATGAAGAACGGTGTGTAGCCCGTGGATCGATTAGGAGTGGTGCGCAGGCCCCACAACACGGAGTCGAGCTCCTCGACCCAATGGCAGTCAGATTCTTTGAGAGATCGGACCAGACGGGGCTTGATGCCGCTCAAAATCAGTCCATTAGCTCTCTCGACCTGTCCATTAGACTATGGGTGATATACTGAGGCATAGTCGAGCTTAATGCCCAGATTAGCGCACCAGTCTTTAACTTCCTGGGCAGCAAAATTGGATCCATTGTCTGTTATTATGCTATGGGGGACACCGTAACGGTGTACGACGCCGGATATAAAATCGATGACCGGCTTAGACTTGGCTGAAGTCACCGGTTTTGCCTCAATCCATTTAGTAAATTTGTCTACCATGACGAGTAGATACTTCTTTTTCTTGGTCCCCCCTTTAAGTGGTCCGACCATGTCCAGCCCCCAGACCGCGAAAGGCCAAGTAATTGGTATCGTCCGAAGGGCCGTGGGGGGCATATGGCTCTGATTTGCGAAGAGCTGGCATCCAACGCAATGTTGGACCAATGTTTGGGCGTCTGTTCGGGCAGTGGGCCAGAAGAACCCTGCTCGGAAAGCCTTGCTGACCAAGGCCCGAGCTGCCGCGTGGTGACCGCCCATGCCAGCGTGAATCTCGGCCAGGAGCTGCCTTCCCTCCTCTTCGGATATACATCTTTGGAGGACGCCAGTAGTGCTTTTCTTATATAGTTCTCCCTCGTGGACTTTATAGGCTTTAGATCGTCGAATGATACGCCTTGCCTCAGTCTGGTCAGCCGGTAGTTCTTGGCGGAGGAGGTAGGCGAGAAAGGGCTCGGTCCATGGCGCGATTATCGCCATGACTTCGTGAGCCGAAGATGTCATTTCAATTGCCGAGCCCCCGATGATTCCTTCGTCTGGTTCGATAGGCGGAGGGACGAGCTCTCCTGAGGTATAGGATTCCGAGCCCTGGGCATCCTCCTGCCACACCACGGAAAGTTTGAAGAGTCGTTCTAAAAAGGTGTTCTCAGGGACACGGTCGCGCTTGGCGCCCATTCGAGCAAGGATATCGGCAGCTTGATTGTTGTCTCTAGGTATATGGTGAAACTCCAGTCCTTCAAAACGGGCGGAGATTTTTAGGACAACATTGCGGTATGCTGTCATTTTCGGGTCTTTTGCGTCGAATTCGCCGTTGACTTGAGAGATGGCGAGATTAGAATCTCCCCGTACCTCGAGCCGCTGTATGCCCATTGACACCGCAATCCGAAGTCCATGTAACAGAGCCTCGTATTCGGCTGCGTTGTTGGAGTCGGTGTACATGATCTGGAGTATGTACCGAATATTGTCGCCAGTGGGGGATGTGAGGACCACTCCAGCCCCCAGCCCGGCGAGCATTTTGGAGCCGTCGAAATACATCATCCAATGTGAGTATGTACTGTACTCCCTAGGGAGTTCGGCTTCCGTCCATTCCGCAACGAAATCAGCCAAAACCTGAGATTTAATAGCTCGGCGTGGTCGATATATGATTTCGAAGGGGAGGAGTTCTATATCCCATTTGGCTATGCGGCCGGTGGGATCTCGATTGTTGATTATGTCATTCGGTGGTACTTCGGATGCCACCGTAACCGAGCACTCCTGGAAGTAATGGCGGAGCTTTCGGGATGCCATGAAAACTGCGTAGGCGATCTTCTGATAATGCGGGTACCTCGTTTTACACGGGGTGAGCACTTCGGATACGTAGTACACAGGTTTCTGCACCTAGAGCTTGTGACCGTCTGCCTCTCGTTCGACGACGAGGACCGCGCTGACCACCTGATTTGTGGCCGAGATATATAGCAGCATTGGCTCACCCAGGCTAGGTGTTGTCAAGATCGGGTTGCTGGCCAGTAGAGTTTTTATTTCTTCGAGTGCCGCCGCCGCTTCACTGGTCCATTCGAAGTTCTTCGTCCGTTTGAGCAATTTATATAGCAGTAAGGCTTTTTCTCCGAGGCATGAGATGAAGCGGCTTAGGGCTGCAACAGTGCCGGCAAGTTTCTGGACGTGTTTGAGCTCAGTGGGGATAGCCAGCTCAGACAGTGCCCGTATTTTCGCTGGGTTGGCTTCTATTCCTCTATGGGAAACGATGAATCCGAGCAGCTTACCGGCCGGCACTCCGAAGACTCACTTATCCGGATTGAGCCATATATCGAAAGTCCGAAGACTATCAAAGGTTTGCCGGAGATCATCCACCAGCTGGCTGACGTGTTTGGTTTTGATAACCACGTCGTCCACATATGCTTCGACTGTTTTGCCGATTTGTTTTTCCAAACATGTTTGAATCATGCGCTGGTATGTAGCCCCTGCGTTCTTTAATCCAAAGGGCATTGTGTTGAAACAGAATGGTCCATAAGGAGTGATGAATGCAGTGGCCGCTTGGTCGGACTCCTTCATTTTAATTTGATGGTATCCGGAGTAAGCGTCGAGGAAACACAGTGAGTCATGCCCGGCGGTGGCATCGATGATCTGGTCTATGCGGGGCAAGGGGAAAGGATCCTTGGGGCAGGCCTTGTTTAAATCCTTGAAATCGACACACAACCGCCAAGACTTATCCTTCTTTGGTACCATGACCAGATTGGCCAACCACTCGAATCCGGCTTCGAGCAACTTTGCCAGTTCCTCGCCCATAGCCTGACGCTTGGGTTCGGAAAACCGACGCAGAGTCTGTTTGACTGGCTTGAAACCCTTAATGATGTTCAAGCTATGCTCGGCTAATCTACGCGGGATCCCTGGCATGTCAGACGGGTGCCAGGCGAAGATATCCCAGTTTTCACGCAAGAATTTGCACAGCTCTTCATCGACCGCGGGGTCCAGCTGAGCTCCAATGGACGCCGTTTTGTTGGGATCTGTTGGGTGTACTTGGAATTTGACGATTTCATCCGCCGGTTTGAAGGACGTGGATTTGGGCCTTTTATCGAGGATTACGTCATCCTTATCCACCGTTGAGCGGAGCGCGGTCAGTTCTTCAGCTGCGAGGGCTTCGGACAATGCTTCGAGGGCGAGGGATGTTGTTTTGTTCTCGGCCGAAGAGCTCTGTCCGGATCACTTATTATTGTGATCACGCCGTTTGGCCCTGGCATCTTAAGCTTCATGTACTCGTAATGTGGGACTGCATGGAATCGTGCGAAGGCATCGCGCCCTAATAAGGCATGGTAGCCACTGCGGAAGGGCACGATGTGAAAAAGCAGTTCTTCGGATCGGTAGTTCTCGGGAGTTCCGAAGACCACATCAAGAGCTACTCGGCCACTAGAACGCGCCTCCTTTCCGGGGATGATCCCTCGAAAGGTGGTGTGACTTTGCTCGATGCGGGATCTGTCAAACTGCATTTTGTCCAAGGTGTCCTCGTAAATGAGGTTTAGCCCGCTACCACCGTCCATTAACACCTTTTGGAGTCGGAATCCATCCACTATGGGATCAAGGACAAGGGCGGCAGCAGCTCGGGTAGGGCGGAACCTCGGCTGGTCTTGTTCACTGAAAGTGATGGGTGTGTCCGTCCATGAGTCTGTCTCTGCCACATGGTGAATTTGAGCGAGCTCTCGAAGGGCTCTTTTCCTCTGATTCTTCGAGGAATACGTCTCGTAGATTGTTAAGATTTCGGCGTCATCATCAAAGGGCGTTGCTGGACTTTTATTTGAGTACGGGCCTCCGAGGATGACTTCGCCGCTCTTGGCGACTTGCCTGACCACCCAGCAAGCTCGAAGGTTGTGGGTTGGGTTTGTGTTGAGGAGGACAGAGTGTATGGGGCATGGTTTATCCAGCAGTTCGTCAAGGACCGTTCTGGATCTTGTCAGGGGTTTCATCCTTTTCTCGGATGGCTCGTATTGGGGTGTCCGGTGAGGGTGTGCGCGTTTTGCCCGAGCTCGGTTTGGTTCCTCTGTACGGATTGACTCCGCTTGCTCGAGCTGAGCCTGCCAAGCATACTCCATGGCGCAGTATTTGGACACCAGATCCGATAAATCAGAGAAATTTTGGATGTGGCGGCAGGCGAGGGCGTTTAAGATGCCCTCGTCTCGGCAGTTCTGTCGGAAGATCTCCAGAATGTCCTTGTTGCAGCCGTCCGTCATCTTGTTTTTTACGATAAGGAATCTGGCCCAGAAGTGTCGAACTGTCTCTCCAGGCTGCTTCTTAACATACATTAGGTCCCATATGCCGGGCCGTCCTGAGTTATCTGGACAGTACTCAATGTGGGGGGTGGGCGGGATAAAAAAATTGATCCCAGCGGAGTGTGAGTCCGGAGTTTTGGCGGCCGCGTCCTGGATCGACGTGGAATCCAATGCACCGAGCTCTGGATAATTGGCCGGGCGCGGGCGCGTGGATCCGGAATTGCGTGCTGAACCAGAATTCGGTTCTAAACCCTCTCCGGAACGGAGTTCGGCAGCCGAACTGGAGGATGAAGCCTGCTGGTCGGAAACTTGCGCCTCATGCGCTTTCGGTTCTGAGGGGAGGGGTGAGCCCTCCGTGGGGCCTTCGATAGTGGCGACCAAGTGAGTGGTGGCAGGGGCGTCAATTTCCCTATCGTCGGTTTTAAGCCCGATCTGATCGTAGACCGAGGACTGGCCGTCGGTGATTCCCAGGGCCTGGATCCGCTCTTGTATCCCGTTCAATAACGAGAGATCTGTCGGCTCCAAGTTCTGGCAGTTTGTGGGGTCAACCCGTAGTATGGCCGTGGCGGGGGCGTCTGAATTCGCCCCGTAGTCATGTTCGGCCGAGGCTGATCTTCGGCAACCGAGCGCGGAGATTAGATCCGGGCTCAAGGCTGGATCCGCAGTGGCGGCTGTCTCGGTAGTGGGGTTGGCCGTACTCGAAGTCGGTGCTTCAGGATTTGTGGGTTCTTCAGGCGAGGCTGAGAACCCCGTGAGGATAAGATCTCCCCTGGAGTCGGCGACGAACTCTAAGTTTCCGAACCTGATCTCCTGGTCGGGGGTGAAGCTGTCGACCCGGCCAAGGTGACCGGCCGGATCGGCGTGTAGCATGACGCTGCCGAACGCGAAGAGCTGGCCGGGAACGAAAGTGTCCCTACGGCTAGCGCTGTCGCTGATGATTAGGCGAGCCATTGATCTTTGATGACCCACGGCGGAACTCTCAATGAAAGAACCAATGTCGGTACCAAAACCGGCAGATCTCGGGTAGGGGATCCGAACTGGGGTTTTAGGAATCAATGGGTAACATGGAACGTAGAGACGGCGATTTACCCAGGTTCGGGCCCTCTCGAAGAGGTAATACCCTACGTCCTGCTAGATTATATTGATGTGATTGTATGAAGGTTACAGAGTTGATCTACCTTGAGATCGGATGGGCTAGACCCTAGGCAATGGATATGATGATCCTCTACGGACTAAACCCTCTGGTTTATATAGACACTAGAGGGTCCTAGGGTTACATATAGTCGGTTACCATCAGGGGATAAACATGCCGGCCACGCCAATTATTCCTTGGAGGAGACGCCAAGTCTTTGGAGGTTTCCTTCTGATACACGGGGTCACCCACAATCCGGCCTTCCATCGACGAGTAGAGAGCGGCCCACCAGCCCGACCTACGAGAGATAGGCCGGCAGCCCGAGTACCCCCTAGTCCGGGACACCCTCAGCCATCTCCTCCTACCCCGTGTCACCCGGGTTATCTGAGGCAAGACCTAGAGGTTGTGGCACATCGGTGAATACCGGAGGCGGCGGCGGCGGCGGCCCGCACTCGCATCCAGCAGAGGAGGAGCGATGGGGGCGATAGCCTATTAGAACGGTGGGGGCGGCGGCCTGCTCTTGCGTGCGGGGTGCGTCAGAGGAAGATTGGTAGCGGCTCATGCGTGCGGTGGTTGCGGCGTCCGCTCGCGTCGTCAACATGGCAGCCTGGTGCGTTGTGTGCCCAGCGAACAGTTTCTTTTTCTTTCGCGTGATTGTAGGGGCCGCAGGCCGCGGAGTTCCATATTTTCCTCCCTGGTGAAGCACGGTCAGTCATTGGTAATTGCTAAGTGCACATCATAGAGGTATTAGATCAATGATGGCTGTTAGATTAAGAATTATGGACCTAACTGTATGGTGCTGATTGGTTCATGCGGGGTTGTGGGACTAATAGCGGGGTGCACGTAAAAAAGTTCTTGTTTGATTGTTTAATAGTAGTTTAGTTGAAATGGAAATAAAACTGACCGTTCTTGTACCGCAGCACGCACGGCCCATCCATTTCCCTCGTCCATGTCAACGGTTGGTCCATACTTATACTGGTACAGCCTACGGGAACCGAAAGAACCCCGACGGGTACCCGCACCGGTGCCGACCATCACCACCACCCCGCACCCCTGCATTTACTTGTCGGTGAAAAAAAGAAGACCGCAGACGAAACGCATCACAGCTTTTATACCGAACGAAAGCGATAAGCC
Organism: Elymus sibiricus; assembly: GCA_039707655.1. Lineage (NCBI taxonomy): Eukaryota > Viridiplantae > Streptophyta > Magnoliopsida > Poales > Poaceae > Elymus > Elymus sibiricus. The sequence continues at coordinate 320,982,797 of CM077670.1, read as the reverse complement.
TCCTCCAGCCCTACATCTACATGGTCCATGCATGGCGGAGAGCAACTCGCGAGGATTCGGCCACCCCAATTAATCGGGGGAGAACAACTCCGTACCTACCCGCGATCGCCTCACCGGAGATCACGGAGCATCGGCAAGCCGGCCGCCAGCGTGGTGGCGACCCATGCCGTAGCGCCGTAGCGGGGCGGGCCGCCGCCATGGAACAGTCATGCTCCAGCGCACGCCGCGCGGGACTTGCATACGCGCGCCGAACGATTACTGGGCCGGCAGCGAGGCAGTACAATGCGGACATGTGTCTCTACAGTCTCACGGTCGTGATCGTCTGCATTGAACCGAACGAGTGGTTCAGACTCCAGACGAATAATCTGCAGACTGTACTAGCTACTAGCTAGCGGTGTCATAGTGGTCCGAATTGTAAGGACTCTCGGACGCCTTCAGTAGACCATAGACTGTAGCTATCGCAAGTGGTACGTCTGTTTGCCGGCCACATGACATGAACAATTCGGAGAGATGTGCGTAACCCCCGCCACCGTGGTTCCAATCCAATTTCGGTGTCACGCATTCATTCAGTCACTACGAGCATCATCTTTCTGCGAGGGAGTGGTAGACCTGCTTGGGTTGACGGACACATGCCTTTTTCTGACAACCTCGTCTACCCGCCCCAACGCTGACAGAAGTGAGTCCCTCCCCGCGGGGGGAAGGCGAGGGCGACGCGTGGTTGTAAAGGCTCCCGTCATCACTGCCGCGTCCCGTGCCAAGTGACCAAGTAGCTAGCGTGGATAAACCAACTGCTCAACGGATCAGATCGGCTTATCAGGAGGGAGAGGAGTGATCCCCTCGACTTCAGGGGCGGCTGTGCTTACAAATGGCACGCTGTACTGTCTGTGCAACTATTACCGAGCCACAGTGCCATGCCATACTGGTGTACGTACAGCACGTAATGCTCCACGTATGGAACGTGTACAGTGCACTTTGCTTAAATGGCATTTAACAAGCAACAGTGGCATATATTCCTCTCTTTATGGACATTAATAAGTGACAGATTTGGTCGTGCGATGATCGGAGGACACGAGGGCTCAACTTAGTGCATTGTCTTTTGTTTCTTTTTTGCGGCGGGGATTGAGCACATTGTTTTTTTTCTAATAAAGAGAGCATCCTCTTCGATTTCATTGAACTGAGACTGTAATGTCGTTTACAAGCCACTAAAAGAAAGATAGCTAAGAAGCAGCCAGATAATCTGCTAGAACCTAAGACATCCCCTCTGCCCCGCGTCGCCCCTCGCGGGCGACCCGGGTGCCCCAACCCTAGCCGCCGGACTCCGACCCTCGTCCCTCACCTCCTCCCCACCGCCGCCGGTGGGCGCCGCCGGGCAAAGCCCGCGTGGTGCCGGTGGCGGCGGGATCCCTCTTGCCCTCACCTGGAGCGTTGGCCGCCGGGGGGGGAGGGGGGCGCTTCTTCGGCCTGACGGCGGATCTCTGTGGCCGGCGACGGCGGGATTCCTCTTGCCCTCACCTGGAGCGGTGGCCGCGGGGGGCCGCCTCTTCGGCCTGACGGCGGATCCCTATGGCCGGCGTGTCAGACGGCTGCGCGCTGGCTGGAGGTGCTGTGGGACGGTGCGGCGGCCTGGTGGCAGCGTGTCGCGACGGAGTGCGCAGGCCGGTGGCGGATTGGTACTCCTCGCCGTGATGGTGTCGTGCCTGGCCAGATCCGCGCCGCCCGGAGATGGGGGTTGATGGACGGCGCTCGGCGGGTGGTTTGGTGGCGCGGCGAGCCTGGCGAGACCTGGCAGCGGTGAGAAGGCCCGTTTCTGGTGGCAGCGGCGAGTCCCACGAGCAGGCTGGTGGCGGCGCTTCGATGGCTCGGCCAAGATGGAGTCTTGGCGAGCAGCGAGCGGCTGGTCACCCATGTGTGCGTGGCGAGTGGCGTAGTTCTTCTGCTGGTGTCGGCCTGGGTTCTTCCATGGAGAGGCGGGTCCGCAAGACTGTCCCTTGGTGGGCGACGACCGTCGCAGGCGATCCTGGACCTGGCCGGAGGTGCTGGTTGGTTGCGGGTCCTCGTGCAGGTTGGGAGTTGGTGGTGTGGCCGTGGTTACCCTGCCGGGCCACGTACAACACGTAATGCTCAACTTAGTGCATTGTCTTTTTTTTTTTTTTGCGGTGGGGATTGAGCACATTGTTTTTTTTAATAAAGAGAGCAACCTCTTCGATTTCATTTAACTGAGACTGTAATGTCGTTTACAAGCCACTAAAAGAAAGATAGCTAAGAAGCAGGCAGATAATCTGCTAGAACCTGGACAAACTAATAAATTTGGGCACCCACATAGAACGGATCCTCAAAACCCAAGTACTCCCTCCGTTCTCTTATACAAGGCCACTTCATATTTTTATGTCTAACTTTGATCAATAATTTTACCAACAAAAATGTGAGTTATATGCCACAAAAAATATTTCATTGGATGATTTTTTTTTGCGTGTAAAAGATTGTATTACTCAACCAATATCAGGATTACAATCAACTCTGCCAAAACCAAGCGCTCCTGGTGGCACTGTGCTTAATTGGCATTTAACAAGCAACAGTGGCATATATTCCTCTCTTTATGGACATTAATAAGTGACAGATGTGGCGTGCGATGATCGGAGGACACGAGGGCTCAACTGAGTACATTGTCTTTTTCCTTTTCGGGTACAACTGAGTACCATAAAAAATTACATTGAAATTCATGGGTAACCGAGAACGGACTTCTTTCTCTAGAACAGATCGATGGCACGCCGCCGCAAGCCGCTCCAATATTGGAGCCAACCTAACACTTTTAATCGTGGACGGGAAGCCATCAAGACCACGGCCCTACCGGACCCTCGCCCTAGTGAGGATTTTGTCAGGACTAAAAGAGCCATAGATCCAAGAGCCCAACCTCCAATAAATCTCGCAGGCCTTACGTCGACACCAAAAGCTACAACAACGAAGGGAAGGTGCCATCATCGTCACGTTGACGGACCGTGCAAACCCTACCCTCACTGTCCAGAACGAACGACAGAAATTTACGTCCGTGAACCATCGACATTGCCACAAACAACAAGTCGAGATGAAAAGGCTTGAGGAAGACTTATTCCTCAGGCAGACACTGCCGCCAGCATCAAGGCAGTCCACCGGAGTCGACTTTATTGTATGACACCGCCATCAGTAACGGCGGGCCATCGGAGACAACTTTATTTCATTGATAGAAAAAGTTTAGTTCAGACAAATGGAGGGGGTATGGTAGCGTCCTGCAAGCACGTACACAAGGGAATGGCAAAAGCATGAGCAGTAGAGCACTTAGAATGGGGTGTGCTCGCCTGAGAAAACCGAAATCAATGTCGCCGATTGAAGATGTGCCAATCCTTTGGCGACGGCCCTGGCCCAGTAACGGCCTTCGTCTTGGATGATCAGCATGAGGCGAGTGACGGAAAGGTGCTCTCAGTTGAAGAAACATCATTTCTGGTGCTTCCAAAGCGACCGTGAGGTGAGGATGACGAGGGAAGAGACCCCTTTGTGCATGCTCGCCAGTGCCGTAGATGAGGTGGAGGCCCACCAATCGAGGAACTCGTCGTCTGGGTGGGGAATAGTGGCTGCGGCGCGACTCCAAGGGAGAACCCCATGCCAAACCTGGCGAGCAGAGGAGCAGCCGCCCAGGAGGTGAGGCATGGCCTTGGTTTCCTTGTCACTGAAAACACGACGACGTGGGTGCGGAACACTGCGGCGAGCAAGGCGGTCCGCGGTCCAACACATGTCCTGAATTTTTGCATCTAATTTGTCGAAGAGGGGTTGAAGGGCGGAAGTAGCGGGCTTACGGACTGAGAGAGGAAGACTGAGGTAGTGCATTGGGAAATGAGCAACCGGGCAAGCGAAACCATTGTTGATGGCGACCAACTAGCTAGGAGAGCACTGAATGGGTGACACATAGTAACACTTATAGAAGTTCGTGCGAAGCCTTGTCGCCGATCCAAAAATGTCGAGGATACGGCAGATGGCTGTCAGTCTTGCTTATCCGGGTGGCAGAAGACTACCACAACGTCAGCATAGATGGGGGCGACTATGGTCCTGTTTGTTTGGGCTGCGGCTGAACGAGAAGCGGCTGGAGCTGGTAGAAGCTGAGAAGCAAGCTGGAGCTGGTAGAAGCTGAGAAGCCAAAAAACCTGTTTGGTAACTTTTTTTAGGACGGCTGAAGAGGCTGTAGCTTGTGATGAAAGTCTGTAATGCCCCTGGATGCTGAAGATGTTATATAAACACTGATTTATCGGGTTATGTTGTATAGTAGTCCAAATAACATGCTTATTTTTTACTGCTAAGTAATTATCACTAATAAAATTCCATCAACATATGCAGACATGCACACATTCAATTTAATACCACATGATATATCAGTAATAGCAAGGACTGCAAACTATAAGCAGTTTCCCATATTACAATTAAGTTAGGACCAAAATACAAGCCAAGTTTCCCATATTACAATTAAATTTAGGACCAAAATAAAAGCCACGTCCTTACAAACACTAGTCATCATCTTCGTCATCCGCCTCTCCATCGTCCTGTCCCATCAAAGCGTTTGCGATATCTTCACGAATGGCATTCATGTTGGCATGCTCAGCTCCCACATGAAGGCCATGAAGTGGTGTGTCAACAGTAGCAGATGACTTCCCGCAAGTGTAATGATCAACCATGCGCTTGAAGTCTTTTTGCATATTAGACTTCTTTATCTTCGGGCTAGGGCCACCACCGGTGGTCGGCCTCTTTCCAGCCCCACGCACCTTGATCACTGGGGTACCAAGTGCCTCCTCAACTTCCTCAACTTCCTCAACTTCTTCTTCTTCCTCTACTTCCTCAACTTCCTCTCCTTCTCCATCAACTCCCGGCATAAAAGAACTCGTACCATCAACATGTGCATTAACAAACATCTTCTCAAGTTCGTTCAGATATGGCGGAGGTCCCTTGCGAAAACCAGCACACGCATTGTTTCCCTGCAGAAAAGAACATTTCAAGTCAGTATAAAGTTGTAGTGCAAAAAAATAAGTAGAACACACATAGATAGAAATTATACCGCTATGGTTTCTTTCCACCACTGATCATCAGCTGTGACAGTTTTCTTCACGTCGTCCCAACCAAGTCCAGTTGCTCGACCTTTGAAATGCTTCCATGCTAGTTACAAACTTTTCATTGCATCCCATCTATTTTTGAATTGTTTTCTGATGTAGGGTCTCCCAGTCTTTTCCAAGAACCCCGCCTGCACATTCTTGTACCCAGTGTCGTTCATATAGACCGTAGGTCTGTTTCCTTTTCCAACCTCATCAGCACACAGCTCACAAAATATTTGAGCAGCATCCGCATCCCAATTGGCTTTCACCTTAACTTCTTCTTTTTCTTTTACCATCTATGTAAGCAACAAGTACCATAGCACCATTTTCACCATAACAATTTGTTCAAAATAACAGCAATATTGATTTAAAATGACCATGTCCACTACACATGCACACTAGCAATAACAGCAATATTGATTCAAAATAATAGCATAAACAGCAAACAACCATGTCCAGCAAGCATTTCCAGCAAACAACAAGCAACCATGTCATTCATATGCATGTCCAGCAAGCATTTTTGGACCAAATTGACAGCAAGTAACAAATTTTTCACATATAACCATCACATATGCCTCACAAATCTCACAGGCAGCAAACATATATAAACAATTATATAACCTACACAAATCACAAAGCAAGTGTCACCTCTTATCAGCAAAAAATTGATCCGGAGGAGGGAGCTGTACCTTGTTCTTCCCCTGCAGCTCGTGCTCCGATCCGGGGAGGCAGGGAACCGGGGGAGGGAGGCGTGGTCCAGACCAGATGGCGGTGAGGGAGGCAGACTCGGATCCGGCGGGGGAGGCAGCTCGGCCGGTGGGGGAGGCGGCAGCAGCAGGGGAAGCAGCTCAGCCGTGGGCGAGCTGCGGGATCGGGGAGGAGGCGGTGAGGAGGTCGGGGAGAGATCCGGCTGGGGGGGGGGGGGGGGGGGCGGGGAGCGCTAGCTCCGGCCGCCGGTGTGGCCGGAGATGGCGGCGGCGGCGGTCCCCGAACCCTAGAACGCCTCCTCTTTTCTCTGTCTCTCTCTCAACTCGGGGGGAAATGAGGGGTGGGGTGCGAGACGATGGTCAATTCTGAAGGGGTGCATTGCTTTATGTATGGATGGCATTTCGGATGTAATAACAGCGAAGTTGAAGGGCACGCTTTAGCGGGAGGGATGAGAAGCCGGTGGAGCGCGTCCGAAGCCCAGTCGAGAAATTAGGGTGTTTGGTTGGGCTTGTGCTTTTAGGGCCCCAAAAGCAGCAAAAGCAGAAGTAGAAGCTCAAACAAACAGGGCCTATATTATATGTTGCCGCCACCGACGTCAGCAAGGCCAAAGCGGGACCTAGGCTAGAATTCTATCGTAAGAGAAGACTGTTGGGGAACGTTGCATGGGAAACAAAAATTTTCCTACGCACACACAAGATCTATCCATGGTGATGAGCATCTACGAGAGGGAGAATAAATCTACATACCCTTGTAGATCGCTAAGCGGAAGCGTTTAAGAAACGCGGTTGATGTAGTCGAACGTCTCCGCGATCCAAATCGCAAGTCGTCCCTCGATCCGATCACGATCCAGCGAGCGATGGTGAAGTAGTGGTTGAGTTCTAGCAGCACGACGGCGTGGTGATGGTGGTGAGGAACAATCTCTGCAGGGCTTCGCCAAGCGCTACGGAGATTATGACGGAGGAACTAGAGGGTTAGGGTTGCCGCACACGGCTTGGGGAAATCTTGATGTGTCCCGTGTGCTAGCCCTGCCCCTCTATTTATATGTTGAGCCTTGGGGTCTAAACTTGGAGTAAAAGCCTCCTCCAGGTCGGTTTTGCCCGCACAAGGTCGGTTTGGCCCGCAGGGAAAGAGTCCAACTCGGATCCCTGCCGAACCGCGCACAGCCGCGCACAAGCGGTAGTACCGCTTCACACAAGCGGTAGTACCGCTCGGGCGGTAGTACCGCTTCACACAAGCGGTAGTACCGCTCGGGCGGTAGTACCGCTTCACCAAGCGGTAGTACCGCTTACGCGGCAGCAAAACTACTTTTGCACTTTCCAATACCTCGTGGGCTTTTATCCCTTGGCCCATATAAAGTGTTGCTGCACCCGAACACTTCGGTAAACATCCGAAACTTCTTCCGGCGAATTCCGGAACCCTTCCGGAGATCAAAACACTATTATCACATATATCAATCTTTACCTCCGGACTATTCCGGAGATCCTCGTCATGTCCGGGATCTTATCCGGGACTCCGAACAACCTTCGGTCACCAACATAATAACTCAACTATACTAATCGTCACCAAACGTTAAGTGTGTAGACCCTGCGGGTTCGAGAACTATGTAGACATGACCGAGACACCTCTACGGCCAATAACCAATAGCGGGACCTGGATGCCCATATTGGCTCCTACATATTCTACGAAGATCTTTTATCGGTCGAACCTCTATGTCAAGGATTCAGTTAATCCCGTATGCTGTTCCCTTTGTTCTTCGGTATGTTACTTGCCCGAGATTCGATCGTCGGTATCTCCATACCTAGTTCAATCTCGTTACCGGCAAGTCTCTTTACTCGTTCCGTAATACAAGATCTCGTGGCTAACACTTTAGTCACATTTGCTTGCAAGGCTCATTGTGATGTTGTATTACCGAGTGGGCCCTGAGATACCTCTCCATCATACGGAGTAACAAATCCCAGTCTTGATCCATGCCAACCCAACAGACACCCTCGGAGACACCTGTAGAGCACCTTTATAGTCACCCAGTTACGTTGCGACGTTTGATACACACAAGGTACTCTTCCAATGTCAGGGAGTTGCATGATCTCATGGTCATAGGAACAGATACTTGACATGCAGAAAACAATAGCAATAAACTGACACGATCATATGCTACGTTCGTAGTTTGGGTCTTGTCCATCACATCATTCTCCTAATGATGTGATCCCGTTTATCAAATGACATCTCATGTCAATGGCTAGGAAACCTTAACCATCTTTGATCAACGAGCTAGTCAACTAGAGGCTTACTAGGGACACAGTGTTGTCTATGTACCCACACATGTATTTGAGTTTCCAATCAATACAATTATAGCATGGATAATAAACGATTATCATGAACAAGGAAATATAATAATAACCAATTTATTATTGCCTCTAGGGCATATTTCCAACAGTCTCCCACTTGCACTAGAGTCAATAATCTAGTTCACATCACTATCTGATTTACATTGTAATGAATCGAACACCCATGCAGTTCTGGTGTTGTTCATGTTTAGCCCTTGGAAGAGGTTTAGTCATCGGATCTGCAACATTTAGATCCGTGTGTACTTTGTAAATATTTATGTCGTCCTCCTTGATGTAATCGCGGATGGAATTGAAACGTCGCTTTATGTGTCTGGTCCTCTTGTGAAATCTTGGTTCCTTGGCTAGAGCAATGGCACCAGTATTATCACAAAACAGAGTCATTGGGTTAAGCGCACTAGGCACTACTCCAAGATCTGTTATGAACTCCTTCATCCAGACATCTTCCTTCGCCGCCTCCGAGGCAGCGATGTACTCCACTTCGCATGTAGAATCTGCTACCACGCTTTGCTTGGAACTGCACCAGCTAACCGCACCCCCATTAAGAATAAATACGTATCCGGTTTGCGACTTAGAGTCATCCGGATCAGTGTCAAAGCTTGCATCGACGTAACCCTTTACGACGAGCTCTTGATCACCTCCATAAACGAGAAACATGTCCTTAGTCCTTTTCAGGTACTTCAGGATATTCTTGACCGCCGTCCAGTGTTCCATTCCTGGATCACTTTGAAACCTTCCGACCATACTTATGGCAAGGCTGACATCGGGTCTTGTGCACAGCATTGCATACATGATAGAGCCTATGGCCGAAGCATAGGGGATGACACTCATCTTTTCTCTATCTTCTGCAGTCACTGGGCATTGAGTCTTACTCAACTTCACACCTTGCAATACAGGCAAGAACCCCTTTTTGGACTGATCCATTTTGAACTTCTTCAAAACTTTGTCAAGGTATGTGCTTTGTGAAAGTCCTATCAAGCGTATCGATCTATCTCTATAGATCTTGATGCCTAATATGAAAGCAGCTTCTCCTAGGTCCTTCATTGAAAAACTCTTGTTCAAATATTCCTTTATGCTTTCCAGCATTTCTATATTGTTTCCAATCAGCAATATGTCATCCACATATAATATTAGAAACGCTATAGAGCTCCCACTCACTTTCTTGTAAATACAAGCTTCTCCGTAAACTTGTATAAACTCGAACGCTTTGATCACCTCATCAAAACGAAGATTCCAACTCCGAGATGCTTGCACCAGTCCATAAATGGATCGCTGGAGTTTGTAAACTTTGTCAGCATTCTCTGGATCAACAAAACCTTCTGGTTGCATCATATACAACTCTTCCTTAAGGAAACCGTTAAGGAACGCTGTTTTGACATCCATCTGCCAAATTTCATAATCGAAAAAGGCAGCTATTGCTAACATGATTCTGACGGACTTAAGCATCGCTACGGGTGAGAAGGTCTCATCGTAGTCAACTCCTTGAACTTGTGAAAAACCCTTTGCCACAAGTCGAGCTTTATAGACGGTGACATTACCGTCCGCGTCCGTCTTCCTCTTAAAGATCCATTTGTTCTGAATGGCCTTACGCCCTTCAGGTAATACTTCCAAAGTCCATACTTTGTTTTCATACATGGATCCCATCTCGGATTTCATGGCCTCTAACCACTTCTCGGAATCCGGGCCCATCATCGCTTCTCCATAGCTCGTAGGTTCATCGTTGTCTAACAACATGACCTCTAAGACAGGGTTGCCGTACCACTCGGGAGCAGTACGCGTCCTTGTCGACCTACGAGGTTCGATAGCAACTTGATCCAAAGCTTCATGATCATTATCATTAACTTCCTCTTCAGCTAATGTAGGCTCCACAGAAACAACTTTCTGCACTGCGCTACTCTCAGGTTGAAGTAAAGGTTCAACAACCTCATCAAGTTCTATCTTCCTCCCACTCAATTCTTTCGAGAGAAACTCTTTCTCAAGAAATGTTCCGTTTTTAGCGACAAACACTTTGCCTTCGGATCTGAGATAGAAGGTATACCCAACTGTCTCTTTTGGGTATCCTATGAAGACGCATTTCTCCGCTTTGGGTTCCAGCTTTTCAGGCTGAAGCTTTTTGACATAAGCATCACATCCCCAAATTTTAAGAAACGACAGCTTTGGCTTCTTGCCAAACCAAAGTTCATATGGCGTTGTCTCAACGGATTTCGATGGTGCCCTATTTAAAGTGAATGCAGCTGTCTCTAATGCATAACCCCAAAACGATAGTGGCAAATCGGCAAGAGACATCATAGATCGCACCATATCCAATAAAGTTCGATTACGACGTTCGGACACACCATTACGCTGTGGTGTTCCAGGCGGTGTCAGTTGTGAAACAATTCCACATTGTCTTAAGTGACTGCCAAACTCATAACTCAGATATTCTCCTCCTCGATCAGATCGTAGGAATTTAATCTTCTTGTTACGATGATTCTCAACTTCACTCTGAAATTGTTTGAACTTTTCAAATGTTTCAGACTTGTGTTTCATTAAGTAAATATACCCATATCTACTTAAGTCATCAGTGAAGGTGAGAAAGTAACGATAACCACCGCGCGCTTCAATACTCATTGGACCGCACACATCAGTATGTATGATTTCCAATAAGTCACTTGCCCGTTCCATTGTTCCAGAGAACGGCGTTTTAGTCATCTTGCCCAAGAGGCATGGCTCACATGTGTCAAGTGATTCAAAATCAAGTGACTCCAAAAGTCCATCAACATGGAGCTTCCTCATGCGTTTTACGCCAATATGACCTAAACGGCAGTGCCACAAGAAAGTGGTATTATCATTATCAATCCTACATCTTTTGGCATCAATGTTATGAACATGTGTATCATTACTATCGAGATTCAATAAGAATAAACCGCTTACATTGGGTGCATGACCATAAAAGATATTACCCATATAAATAGAACAACCATTATTCTCTGATTTAAATGAGTAACCGTCTCGCAATAAACAAGATCCAGATATAATGTTCATGCTTAACGCAGGCACCAAATAACACTTGTTTAGGTTTATCACTAATCCCGACGGTAATCGAAGAGCGAGCGTGCCGACGGCGATCACATCAACCTTGGAACCATTTCCCACGCGCATCGTCACTTCGTTCTTCGCCAGCCTCCGTCTATTCCGCAGTTCCTGTTTAGAGTTGCAAATATGAGCAACCGCACCGGTATCAAATACCCAGGCACTACAACGAGGGTTGGTAAGGAACATATCAATAACATGTATATCATATATACCTTGTTTGTTGTTGGCCGCCTTCTTGTCAGCCAAATACTTGGGGCAGTTCCGCTTCCAGTGTCCAGTTCCCTTGCAATGAAAGCACTCAGTTTCTGGTTTGGGTCCAGCCTTGGGTTTCTTCACAGGAGCAGCAACTGCTTTGCCACCCTTCTTAGATTTACCCTTCTTACCCTTGCCATTTTTCTTGAAACTAGTGGTTTTATTGACCATCAACACTTGATGCTCCTTCTGAATTTCAGACTCAGCGGCTTTCAGCATCGCAAACAGCTCGGCGACTGACTTGTTCATCCCGTGCATGTTATAGTTCAACACGAAGCTCTTGTAGCTAGGTGGCAATGATTGAAGAACTCTGTCAGTGATAGCCTCTGGCGGAAGGGGCATCCCCAATTCAGCCAGACGGGTGGAGTACCCAGACATTCTGAGCACGTGATCACTGATAGACCCGGTCTCCTCCATCTTGCAAGTATAGAACTTATCGGAGATCTCATATCTCTCGATCCGGGCATTCTTCTGAAAGATAAACTTCAACTCCTGGAACATCTCATATGCTCCATGACGTTCAAAACGTCTTTGAAGTCCCGGTTCTAAGCCATACAACATTGCACATTGAACTATTGAGTAATCATCAGAACGAGCCTGCCAGGCGTTCACAACGTCTAGAGACTCAACTGGAGCGGGTGGATCACCAAGCGGTGCATCAAGGACATAAGCCTTCTGGGAAGCCGTAAGGATAATCCTTAGATTACGGGCCCAGTCCACAAAGTTACTTCCATCATCTTTCAACTTAGCTTTCTCTAGGAACGCATTAAAATTCAGGGGTGCTACTGCGCGAGCCATGATCTACAACATAAATATAGCAAAGACAACTTAGACTATTGTTCTAGATAATGAGTTTAGTTAATCATATTACTTAAAAACTCCCACTCAAATTGACATCCCTCCGATCATTCGAGTGTAACATGATCCAAATCCACCAACTCAAGTCCGATCATCACGTGAGTTGAGGTGGTTTCAATGGTGAACATCTTCATGTTGATCATATCTACTATATGACTCATGTTCGACCTTTCGGTCTCTTGTGTTCCGAGGCCATGTCTGTACATGCTAGGCTCGTCAAGTTTAACCCGAGTGTTCCGCGTGTGCAACATGGCTTGCACCCGTTGTATGTGAACGTGGAGTCTATCACACCCGATCATCACGGCGTGTCTCGAAACGACGAACTTTCGCAACGGTGCACACTCGGGGACAACACAATTTATCTTGAAATTTAAGTGAGGGATCACCTTATAATGCTACCGTCGTCCTAAGCAAAATAAGATGCATAAAAGGATTAACATCACATGCGAATCATAAGTGACATGATATGGCCATGAACTTGTGCTTTTGATCTCCATCTCCAAAGCACCGGCATGATCTCCATCGTTACCGGCATGACACCATGATCTCCATCATCTTGATCTCCATCAATGTGTCGCCATAAGGTTGTCGCGCCGACTGTTGCTCCCACGACTATTGCTAACGTTTAGCGATAAAGTAAAGCATTACATAGCGCTTAATGATTGACACGCAAGTCATACAATAATTAAAGACAACTCTATGGCTCCTGCCAGTTGCCGTACTCATCGACATGCAAGTCGTGATATTCTATACAACACATGATCATCTCATACATCACATATATCTCATCATGTAATTGGCCATATCATATCACATCATACCCTGCAAAAACAAGTTAGACGTCCTCTAATTGTTGTTGCAAATTTTACGTGGCTGCTACGGGTTTGCAAGAACCGTTCTTACCTACGCAAAACCACAACGTGGTGTAGTGATTGCTTTTTGATCTTCTAAAAGAACCCTCTTCATTGAAATCGATTCAACTAAAGTGAGAGAGACAGACACCCGCTAGCCATCTTTATGCAACGAAGTTACATGTCAGTTGAAGGAACCTGTCTCGCGTAAGTGTACGCGTAATGTCGGTCCGGGCCGCTTCATCTCACAGTACCGCCGAATCAAATATCAACTAGTAACGGCAAGCAATATGTATACACCCACGCCCACAACTCGTTTGTGTTCTACTCGAGATCTCATCTACGCATAGACCTAGCTCAGATGCCACTGTTGGGGAACGTTGCATGGGAAACAAAAAATTTCCTACGCACACACAAGATCTATCCATGGTGATGAGCATCTACGAGAGGGAGAATAAATCTACATACCCTTGTAGATCGCTAAGCGGAAGCGTTTAAGAAACGCGGTTGATGTAGTCGAACGTCTCCGCGATCCAAATCGCAAGTCGTCCCTCGATCCGATCACGAACTAGCGCCGAACGGACGGCACCTCCGCGTTCAACACACGTACGGCTTGATGACGCCTTCACCTCCTCGATCCAGCGAGCGATGGTGAAGTAGTGGTTGAGTTCCAGCAGCACGACGGCGTGGTGATGGTGGTGAGGAACAATCTCTGCAGGGCTTCGCCAAGCGCTACGGAGATTATGACGGAGGAACTAGAGGGTTAGGGTTGCCGCACACGGCTTGGGGAAATCTTGATGTGTCCCGTGTGCTAGCCCTGCCCCTCTATTTATATGTTGAGCCTTGGGGTCTAAACTTGGAGTAAAAGCCTCCTCCAGGTCGGTTTTGCCCGCACAAGGTCGGTTTGGCCCGCAGGGAAAGAGTCCAACTCGGATCCCTGCCGAACCGCGCACAGCCGCGCACAAGCGGTAGTACCGCTTCACACAAGCGGTAGTACCGCTTGGGCGGTAGTACCGCTTCACACAAGCGGTAGTACCGCTCGGGCGGTAGTACCGCTTCACCAAACGGTAGTACCGCTTACGCGGCAGCAAAACTACTTTTGCACTTTCCAATACCTCGTGGGCTTTTATCCCTTGGCCCATATAAAGTGTTGCTGCACCCGAACACTTCGGTAAACATCCGAAACTTCTTCCGGCGAATTCCGGAACCCTTCCGGAGATCAAAACACTATTATCACATATATCAATCTTTACCTCCGGACTATTCCGGAGATCCTCGTCATGTCCGGGATCTTATCCGGGACTCCGAACAACCTTCGGTCACCAACATAATAACTCAACTATACTAATCGTCACCAAACGTTAAGTGTGTAGACCCTGCGGGTTCGAGAACTATGTAGACATGACCGAGACACCTCTACGGCCAATAACCAATAGCGGGACCTGGATGCCCATATTGGCTCCTACATATTCTACGAAGATCTTTTATCGGTCGAACCTCTATGTCAAGGATTCAGTTAATCCCGTATGCTGTTCCCTTTGTTCTTCGGTATGTTACTTGCCCGAGATTCGATCGTCGGTATCTCCATACCTAGTTCAATCTCGTTACCGGCAAGTCTCTTTACTCGTTCCGTAATACAAGATCTCGTGGCTAACACTTTAGTCACATTTGCTTGCAAGGCTCATTGTGATGTTGTATTACCGAGTGGGCCCTGAGATACCTCTCCGTCATACGGAGTAACAAATCCCAGTCTTGATCCATGCCAACCCAACAGACACCCTCGGAGACACCTGTAGAGCACCTTTATAGTCACCCAGTTACGTTGCAACGTTTGATACACACAAGGTACTCTTCCAATGTCAGGGAGTTGCATGATCTCATGGTCATAGGAACAGATACTTGACATGCAGAAAACAATAGCAATAAACTGACACGATCATATGCTACGTTCGTAGTTTGGGTCTTGTCCATCACATCATTCTCCTAATGATGTGATCCCGTTTATCAAATGACATCTCATGTCAATGGCTAGGAAACCTTAACCATCTTTGATCAACGAGCTAGTCAACTAGAGGCTTACTAGGGACACAGTGTTGTCTATGTACCCACACATGTATTTGAGTTTCCAATCAATACAATTATAGCATGGATAATAAACGATTATCATGAACAAGGAAATATAATAATAACCAATTTATTATTGCCTCTAGGGCATATTTCCAACAAAGACAATTTATCTTTTGTACATAATGTTGTCATTCGATTAAAAAAGATTGTTAGTTTTGATCATCATGTAATTTTTGCATTCACATGAGATAGATGCCACTGAAGGATAATCTGTACCTTTTGCATGATATATTTTCGTTGCCATGTCTCTACTTGGCGTGAAGAATAAAAACAAGGTTGAGAAATGCAATTCTAATTTCAGGTTCACATGAACCTAATAATCAAATCTCCGAAGTTTCAAAAAGGTTGTGAAAAAAAATTCAGGCATACAAAGTATGAGTAGAGACACATACATGTGAATTTAGATCAAATGTTAATTTATTTATGCTCACTATCATGCACTTTTGTACACCAAGTAAATTGTATTGTACTCCCTTGCGATCCGGAGCCCAGGCTCAGCTGCTCCCGCACGTCAGCTGTAAATTCATAACCAATGGCAAAAAATAAAATAAATAATTTTTTTGGTGCCAAAGATGCTGAAGTGTACTACTGGGTGCATGCAAAAATTCGTGACGGTTCAATAAAAAGCCTTGAAGATGGTCTCAAAAAAAATGCAAAAGTTCGTGGTCAAATGACATTCGAGGAACTACTGAAAACAAAAAGGAAAAGGTTATGTTTAAGCCGGATGATTTCTGGCGAAGTCAAGCCGCCTCGCTTGCCGTCCGATCGCGACAGATCGGACGTTTCTGGTTGCACGCGTGACGCGAGCGGACCAGGTCGCTTTCTCCCTGGCACTTGTGTCTCGAGCCGCCCAGCAATTGCAACATCTGAGACCTGGTCGCTGTCTCCTTGTCGTCGCTATCGCCTTCCTCCTCCCCCCGAGTCCACGGCGACCAGATTTGATGCGACGGTCCTCCCGGCTGCGAGGTGGGCAGACGGCGGCTCCAAAGCTTGCAGGGAGGCAGGACACTCGTGCAGCGACATCCCAAGCGATGGACGACGGTGCTGCTCCGCCGAAGTAAGTAATCGAAGCCCCCTCTGTTTCCATTTTTACTGCTCGATGTGGTGGGCTAGGGTTCATAAGGAAGTTCGAGGTGCTGGATCTAGTGCGTAGGGGTGGGGTGGTAGGTTGTTTAGGTCCATCGGGTCGCGCCGGATCTGGTGTGTCGGAGGGTGGGAGGGGTGGGATTTGTCGGTGGGGCTCGCCGGATCTGCGGAGTTTGGGGATGGATGGAGTTCTAGTCGTTGGAGTGATGGTTTTTCCAGGCGGATCCCTTTGCATCAGAAGGATTGTTCGTCGTGTTGGGTGGGGTGGATTCCCTGTACGCCACCCGCGAGGTGAGGGGTGGGGGAGGGGGTAGGTGGTGTTGCTGTCAGTGTAGTTAGAAATGGATTTATAAATGGAGTTTTTATTTTGATTCTGATTCAATGCAGCAACATCATAGAATATAGTAGTTTCAGGTTTTTCAGATTTTTCCTTTTTCAATTCAGAAGATGTGTTTCATGTCAGGAAATGGTTCAGAAACATGTTTCAGAGATTCTTTTTTCAGAGCATGCCCATATGATGCGTAGTAGTTTTTATGTCAAGCATGCTTCATAACATGCTTCCATATTGGAAATTGCTAGGTTAGAAAAAAATTCAGAGAGCTTTCCATCATCGGAACTTTTTGTTTTCACCCCTGTTGCAATGTTGTTGTGCCTTGAGCAAGCGAATGCAATGATGTGTATTGATGCTGTTGCACATGTATCATAACAAAGTTTTATTATCTAATATTTTTTCTTTTTTTTGCAGCGACCATCCAATGGATGATGAGGCACCTACTGATGGGTCCTTCGCATCACGATTTTCTTCCACTCGGTTACATTCGATTGGGCACAAGCTTTTGGAAGATCATGCTGATAAATGGGCAGTCATAAGCAGGGGTTGCTTTGGATCTCTGCTGAAAATAGGGTCATTCACTGTACCAGGTGATTTCATGGATTGGTTGATCATGAAAATCAATCCTGATCGGAGCATGTTCAGGTACACCTTCTTGATTTCATGCATTTTTTTTGTTCTTTCCTTTATTCTTGTGAAACATATTTTCAGAATCTCCCTTCTGTTTTTTGTGTTTCTCATTGTTGTAATTTGTTCCTTTTGTTTAGTCATAAGTTGAAGACTATACATTTCACAAGAGACATGGTGCACAAAATTTTCGAGATCCCATCTGGGAGTAGACCGGTGGAGTTACTGAAGAGGAATGAGCCCCACGAGCTGCGCAACATATATCGATCCGGGAATAGGGCTCCAATCAAGCGTTGCATCAGTGTGCTTCGTGAGGCGAGCAACAACGATTTTGTTACCATAGAGAGGTCTTGGGTATTACTCTCACTTGGGCTTGTGCTAACCCCTGGCACTGGGAATATGATACCTCTAGAGTATCTGCCTAGCCTTGTGGACATGGATCAACTGAATCAGTTTGCTTGGGATGAGCATGTCCTGGCCGTTGCTATGAAAGAGGTGAAGAAGTACCAACAAAAGAGGGAGGCTGGACTAGGTGGGTTCTGGATTGGAGGGTGTCTACCAATGTTTGCGGTATGCCCATTTTTGACCCTTTTTGTGTGTTGTCCATATCTGATTTTTTGCAACAGGTCATGTACAATAGTAATCGAGTTTTTTTTTCTTGTGCTTCAAAATCATCATTAATGCAGGTAATATACATGGACTTCTTGGACATCCCTAGGACATTGGCTGGTGTGCACACGTTCAACCGGACGCTCCCTAGGGCGTGCTTCGTGAGCACCAATGACTTCAAAATTGCTGCAGAACTTGATAGAAACAAGCTTGCTCTTCACAAGGTTGAATTTGGGAAACGCAACGTAAGATGGAAACTCAGTTTTTTTTATATCCTTTTTGTGTTGTTCTTTTTTTTTGGTTACAACCTGACCAGCTTTTCATGATTCAATCTTTTTTGGTTGTTTGCAGCTTCGTCTTTTGTCAGAGACGCCATATGCAACAGAGGGACCCCGCATCGATATTGATGGTCAGAAGCAACAGCATGGGTCAGGAGCAAGCATCCCCGATGCACCAAGCTCACGCAATGCGGCTGTTAACGACGTAGGCGACGATGTATGCGGCTCACTGGATGAGTGGCTGCACCCACTGCCCTCAAGTGTAGACTTGGAGGTGCATATCCCTACTTCATCCTTTTTTATCACCTTTTCTGTTGCAATTTGTACATTTCTTTAGTTTCTTTTTTTCTAGGTCTTTAATTTTTGTTTTATGTTTGGAGCAAATCCCAGAGCATATGCAACATATATATGAGAAGCACAAGAATCTGTATGCAGTGGAGATGAAGAGCACTCTGAATTCTGTTGGGAAGGTTCTTCAGTCAATGTTCTGTAAGCGGATGGGGGAGCTGCTGGTTGAAGTCCATTCGAGCAAGTCGAGCAGCAAGGAGGATGAGGGCAGAGGAGATGTAACTTTTGTTGTAGGTGGAAGCAACGCAACATCTGCGTCTGATACCAGCGCCTCAGCTCAACAAGATGAGCTGGAGAGGCAAGTGGCAGCTGGCCCCAAGATGCCTACTGTCGAAGGTGCTGGCGATACTGCGTTGAAACAAGGGCAGAGCTGCGCTCAAGTCGGGAAGGGGTTTGTAGATTTGGAAAAGGAGGTGGAACAGGAGGATGCGCAGCGGGAGGTTGCGAGAGAGGGGGATGCAGATGCAACTCCAGATGTCAACTGTGGCAAGGATGTTCAGGGTGTTGCTGCCAAGGCTGGCACGGTTATTCTGTCACAGGGCACGGTGAAAGCATTGGAAGCCGATGCGATGGAATGGGATGATGGGCCATCGTGCGACCTTTTTCCAGTGGGGAGTGAAGACTATGAGTGGCTTAACCAGCAAGTGCCACCTAAATCTTCAAAGAGCCCAGACGCAGTTGCTACCCCCTCTGCCATGCAGCAAACGGGTTCAGCGGGGCCTACTTTTGACAACATGCCAGAAATAGCTAGGGATAATGTCAATCGCATCCTACATCCAATTGCAACCCACATCTCTGCTCCTCTTTTTGACACTGATCCAAAAGTTCCCTGACCAAATGAGATCAACAAACCAATTTTTGATGCATCTCCAATTGCCACTGCAGCTCCGTTCTCTATTGCATCTTCAGGTGTGTCTTGATGTTGCATACTCTGTTGTTCTTTTTGCATTTTTTTAAATGTTTTTTCTTTGTTTCTTCTGTTGCAACCTTCATCTCTCACTCCCTTTTCTTTTTTCTTATGTGTGCCCATGCAAGGTAATTCAACTATCTCTGGAGTTGCGGCAACCAATGTTGATTCCAGTAGTGGGCCAAGCTGTCATATCAAGAAGTCCGTCAAGAAGAAGAAAAGGGCTGCCCAGTCGCCCGATGGTGTCCCGAAGATGAAGAAGCTCAAGGTTGATGCAACTGGGGATGCTTTGCATCAGCAGTATGTTATGAGCAGATACAAGTTAAGGAAACCGAAGGATGGCGAAGCTCTGTGAGTGTTACGACTTTGTTCTTTTTGCATCCTCATGAGATCCCTAGTTGTTTATGTTTTCTGATTCAAAATATGGGTTTTATGTGAAAACCTATGTACCCATCTGATATTTGTTGCAATGCATCTTTTTTCTTCTGTTTTTGAATATGCAGCCCCGCTTTCATTGAAATAGACGGCTTCCACACATCACTTCACAACTTCCATGCCTCGCTAAAGCCACGAGCTGAGATCGACAATGAGGTCATGACTCTCTACCTAAAAACTTTCAACCTGGAGCAAATGGGCAGCAGGGAGAAGCCAAAGAAGTTTGCATTCTCAGTTTTTATGAGTGTTAGTGCACACATTCTTATTTTTTCTTCCCTATCATTCTGTTGCAACATAATCGTGTTTTTTTTCATCTTTTTTTGTGTCTCATGCTTAGTGTGTATTTTTGGCTTCCGTGTTTTGCTTTGTTTTTTCAGGTGCAACTTGCTGCCGAGCCCGATGCATTTGACCCTAAATTGTGTGAAAGAGAGTTTAGGATGGCTTGTGTGAACAACAACATATCAAATGCTGATCTAGTATGTTGTTTCTACTATGTGTTCATTTATATGTTGTTATTCCATTTTATTATCGAAGCTTCTCCCCCTAACATTTGTTCCATTTTTTGCAGCTTTTCTTTACAATTGTCCAGAAGAAGCATTGGGTTGTAGTTGTTGCAAACTTATCCATGAAGCAATTCAACGTTTTTGACCCAATCAAGAATAGCAAAGATGTACAGCTGCTTCAAAAAGCAACCAACAATATGGTATTTATATGCTAATGTTTCTTCTCAGCTATGTTTTTCCCCCGGAACATTTTGTGGTTCACTTTTTGTGTCATGTGCTTTTTTTAAATCAGATCACGAACCTCAAGAGAGTGGCAAGGAGTGAACCAACTTTCAAACATGATCTTGACTCTTTTGAGGTGTTCAATCCAGTGTATCCACAGCAAGGAACTTAGTAAGGAAACATTTTTCTTCATTTCGTCTCTTAATATTTCGATTCTGTTGCACAAACCATATACTCAACTTTCTTTTATCATGTGTTTTTCTTTACCAGCTATGATTGCGGCTTTTTTGTTATTCTATATTTGGAGAACTTCGATGGTGTGGTTATGACATCATTTGACCAGGTGTGCTGTTATGTGAATGAAGATGCACCCGCTTTTCCTTTAGTTTGTTTTTTTTGTTTTTCACCCCTTTTTCGTTTCTTCTTTGTATCAGGATTACATCCCAAAGCTCCGGATGAGGATCGCCTCTGATCTTCTGAGGCATCCTGGCAACAAGTTAGACCCTGCAGAGCAGCTGAAGAAGATGCTGCATCAAAAGGGGGGCCGTTCTTGAGACGCAACATTTAGCGAGGGTGTTTTTGGTGGGAGCTGGAGTGGGGTGCTCGCAGTGGCCAGTAGTTCTTCACATTCTTAGTTGTTATTGTAGCAGTGAAACACTTTTGGAGCAAGACTGCCACTGTATCTTTCTTTTTTTCTTTTTTGGTTTGATATGATGTGTTTCATATCTACAAAGAGATGATGTTTCATATATGCAAAGAGATTAACCGTACACTCGTTCCTGTGACTTTTTTCTTGGGTTTTATATGAATGGAAAATGTGTGCTAAAAAATTATGTTGTGTGTTTCGTGCCAAGAGCATTGGTGTTTACGCGATCGTGTTTTTCACGTTTCATCTCCCCTTTCATTTTCATGAGTGAATGTAGCATCCAGCATCATCAATCCCGAAAGGAAAATGCTTCATGGTTTTACACTTTTTTTCATCGTACTGGAATTGATGAAAACCAGCATCATCATCCATACTGAAAACCATGGAAAACTATTTTCCCATTTGTTTTCTATGTACTCTGGAAGGCAAAGGGAATCGACGCAAAGTAAGTGCAACCAAATTGAAAACTAATCGCAAATACTGAAAACCAAAATGAAGCAACTTATCATGGAATTTACTTCTATCAAATACTGAAAATAGTCTCCAGTAAATTTTCGATGGCAGTGTCAACGCCAATACAGAGAAGAGACACAAGAAACCATAACTGTCACATCATTCTTTTTACATATCTGAAACTATATGTCTATTTTTTTAAGAAAGCTGAAGATAAAAGGGAATCAATATTTTGTGAAGCTACGATGGAATGTCTTGTTTTTTCAAAACTCGTTGTTACATCACAGCTTAAGCTCTGTTGCTTTAGCCATGTCAGCATCTCTCGACATTGCAACTTTTAGGTAGGTGCATTCTTGGACTTTATGGCCATCTTCGTTGCAGTAACGACATTTTTTGATAGACATTGCAGCTTTCAAGTACTTACATTCTTGTATGACATGATTATCTTCATCGCAATACGTGCAAATGACTTTCTTCTTTGGTCCAGGCTTTCCCCTGGGTTTGGCTTCCTTCTTCTTTTCCTCTTTCTTCTCCTCTTGTTTAGCCTTCTTCTTGTGTGCATCCTCTCGTTGCTCGAGCAGAGTCTTCCTCCTTCTTTCTTTTTCAGTGGGTCGACCTTTTTTCGGAACACGAGTTGGCTTTTGAAGCATGGCACCCTGTTGTGCAACAGGCGGACCAGCCAATTGTTCATGTTGCGGATGCGGATTGGCCGCTTGTTGCTGCTGGCTTGGCGGATTGGCTGCTTGAGCTTGCAGCTTTGTCAGATTTGCTTTTTGTCGCTGCCCCCTTGGGGCCCCTTGAGTTGCTTCTTGTTGTTGCGGCATTTGCTGTTGATGTACCTCCCGCTGCTCTGGTAGATCCCCTCTTTTTGCTGCAGCTATAACAGGCGCAAGTTGATTAGCAGCATCATCCAGCAATTTGCATGCATAGTCATTGTTGCAAGCTTGCGAGGCCAACCAAGTGAGTTTCCTGCATAGTGAGTTGTACTTGAGGGTATTGTTTGATGGGAGCCCAAAATCCAGAAGTTGCCCAGTACTGCCTGTTGGTGTTGTTGCTTTCTCAGACCACCTCCCTAGCAAATAGCGTTGCGGGATAGTTTGCACATTTAGGTGAGTCATCAACCTAATGATGTGGGCACATATAATGCCATTCATCTCAAAACAGTTGCAGCTGCACTCAAACTTCTCATCTGACATCTCAACATTCACTTTGAATATTTTCGGGTCCTCATAGTAATTTGAGAAAAGCTCGAAGTTCATGCTTCCATTGTGAAGCGCAGGGACCTGGTTGATTACATATCCCGTGGACGCAATCACTTCTGATTGAAACTTCCCAAAGACAGCCCGGGTGTAGAAATTTACTGCCTGACGCTCAATGTTGTACCTTGAGTAAAGTGGCGCTGTTGTTGCTTCACCAATGAAAGCTTGGTTGTCCTCACGGTCTAGCATCGTCTCTTGGAGCACCTCATATTGTTGCACAAATTTCCACACAGACTCTTGAGGATTGATGAACGTCTTGAAGTAAGAGTTGAGGCCCTCTGACCGCCCCGTAGTGCTCGTGAATGGGAAGAAGCACTTCCGGAAGTATGCTGGAGCCCAGGTATGCCTGGTGCGCCACATGTTGCAAAGATGTCTATTATCGACCAATTCAAAGCAATGTATCATGTGCTGCCAATTCTCCTCAAACTCATCAACCGTGTCTGGATGGTTGATGCACGTGTAGAAAGCTTGTTCAAAAACTTCGTCCCTGCTCAGTATTCTGCCCAACTTCTCTCGCGCTTTCCGCTGGACATGCCATTTGCAACATCTATGGACTGTATTTGGCAAAGCTTCAGAAATAGCTGTTTCCATGGCCTTGTCCTGGTCTGTCATGATGTTCAATGGGTGTTCATTGTTCATCGCAATCAAAAAATGCTGGAACACCCACTTGAAAGTTTCGATCTGTTCATTCGGAAGCAAAGCACACCCCAGCAAAATTGTCTGCAAGTGGTTGTTGATGCCAACAATTGGAGCAAATGGCATGTTGTATCTATTTGTGCAAAATGTCGTGTCAAAGAAAATACAATCTTTGTACTTAGGGTACAAGGCCCTTGTCCTCCCATCCACCCAAAACAGGTCCGTGACAGAGTTTGTTGCCTCATCAACTGTTTTTGCATAGTAGAATTGAGGATTCTCATCTTGCCGCCTTTCAAAGTACGCAACTGTCATGTCCATGTCCCTGAGATTTATGGTTTGCCGCAGCTTGGAACGAACATTTGTAACATCCCTCTTAACATATGGTAGTATCCTCCGGTCTCCACCACGGACCCTCCCAAGCATTCCCATGCACGATGAAGTGGAGAAGTTTACATCGTGCATTGTAATTATGAGGTCCAAATCTTCTTGCGGAATGTTGCGGTGCGAGCGGTAGAACCGTACACGCTCTGGCTGCGGCATCAGAGGGTGGGTATGCTCTGCAACAAAATATGAAACAATCCATTTATTACCCCTCAGCCCAACTATCAAGTGTGCTTTGCACTCATGACGCAACAATCTATTTTTCTGACGCTTGTTTGTGACATCCATTTCGAACCAAGCCTCTCTGCTTGATGAGTTCGCTTCCGTTGAGATTGCTTCCGAAGCACTGTTAGTATCACTCTTACTCTCTGGCTTCCCCGCGTGGACACACTGGAACACCCTCTTGATTAGTATCGCAGGCCCCTTCTTTTGGCTGTTCTTGGAAGCAGATATGCGTGTGCCAAAGCCCATTTTGAAAGCATAGTCATTGTAGAACTGCTTAGCTTCATCTACAGAGTCAAACTCCATCCCAACATAGGGTGCAAGTGGCTGAGATGAAATCTCATCATCTTCTTCATCATCAGACATTGCAGCTGCTGAACTTGGTCTAAAGTTTGCTGCAAATTGATGTTCAGTGTAGCTCTCCTCACCTCTTGCATCACTGTGGGCAGCCTATCAACAGTGGAAACAAAAGTTTTTTTTCTTTTAGCTGATCCATCAGCAGAAGTGATGCTTCATAACATGATTACAACTTATGAAATGCAAATTATAGTTCAAGCAGTAGCATGTAAATGCAGAAAGTAACAAGACAGTTAAGCATGATAATTCATTTGCTTCAGGGATACAAGGATGCTTCATAGCACTCAGTACATTTTTAACTACATTTTTTCAACAGAATGCATTTTTGCCAAATGCAACACTACATATTCCATATTTTCTTCTTTTTGCAATGTACTACAATTCAATCAAAATACATAGTAGCAGTCAATTGTGCAATCTAAATACATAGTAGCAGTAATTTGTTGTTTTTTGTTTGCTGCAATCTCTGAAACTGTGGTTTTTCAAATCAACATTATTTTCTTAATTTATCCGTGTTTTCAGTAAAAATTCAGCAAGTGACATGCACCCTCCCTGGATCATGCACACCCCCCTGGATCATGGTGTCATTCTTGAATGGTCAGCATCACCCAATGCTCATTGCAACACTCAATTTTGCTTCAACTAAATTGTTAGGGTTTCGAAGAGATCTTACCCAATTTGCAGCAGAAGTGGATGTTGTAGCCTCTGGGAAGACCACCGGCGGGTTACGGTAGATGTTCGCAAGGGGAGGTTGCTCCCTGCGCTGTAGACCGGTCGCCGGAGTTGGATCCGTCCACCTGGATGCAACAGAGCCACCGGAGCTTCGATTGTAGGCGGAGGCGAACATGTCCCTAGCGATGTGCGCCATTGGATCGAAGCAGGAGCGCCGAGCTTCGAGTTGGGGATGGATGGAGGAGGTGGGAGGGGGTGGCTTGTATCGCGCGGCGTGCTTCGTTTGCTACGGGAGGTGTTGCGGCGGCTCAACGACGGCGGGTTTTGGGCAGACCGTGCCGCGGTCGCCGCCGCCGCGCGATTCGCGGGGATCAGGTGGGATTCTGTCTGTGGGGATTTGCTGCGTTGCAACAGACCGTGCGTTGCAACGGCTGTTCGGACCGAAGCGCGTCGCGCGTGGATAAGTCGCCGCGGGATCTGACGGCTGAGCGCGGGTTGATCCAACGGCGCCCGAGGCGGTTTACTTCTCCAACAAATCACCCGGCTGATTTGTAGCACGGCCCAAACAAAAATCAGTTGTCAATGAAACTTTGAACAAGGGAATTGTTGAGACCTGATTTGTGTGTGTGTGTGTGGTGAATCGCATTTTCTCTTTTTTTTTCGAGGATGAATGGCATTTTCTTAACATGCGTTTTTTTTTACAGTTCTATATGTGGCAGTAGCACAAACGAAGAAACGCGGATTAGGGCATGTACAATGGTGCTATCTTAAGAATGCCATGTAGGATAAATGATGAGGTGGAAGAGAGAGAACTCAGAAAAAAGCTTTGCCTTCTCTTATTTAAGAGAAGACAAGAGGTGATCTCTTAGCACAATTTGTCTCACCGCGTTTTTAGGAATAGCTAGTTATCAAAGATAAGGCTAAGAGATAACCCATTGTAGACAAAAAAATTTGTCATCTCTAAATTAAATGCAAGACTTAAGATAAGACTATCTTATCAACCATTGTACATGCCATTACAATGTGGATTCGTCCACAATTTTACCGCCCAATTAATCAGTCAACCCTTGCTTTGTCCTTTCTCCTACTATCCACAAACCGCCCGTCTCTCACGCGTCGCCGCGCTCTATAAATCCTTGCGCACGCTTGTGCTCAAACCAAACCACAGAGGCACAGACCACACGCAGCCGGCTCAACACAAACGGGCTAGCCTTCGCGTTCAAGCTAGTGCAATGGTGGTGGCCATTGAGGAGCCGTTCCCGGCGGTGCGCAAGTGCGACGCTACGCGCCGTGGCGACCACACCGTGGTGTCGGACCTGGACGGCACGCTGCTCCGGTCGCGGAGCGCCTTCCCGTACTACGCGCTCGTCGCCTTCGAGACCGGCGGCGTGCCGCGCCTCGCGCTCCTCCTGCTCCTGGCCCCGCTCGCCGGGTTGCTGTACCACGCGGTGTCGGAGGCGGCCGGGGTGCGGGTGTTGGTGTTCGCGGCCACCGCCGGCGCGCGCATGGCCGACATCGAGTCCGCGGCGCAAGCCGTGCTGCCCAGGTTCTACGCGGACGACGTGCACCCGGACGCGTGGCGCGTGTTCGCGGCGTGCGGGCGGAGGTGGGTGGTGACCGCCACGCCCAGGGTGATGGCGGAGCCGTTCCTGCGGGACCACCTCGGCGCGGACGCCGTCGCCGGCACGGAGCTCGCGACGTGGCGCGGGCGCGCGACGGGGCTGGTGGACTCGCGCCGCGGCGTCCTCGTCGGCGAGAGGAAGGCGGAGGCGCTGAGGGAGATGATCGGTCACGGCGACGCGCCGGAGGTCGGGCTGGGCGACCGGAGGTCCGACCACGCCTTCATGAGCGTTTGCAAGGTTACTTGATTATCTAATCCCTGGTTAAACCCTTGATGTTACCCAGAGTTTCGACGTGCGCTGCCCATCGACAAATCAAATGGGTTCCATCTGCCGGCGCGAAAAAGTTGGCCGTCGGCGTTCTAGTCAACCTGAGCTGATTGTTCATGCCATATCATGTTGCTTATGCATCTAGGCATGCATGAATATCATGCAGGATGGCTGATATTTAAAAAAAAAAAAACGAGACCAACCAGGGCTAGACTAGCCTGTTGGCATTTTTTTATAGAAGAAAACTCCGTGAGCACCAAGCGCTCGAGCCGAGACTCGAACATTGGTGGACTGGTTGCGAACTCCCGCGCCTTGCCTTCTCATGGCTGATATTTTAACATTTCCTACATGCATCTCTCGATCATCATCCGCCCTTTTGCAAAAATCCTACACTTACGGGAAAACCACTACGGACTGATCTTACGGGAAGATGTGTCGCCCTCTCCACTATAAATTCTCCCCCGTAATTGTAAACTGACCCCACCTTCTGATTTTAACTAGGCCATGTCAGCCCGTAACCTCCTCTCCGTGAGAATTGTCCCGTAGATGTAGCAAAGCTCGCCCTTTTGTGCATGCATTCATGATGCATGCCAATTTAGGTAGAGTAACACAACAGTCGTTTCCCTGTACTAGTCCTGGCCATGGGCAGCCCGGCACGGACGGCCCGGCCCGAAAAAGCCCGACCCGGCCCGGCCCGACCTTGTCCACGGGCCGGGCCTGGGCCTGAGATCTAGGCCCGAAGGCCGGGCCGGGCCGGGCCCGTCATATTAGCCAGTTAACGAAGAGGCCCGGCCCGAGGCCCGGCGGGCTTTTTTGCTGATGGGCCGGGCTTGGGCCTGGATTCTAGGCCCGATGGCCAGGCCGGGCCGGGCCCGGGCCTAGCTTTTCTGCGTCGGGCTTAGTCAGGCCCGGCCTGAGTTTTGCCCAGGTATACCCTGTACGATGAGTAGTTGCTTGGACCAACATGTCTCATGGTGTTGAAGCATTTGACTCTGCCCTTTTTGCATGCTTTTATTGCACTGTTCTTCTTGTGCAAACTAACCATTTCAGGTTCATCCCGTTAAATGCTTACCAGCACCCAAAAGTGTGTGTACAAAGTCCGTGCAGAATTCTTAACTTGTGATTTGCACCGCAGGAGGCGTACCTCGTGCCGCGGGAGCCGGTGGACGCCGTGGGCGCGGACAAGCTGCGGAAGCCGGTGGTCTTCCACGACGGCCGCCTCGTCCAGCGCCCGACCCCGCTGGCCGCCCTGCTCGCCGTGGTGTGGTACCCCATCGGCTTCCTGCTCGCGTGCGTCCGCGTCGCCGCGGGGTCGCTCGTCCCGATGCCGTGGCAGTACCTCGTCTACCGGGCGCTGGGCGTGCGCGTTGTGGTGCGGGGCGCGCCCCCGCCGCGTCCGAAGCATGCCGAGGGCCGCACGGGCGCGCTCTTCGCCTGCTCCCACCGCACGCTCCTGGACCCGGTCTTCATCTCCGTGGCGCTCGGCCGCCCCGTGTCCGTCGTCACCTACTCGCTCTCCCGCCTCTCCGAGTTCCTCTCGCCGATCCGCACCGTCCGGCTCACCCGCGACCGCGCAACCGACGCCGCCGCCATCAGGCGCCTGCTCTCCGGGGGCGACCTCGCCGTCTGCCCCGAGGGGACGACGTGCAGGGAGCCCTTCCTGCTGCGCTTCTCGTCGCTCTTCGCGGAGCTCAGCGACGACATCGTGCCCGTGGCGACGGAGTGCCGGATGAGCATGTTCCACGGCACCACGGCCAGGGGCTGGAAGGGGATGGACCCCTTCTACCTGTTCATGAACCCGAGGCCGCAGTACACGGTGACGTTCCTCGATAGGCTGCCGGCCGAGCACACCTGCGGCGGCGGCGGGAGGTCCAGCCACGAGGTGGCGAACCACGTGCAGAGGCTCATCGCCTCAGCGCTCTCCTTCGAGTGCACCGGCTTCACCAGGAAGGACAAGTACCTGGCGCTCGCCGGCAACGACGGCGTCGTCCGGCCGAACAAGGGCACGTGAACGTAATTGCCTAGCCCGGACAATGATTTGTTGATCGATCGTCCGTATATTTGTATACATAACAAATCATTGATAAACAGATATTTTTATTTCGATTAGCCAGTCAGTGGCCTGCGATTACAAATCTACAATGTACTGGCGCACGCGTTGCAGCTCTTCCGGCAGAAGCCGGGATTGCCGGCGGTTCCGACCATGTAGCGAGGGTTCTTGGCGCACTCCCCTTTGGCAGCCCACCGGGGGCAGAGATCGTCCTCGTCCCCGCACCCGGCGGTGGACGGCAAGCGAGGGCGGCTGTCGAAGGATCGGACGTGGATCCACTTGGTCGCCGACCACTTCTCGCCCTCGATCACGGGGCAGCTCCCGTGCCGGCTGTCCGGGTCCGTCGTCCCGTTGGGGTGCAGGCTGAAGAACAGCACCGCGTCGCCTTTCACAGGTTTCACTGCCAAGTAAAAGAAATTAGTACTCAAAATGTAGTGCGTCACATTAAGAGATACTGAGACTATCTGCATGGCCAAGCGACCACGTTTACCTGCTTACCCACGTCGTGCACACTCAGACCATGTGTCGTCTTTAGGCTGCAACGTCTTGGCCTGTGGCGAAACAAATTAATTTCGAAATCTTAGAATGGGAGGAATGAGATATGCAGCTAGAAAACAGATGTGCAATTAGTACGTCGGAGTTGGGGAAGACGGTCTCGCCGCCCATCTTGACGTCCGACAGGTACATGAGGACGGTGGCGACGCGGTGCCCCCCGCGGGAATGGTAGCCTTTGGATGTGTGCCGGATGAAATCGACGTGCGGCTCGTACTTCTGGCCGTTCTCGTACCGGAGCACCTGGATGCTCTCGCCGTTCTCTGCCCAATGTTGCAGGTTGAAAACAAAATAGAAATGCAGCGTGCGTCGAGTTCATTGCACCGGGAAAGCATAGCATAGCATACCCTGTGGCAGCAGGGTCCAGGCGGCGATCCTCTCCTCTATCGTCGCCACAACTTGGTCCTGGAGTAGATCAGATCAGATAGGCGGATAGATCGGGCAGAGATGGTGAGGCAAATCCGTCGGAGAAAGGACCCGGCTTTGTGGCGGGAAGGCAACGCGCACCTGCATCTTGGCGAGGAACGTTCCGGAGCTGGTGCGCACCTGGCTCATCACGCTCTTCCCCGTCAGCCGGTCCACCACCATCGACTTCTGCAGGCCCCCCTCCTCCGCCTATCACACCACGCACACGCAGATCACGCATGTATTGCGAGCGATGGCATGTGTACGTACGGTGCACCGAGAGAGAGAGAGAGAGATGGTTAACACACCAGCGCGACGACGTGATCGCATTCCGCCTCCGACAGGAACCCCTTGTACAGGAACGCCCTGCGGCACAGACGGAAGCACAGACGTTATGTCAGCGAGCCTGTAGTGCCGGCGGGCGGCGGAGGGTGGTCGGCGTCGGTCACCTGGGGCGCCACGAGACGTGGACGGCGCGGGTGGGGTCGAACCGTCCGCCGCCGCCGTCGCGGCTGGCGGTGCCGGAGGAGGAGGCCGTGCTGGCGAGCAGCAGGACGGCGAGGAGGGCTCGCTGGAACAGGGGAGCCATGCGGTGACGACTGACGAGACGGGTCGTCTGACTTCGGGTCTTGGGCGACGCGACGACGACGACGACCGAGCTGTGGGGCCGTTTGACGGGGCTCACTGGCTGAAAGGGCAGTTTTTAATAAGCGAGCCGCGGCCCCACCTGCATGGAGTGACGTCGGCGGGTCCTCCAAGGTCGTTTCCTTGACGGCGGATTCGCATCATTAATCACGGATAGATTTCTTTTCAGGGTTATTAATCATGGCAGATATGGACTCTGGATTTTTTTTTTGAGGTGAGTATGGACTCTGGAAGGTTCGTATGGTCGTGGATGCGGCGCCTGATGGGCCCGTATATGGACGCCGGCCAGACCATCTGGGCTTTGTTTCGTTATGAATCATGTTTCCTTTTGGGGATTATATAAAAAAAGAAATATTTCTGGATCAGTTCTTTTTTGTCAGGACCCCGATCCTAAATCACACCGATCTAGCATGTAACACATCATATCACTTTGCGGCCTCACGCACGGTAACCCACGTCTGCCGCCTTATCTGGGCCGGGACCGTTTGCGTCTTTTGGCTCACGTATATGATTGTGTCGTTAGCACCCATATGGCAGAGAACCCGGGCCGACGTGACTAGTCGTAAACCAAGGTGGCACAATCTTACAGGAACAGACATACATGACCCAGCAATGCACGTGTCGGTCATCAGCGTGTGCAACCGAGTCGTAGCAAGCTACAAGGACTCCAGTAAAACACCGCGTGACATTTCCCCGAAGGGACAGACACAGGAGCAAAGAAGGACACATGCCGGCCAATCCATGTGTTCCGAAGCAGTAGCAAGCTACCATGGCTCAGTGGAAGCACTAGGAGGCATTTCCCCATAAGAAAGGCTACCAAGAATAAACAACTAGGTGTCGGATCCCACACATACCAGGCATTTCAATAACATACACACAATATGCTCGATATGTATAGATACAACATGGCATCACAACATAACTCTATGACTCAAGTATTTATTTAGAAGGGCTCCGAGGAGCCATACATAGCTTGATATTACAACCATGGGTCTCATGACCCAACATACAAAGTCATACAAGCAACAAGCGGAAGCATAAACCTGTCTGAGTACAGACAACTACTAAAGAAAAAGGCTGAGAAGCCTGACTATCTACAAGAGGATCCAGACCTCTGTCTGGGATTTCCAAACTACTCGTCAAAGCCCACGTGGAACTACTAGTGAGACTGAAGTCTCCTCTGCAGAAACATAAATTAAGCAACCGTGAGTACAAAGGTACTCAGCAAGACTTACATCAGAACTAACTACTTATGCATCAGTATCAATAATGGGGTTGTGGAGTTTTAACTGCAGCAAGCCAGCTTTGACTCAGTGGCTATCCTGTACTACGACTACCAGTACCTTCTTTTGAGGTGAGAAGCGCACACGAGTCCACATATTCACCATATCAATACACCACTATGGATCCTCTCCCGTCTCCCTACGAGAAGGCCATCCATAGCACTCACACTTATCTTGCGCATTTTAGAGTATCCACTTCAAGTTATCTATGTACAATGTAACCTTCCAAGTAGTCCATATCCGCGGACGCGACTATTCGAATAGATCATATTACCCTGCACGGGTGTACTTCTTCACACACGCTCTCATCACTTACCACCATATACACGTCATGTATCTCGGCAACCTTCAAGCGGAAGCCTGGCGAGGGTGTCGGCCACAACCTGAGTAACCACGTAAGACTCTAGTCCAGGTTTATCGCCTATTCGAGTCCGACCCGCAAGGAAGTCCGACCGAGGTTTCCACTACGGCCCCAAACGATGTGTGCAGGGTTCCCAAGTCCACCATCCGAGTGCCACTTGGTACACCGGGACACGGTGCCTAGTCTGTCCCAAGCCCACCTGTACCGGGTGCCACTTGGTAGACTAGTAGCACGACCTACAAACACCAGAAACTAGTTGCAACTCCTGGACAGAGTACAGGGCGATCAATAAGTCGAGAGGGTCCATTGGTTTCGGGTCCAATGCATGGTAGTAGCTAGTCTTGGATCACAAACACGGGACTTAGTTCCTGAGGACGGTTTCAATGAGACAACCCACCATGTACTCCTACATGGCCTCTCATCGCTACCTTTACCAAATCGTGTTCACACACTTAGCTCTCACACAGTACGGCATGTTCACCACCATTCCAATACATCCCAGATGAATCAGACCTGACACAACTCTAAGCATAGCAGGCATGTCTAGCAAGCACGAATGAGTAGGCACATCATGGCTCAAACAACTCCTACTCATGCTAGTGGGTTTCAACTATTTACTGTGGCAAAGACCGGTCATGCAGAGGAATGGGTTCAACTACCGCAACAAGTAACAGTTGAATCGTTGTTGTCCTAATGCAGTAAAAGAGAGCAAGAGCGAGAGAGTGGGATTGTATCGGAATGCTCAATGGGGGTTTGCTTGCCTGGCACTTCTGAAGATAGGACGGTTCTTCATCAGTGTCAACGATCACGTCGTCGGAAACAACGCCTACCGAGAGGGAACAAACACCGACAAACAAGAAGGAACACAATCAATGCAATGCAACAAACATGATGTATGATCATGACATGTTAAGGTACTGAATTCACCTAATGCAATAGTTAGTCATATTAGTTGAAGTGGAATTCAAACATATAGCAAATTCCAACTCCAAAACTATTTACCATATATTCCATAATCATGATTTGTCCTAGTTGGTGATGTTAACTTGCTCAAACATGCTTGAACATGGCATAAACAGATTCTTCATATTTTTCTGATCATTTTTCATATATAAATTATTTTCATCTGAGTTACGGTTAAATTTCTATGATTTTTTGAAGTTTTAGCTATTTTCTGAAATAAATAAATCATTTAAGATTTATTCGAAATTCCAGAAACTCTTTATTGCGTCAGCACTGCGTCAACATGACGTTAGCAGGGTCAACCCAGTCAACTACAGAGGCTGACCAGTGGGTCCGGGTCAACGCTGACGTGGCCAAGTCAAAGCTGACAGGTGGGGCCAGTCAACGGTGACGTCAGCACGGTCAAACTGACGTGTGGGTCCCGTGGGTTTAATTAAATCTAAACTGATATTAACCTGGAGTTAATTAGGGCGTGGGGCCCAGCTGTCAGCGTCAGCTGTGGGGATTAATTAAACTAAACAGGGGTTTAGGCCCTAATTAAGCCGGCCACGTCAGCTAATCCGGCGGCTAATCGCCGGCGTTAAGCAGACGCGGCGGAGTTGCCCGTCCGGCCAACTCCTCGTGCGGCTGGGCCTGCTGGAACCAGCGCAACGAGGCGCGTCGGGTGGTGGCAGTGGCTAGTGCCGGGAAGGCGTGTAGCGATGGCGGCGACTACATCAGCGGCGGCCGGAGCTCGGTTGTGTGCGAGCGCAGGGTTACAGCGCGCAAGGGAGCAAGCTGGGGTGCGGGTTAGCTCCCTAGCGATTCCAGGAGCACGCCCGCGTGCTCAGGAGCAACGGACACGGGCTCTGGCCACGGCGGCTACACGGCAAGGCGGCGGAAGCTTGCGGCCATGGTGGGAGTAGCAGCTAGGGCATGGAAACGGAGGGGTGAGCAAGGGGGAAGGAGCAGGAGCTCACAGGGATGCGACAGAGAAGGTCAGCGGGCTCGGGGACACGCCAGACATCGCGAATCGACGGCGGCGATGCTCGGTGCAGGAGGTTGAAGATGAGCTCGATGGCGACGCTGTAGGGCATCCGGCGTTGCGTGGCTCGGCGTGGAGATGCCTCGTCTCGTTGCGGAGCTAGTGGACACGGCATTTGGGCTAGGGGATGGCCGTGGGCTACGTGGGCGGCAGCGGCACGGCCATGGTCAGCTCGGCCATGGTGGGGAGAAGCAGCGGGAGGCAAGGGGGAGAGTGGCGAGGGGGAATGGCCCGATCCAGACGGCTCTGGGGAGCCCTATCCCTTCGCCCAGGCTGGCAAACAGGCAGGAGGTGGCGCGGCGCGTGCTTGCGCCCGTCGGCCACGCGCTCTGTCCTCCTGGCGAGAGGTCGAGGACGACTAGCACTTGGGCCAGATGGGCCGCGCAGTGCCAGGCCAGGTTAGTCTCTCTCTCCCTTTTTCTGTTTTTGTTTTTGTTTTCTATTTTTCTTCATCTGTTTTGATTTAGTAAAAATACTAAACCATTTTTATAAATTCTGAAATTATTTGTGGGACCTCTCTGCAATATACCAGTGACCCACAATTATTTTCAGAATATTTGGAGCTATAAAATTATTTATAGATTTTATTTGCTCCAACTCAATTACAATAAAGATTAATTCAAAGCCCAATTATATCCTGGAAAAATGTGCACCATTTTTGGTTTAGGTTTTCACCTTGTGCCATAAATCATGAACATTTTTTAAGGGCATTTTGGATTAATTGAAAATATTTTTAGGTTTGATCCTATTTGAACTCTTGTTTGGTGTTAGGGTTTGATCATCCCCATTTCAAGTTTCAGAAATTTAGACATGATGCATGAATGCAGATGCAACCATTCACAATCAATTTCTAGGGCTGTGACATTTTTAAGGCAGCCTTTGGATTAACATTGATAAGAGATCGGGCCTCCTTCAACTTACCCCCTCTGTAAAGAAATATAAGACTTTTTAAATCACTAGAGTCGTTTAGCCATTGCCAAGCATTCTAATCCCAAGAGTTTAGCCATGTTGACGTTTGAAGACCTCTAGTGACATTTGAGAGTCGTTTAGCTACCAACTATATAAGTTGTCGCACCACACATTTTCCGTAATATCACCCATGATTCCAACGAGTGGCTTAGGAAAAAAAACATTAGTAGCTCCCCACAAAGCCTTCCTTTTGCTATGTTTTCCATATGGTTCATGAAAATAGATCAACACCCAACAAGCCTACTACTTTTTTATTGCTAGAATAGCTTGATAACCAAGTTCAACATACATCACACCTACTGTTTGTCTAACCACAGTCCATGGATATTTGGCCAAAGAGCGGTTGAAAGAAGGACAGTCTCCACTTTCTTTTTCTTTTGTGTGTGGGGAAGGTCTAGAATATTTGGACAATGAACGATTGAAAGAAAGACATTCTCCACTTTCTTTTTCTTTTTTGAGCGGGGAAGGTCTCGGATATATTTGGCTAATGAGGGGTTGAAAGAAGGACAATCTCTGCTTTCTTTTTCGTTTCTTTTTTTTCGGGGGAAGGTCTAGTTTCTTCTTATAACCATAGATTTCACATTCATTTACCCCTATTGTATCCCTATATTTTAAATTATCAAATGCATTAGGTTTCATTACGACAAGTCTTTGACTAATAGTTGCACTGTTATGATGTAACTTGATTAATATGGAATAAAGTAAAAGCTTTGATTAAGAGGGATTTTATCTTCTACATCTGATTTCAATGAAACAAGACATTTCTAGTAATAAGATAAGTACATGTGAACCAATCTGTGATTAGATGATTAGGAGGATAGTAGTATCCCCAACCCACCAGAGTTCAAGTCCTAGACTTGACACTGGTGCTCGCATTTTTCTGGATTTATTTCAAGCCTTCCGGCGATGTGCATTCAGTGGGGGAGACGTTCCCGTCGACTATGAAGGTGACTATGGCGACTTCGTCAATCTCAAGATGATGTACCGGTTCAATCTCTCGAAGGTGCTCATAGGAGTAGGGTGTGTGTTCATAGGGGTGAGTTCATGTGCGTGTGTATGAGCGTCTGTGTTTGTACGATGTTCATAAAAAGGAAAAGGAAAAAAGATAAGTACACATAGGCTTAGTTCCTCAAATTTTTATAATAGCCATCTAATCTTAGTTGGTTTCTTAGACAAAGTAACATGACTACATATGTAGTCATATGAGGGTCAGCGAGACACACCCTTGGCCCCCGCATCGTCCTCACGGGTGGCACGGGAGGCGATTCGGGCCCCCCCCACGCAGTCACCCCTCTCCCCTTATCTCCCTCGCCGCCACCAGAGGGGGTTGCCGGGCAAGCCCATGCGGTCGCCGCTACGTCCCTCGGCGGAGGGCTGCGCACTCCAGGGCGGCGGCCTTGGTCGGAGAGGTGGCGTCATCCCCGCGGCTGACAGTGTTCGCTGGCAATGGTCTGGCTGGTGCCTCGATCACGAGGGTGTGAGGTGCCAGCGGGCGGCAACGCGGAGCCAGTCGACCTTCCTCATTCTCAAATCTGTAGGGTTGGTCATCCCCATGGCACTCTCTTCTTTGAAGGTTCTGGTTGCGGCTCATGCCGGCTCCGGAGCATACGGAGGTTGGTGGTGTAGGATTGGGACCGTGTGACGCCCCCGGCCCGACCGTGCACCAATCATAGACACAAATGCACACGATCGAGATCAGAGACTCACGGGAAGATATCACAACACAACTCTAAACACAAATAAAAGTCATACAAGCTTTATATTACAAGCCAGGGGCCTCGAGGGCTCGAATACATAAGCTCGCGATCAAGCGTCAGCGGAAAAAACATAATATCTGAGTCCAGACATAAGAGGGAAACAAGTTTGCCTTAAGAAGGCTAGCATAACAATGACACTGATCGAAAAGGCGCAGGCCTCCTGCCTGGGAGCCTCCGAATCTACTCCTGGTCGTCGGTCTCCACGTAGTAGTAGGCTCCACCGGAAGTGTAGTAACAGTCGTTGGCGGTAGCCGCTGACTCCTGGGATCCATCATCTGGTCGCAGCAATCGGGTATGGGGGAAAAGAGTAGCAAAGCAACCGTGAGTACTCATCCAAAGTACTCGCAAGACTGACATCAGAACTATACTACTTATGCATCGGTATCAAAGGAATGGAGCTATATCTTTGGACTAAACTGCAGAAATGCCGGAACAGAGGGGGAAAAGCCTAGCCTATCGAAGACTAGCATCTTCAGCGTCTTGCATCATTAGAAGAGTGCAGATTAGCATAATATAAAGTAACAAGCATGTAATAGCAAAGCCCAGAGATCCTTCCTCGACTCCATGCGAGAAAGCGATCCCGGAGCTTACAATTAAAGTAACATGTATTTAGTTCAAGTTGTAGTAGATCCGGATACAACACCGAGCGTCCTGTTACCGTGGACACGGCTATTCGAATAGATAACTTCCCTGCAGGGGTGCACTACTATTACCCAACACACTCGATTAACTCTGGCTGGACACACTTTTCTGGGTCTTGCCCGGCCTCGGCTGATCGACACGACGTAGTCCTACCTAGGCTCAACAGAGAGGTCCCCGCCGGTCTACATCCTAAGTGCTCAGGGGTCTTGGGCCATCGCCCTGTGCACTCCGAGTCGTTGTGCGCAAGGTGGATCCAGGCACCACCTCTGGGGCGCCGATCCGACCCGGCCACAAGGCTGAACTGGACATCTGACAGAGCTTTCGGCTGATACATACGGCGCCGAGGGTCCCATAACCATTATCCCACGTGGTGGTAGTGTGTATATGGCCAGCGGCCAACTCAGATGAAATACCCAAATCCGTTAGTGTGTTGGGGGCTCGCGGTGACGATCAGTACTCCTGTCGCGCCGTCTCGAGGAAGTGCAACAAGGGTCAGGCCCATCCCTCTCTAGGGCGGTCTCTGCCTACCCGGCCTCGCCTCGTAATTATCTCGCGGGTACCCTCCAGGTCAACCCGACTTCCCAGGAGACTGTC
This sequence comes from Elymus sibiricus, assembly GCA_039707655.1. NCBI lineage: Eukaryota > Viridiplantae > Streptophyta > Magnoliopsida > Poales > Poaceae > Elymus > Elymus sibiricus. The sequence goes on along the minus strand of CM077670.1, from coordinate 320,944,370 downwards.
GGGAACTCAGGTCCACCTCAACCAGGGTGGTACCGCCTGTCCCTTCAGTCCCACAATCAACAGTAAACAAGGGCGACAGTGAAAAGTTACAGTGTGTACGGTAATATCAAGGGGGAAATCCGAGGAATCACCCTCGATGGATTCCCACTTGAGAGGTTGTACGACAGAGTCGTCATCGGAGGTGGTGAAAGAGGAATCACCCTCGATAACCACAACCGATTAGCTATGCTACAGAGCCATCATCAGAAGTGAAGTACGAGGTATCACCCTCGTCACTCGATAGTGGCTCGGTAGAGTCGTACAACAAGGGGGTGTGCGGTGCTGTGCTCGGTCTCTGTACATCGATCACATTGCTCGGGTCTTCTGGTAGCAAGGCAGGACAACACGGACAAAGGTGAGGGGCCACTGATGGATCACTTACCAACCTATTCTAAGCAGTTTAGGGTGACAGGTAAAGTAGCAATAGTAGGTTACAAAAACAGGCTATGCATCAGAATACTAACAATCAATTACAGTAGCAAAATCTAATGCAAGCATGAGGGAGAAGGAATAGGCGATATAGGAATGATCAAGGGGGTTTTGCTTGCCTGGAAGCTCTGCTGAAATGGGCTGGTCGTCAGGGGCGTAGTCGTACTCGGCAGCAGCGTCGGTCTCGGGGTCTACCGGAGAGAAGAGGGGGGGGGGAGAAACAATAAATACAAGCAACAAATGCAACACAGATGCATGGCATGGCAGCACGTTATTCGAGGGGTGCCCTACTGCAGTACTACACAAGTTGGTCAGAGTGGGAAACATCTGGAGGTGTTTTACCAGCTCCGGGCAATTATCGGATAGATGGATCGGAGGGGAAAGTTCCATGTTCATCATGCTAGAGGGGTGTGGTAGGTATGTGGGTGGCATAATCGGATTCTTCATATTTTTCTGATCATTTTTCATATATAAATTATTTTCATCCGAGTTACGGTTTATTTTATATGATTTTCCAAAGTTTTACTGAATTTATGGAATTTCTGGATTTAATTTAATTCGAATTATTTAAATACTAAATTGCTATGGGTACACAGAAGTGTACCTAGAGATGTGCTACTGAGACTGATTGTGGGTCCCAGTTGACCAGGTCAACTGCACAGTCAGCAGCTGACTGGGCCGTTGACTGGTCAAAGGGGCCCATGGGGGTCCCACATGTCATAGACTGGGCGCTGCCCAGTCAGCACGCTGACTAGTCAACTGGGTCCAGTGGGACCCAGTTGACAGTGACTGTTTAATTTAAACATGTTTTATTTAATCTAACCAGATAATTAGTGAGGTGGGGCCCTGTTGTCAGTGACCCAGTTTAGTTAATAGGTTAGTTAAATTAACCCTGATGCTACAGTAACCGGGGCCCACGTGTCAGTGGCCATTAGGGGCCGGGTTAGTGTTAAACTGCTGACGAGTGGGTCCCGCCGGCGTTTAAACGCCGGCGCGCGCGCCGGTGACCATGACAGCGGCGGCGCGGCACGGGTGATCGCCGGAAACGCGCTACCGTCGCCCAAATCGAGCGCGGTTGGGCTCATCCGAGAGCGGGTGCTCGTGCGCATCCAGTGGTGGCGGTGGTTGGCGCCGAGGTGGCCGGGAGTGGCGTCGGCGACAACGAGCAGCGGCGGTGACTTCGGGCGCTCGACGGAGGCAACGCCAGGGGCTCGCGTTCGACGATCTAAGGATGCATGCGATACCTACGCGAGGCTACGAGCACGCTGGTGTGCTCGGTTGAGACGGAGGAGCACTGCAACTGCGGCAGCAAGCACGGCGGCAGCTCAAAGCTTCGGTAATGGCGGCGACTACATCAACAGCTCGCTACGGGCACGGGATCGCGGGGCGAGCAGAGGAGAAGCGTGCGTGAGCTCACAGCGAGCGCGACGGCGAGGTCAGATGGCTCGGGGAGGCTCGAACGACGCGGATCGAAGTGGTGGCCGTGGCGGATGCCGACGAAGGGGAACGGCGCGGGCATCGTCGTGGAGGCTCCCGAGGCCCGATCCGATGGCGAGGAGGAAGTAGGCGTCCGCGACGGAGCTCCCAGACAGCTCAGAACGGAGAGGGGAGGCCGGTGGCCGCGTCCATGGCGACGGCAGTGGCGGGCATTGCGGCGAGGAAGAAAGCGAGCGAGGGAGAGAGAGAGAGAGAAAAGATGTGGGGCTGCCCAGGGTGTCCGCGGTGGCACTCTTATCCACCCCGGCGCCCTGTAGCGATGCTAGGAGGCGAGCTGGCGCGACTGCGACGGCGAGCCGGTCGTCGGGCGCGCGCGCGTGCGGGAGGTTAGGGAAAGGCTGAGCCGGGCCGGGCCGAATTGCACTGTTCGACTTAAGCCCATGCGCACAGTAAAGCTTAGCTCCTTTTCTTTTCTTTTTCTGTCTTTTCATTTCCCTTTTTGTTTTGCTAAATGTTTGGTCACCTATTGACTTTTGCAAAATGTATAATTAGCCAAAACAAATACTAGGCAATATCTAGTACTGCCATAAAAAGGTTTGGAGGCCTAATAATTTCATTTTAATTTTTATTAAATGAAATGGGATTAAATAGTACTGTTTTGGTAATGTTTTTGTATGTTAGAGTCATTTTAGGAATTTTAATAATGTTCATTTTATTTTTATAATTGCTTTGGGAATTTTTGCAATATTATGAACATTTTTGTTTTGCTGTTTGAAGAAATAATTATTTGACTTGCATGTTGAATTTTGAATTGAAGTTGAATTATTTCCTAATGCAACTTAATGAAGATGATCATGATGACTTGGCAATTTAATTAGCTTAATGACAGGGTTAAGATCTGGGGGTGTTACAGACCGGAGGAAACTTTGGATGGTAGGCTCGGCCCGACAGAGGTGACGTATTTCGGCGTTGTTCTCCTTCTTGAAAGCGCATCCGAGGTCCCTTGAAAGGGCATTTCCTGCCTTAAGTGTTTTGGTGTTGATGACAACGCAATTTGCGGACTAACTGTGTGCTTGAATCAGACTGTCAAATCCTCCTGAAGGCCCTACAAAGTACCACGTACGATCGTGCTCCTGAAGGCATTCTATACAGACATTCGCCAGTTTATTCGTCTTAGTTTTAATATCGTAGACTATGTGTTTGCTCCTCGTGATTGTAATAAAGTTGCCCATGCACTTGCTGCAATGGGGAGTAATGGCCAGGTACCTCACCGTCTGTGGATGGAGGCTGTGCCGAACGATGTAAGTGCGTTGGTGGCCAGCGACGTTGCTCAGCCAGATGAGTAATGGAATCTATGTGGTTCCAGGTCAAAAAACAAAAGCTACACAGGTGCATTAAATGGCACAAGACGGTTAGGACACCACTCTGGAAAGAAAAGAACGAAAATGACATTTCCGACGCTTTTATTTCTTTGGTCGTAGAAAATCCGTACTATTAAAAGGGGGGTCCGCTTCGAAAGGTACGAGTGGAATTGAATCACGTACACAAACTCATATTGAACCCACTTTTATATCCTTCCGTTTCGAGGAGAGAACCTCTTATCTAATCTGTGTAGAAAATTGTACCCAAGCGGTTGTACCGATGATGCTAGAGGTTGTACCGCTCAATCCTTGAGCGGTACTACCGGCCGTTGTACCTGGCCAACCACCGCACGAGGGGTGATTCCCTTGGGTTTGGCAGGGGTACCCAGGCGGTAGCTGCCCGGTAGTTCCGACTATTGCAAAATAGCTGGTACATCCGGTGTCCTACAGGGTAATACCGCACGGGACATTGCAACCATCACTTGGTAGCATTCTGGGCGGTTGTACCAGCCCAAGTACCGCGATGGAGCTAGCGTGGGTGGTCGCGAGAGTGGTGGGGAGTGAAGGCATTAGAGTGGACGGGATACTACTATGCCCCTGAAAGAATTTGATGCCGATTTGTTTCGATGTCCCTAATAATTTCCACAAAACATCTTATCTGTCACAAAATTATACCATCCAATTCATATTAGAACGTAGTTTTTAATGGAGTAATTTCTATGACGTATACTTATTATATTCTGGATGAATTTATGGTGAAACTTGAATCACACAAAAACGAGAGCACCATGTAACAAGCGAGGGAGGGAGTATATTTTACCAATTTAGCTGCATGTAAGTTGTCTGTTTTTTTTGGACCAGTCAATTTTGTGGCCGTTGATCTTGTTTTGCGGTTCGTGCTGTTAATTTTTTCTGGTTTGTTTACCTGAGGTGTTTGGCTGTGTTAAATCGACTTGCCACAAATTTGGGCCAGTCGATTCCATAACGGACATTACGAGGTGCAACCAAGTCTTCCCCTTTCTCCCTTTATTTTTCCTGTTTTTCTCTTTTTAGCAGTTTTTGCCTTTATTCTTTATTCTTTATTATTATTATTTTGTGGGTATTTTTGAGATGTTGGGTGGGTGTAAATATTTGCACATAAAAAAAGCAATTTTAGTGCATGATTTCTCATTTTTTTTGGTTTTCTTTTGCCACTAATTCACCCTTTCTTAGAAACCTTCATTATTTTGTTTTTGTTTCATTTTTTCTTCTAATTTATGTGTAATACCAATGCCATTAATCATTCGTTCTTAGGAAACTTATTTTTCCAAAATTCCACTATTATATGCTTATTCTTGCATATTATAAAAAGGTGCAATTTCTATGTAAATTGTGTGCAAATTTTGATTTTTTTTATTTTCTTTCTTCTTAAAGGGTAATACCAATGGTACTAATTCATTCTTCAATAGAAAACTTCATTATTTTGTCTTTGTTTTTGTTCATTTTCGTTCTTCTTTAAGTGTGAAACAAATGTCACTAATTCATTCCTTTTCGGGAAACTTAATATTTGAAGCTCCACTATTATATTATTATTCTTGCATATTCTAAAAAGCGCAAATTTTGTGTATACCGTGTGCAATTTTTTTCATTATTTTTATTTTATTTTCTTAAAGGGTAATACCAATGCCACTAATTCTTTTTTTCTTTAGAAAACTTCATTATTTTGTTTTAGTTTTAGTTTTTGTTTCATTTCATTTGTTCTTTAAGGGTAATGCCAATGCCACTATTTAAAAAAAAACAATGCTAGCAATTCATTCCTGTTTAGGAAACTTCTTTTCTTCAAAATCTCAGTGTTACATGCTTATTAGTGCATATTATAAAAAAAACGCAATTTCTATGTAAATTGTGTGCACATTTTGTTTTTATTTAATTTCTCTTTAAAGGGTAATACAAATGCCTCTAATTCATTCATTCTTGAAAAAAAATCATTATTTTGGTTTTGTTTTAGTTTTTATTTCATTTTATTTCTTTTTAAGGGTAATACCAATATCACTAATTCACTTCTTCTTAGAAAACTTTATTTTTAAGAAATTCCACGAGTATATGATTATTCTTGCATATTATAGAAAAACATAATTTTTGTTTAAACTGTATGTATTTTCAATATTATGAGTTTATTCTTGCATATTGTTAAAAAAAATGCATTTTTGTATAAATTGTGCACATTTTTTTTCATTATTTGCTTTACTCTTTATTTTATTTTTTCTTTAAGGGTAATACATATGCCACTAATTCTTTCCTGCTTAGAAAACTTCATTTTTTTTTGGTATATTAGTGTAGGGGGGATGAGAAGGCTAGATAAATTAAAAGTTTATATGTTATGTTATTTACACACAGTTGCATAATATTATTTTAATTTTAATTTTTGTTTGTTTAATTTTGGGTTAATTCACTCCCATGATTCATTTTTTCTTCCAAAGAAATTTGTTATTCTTTGTTTTTCCTCTATTCAAATTGTCATGTGCTAGCTCCACTGATGTGAGGAAACATTAGTCAAAATCTTTACCTAAAACATTAAGCTCCACTCCCACCATTCACTCCCTTGTACAAGTGAACTAGTATGTAGAATTTAAGTAAAAGTCACCGAGCTCTTGTTGATCTACACCTGAAAGAAGTACCAGCCCTATGCATGAATATCAATGTTCAGTACACACAGTGTGCTACAGCTGGGCGTTAAAGTCAAAAAAAAAAAAAGATGAAGAAGTGAGCAGCCAGTACGAATGTACTTTGTGGCCAGTCGATTGACCTAGAAAAACGGTAGTTGGTCCCTTAATAGCTTATTAATTAACTCCGGAAAGAAAGAAAAACTTTCAACAAAAAATAAAAAAACTGTACATGGGCCGCACCGAGCCGTCCCATTAACAACAATCGGCTGAGTGCCATTGTTACCCGAGAAAAAAAAAAGCCCCACGACGTTTCTAGTTGCTACCTTTCCCTTTTTTTTTAAAAAAAAGAAGGTCTGCGGCCCGGCGTCATACCCTTGCAAACCAGTACATCACCACACGAAAGAAAAAGAAAAATAAGAAAAGGAAACGAAAAAGAATTGGGCAAGATACAGGATGCTGCATGACAGCAGCACAACCCAGATTACACCAAGCAAACAACAAGTGAAACAAGGAGCATGGCTTGGAGTCATCAGAGTCCTCCTCCGCGATCAAGCGCCTGGAGCAAAGAAAGTGGTCATCCGGACGAGGATACTAGCCGGCACGGGAGGTAGTGTCTTCACCATCCCTGGGCGTCCAAACGTGATCAATCAACACCATCCAGTCCCCTCGTCGAAAGGAGCTCCTTGCCCCTTCGCCTTGGATCGAAAGGCGTCGTACCGTCGAACGAAGAGGATGCTCCCCTGAGCCTGGCTAGTGGGACCCCAGTGGGAGGCCTCCGAACACAAGTACCACGCCGCGCCAAGCTCACCGTGTGAGAACCACCGTCGAAGCCACAGAATCGTCACAACGAAGAGAAGAAGCCGTCATCGGAATCGATGGAGACCAGAAGCGAAGCTCCTCATGGGACGTCCGCAACCCACCACCACTCCCAAGATGGCGTCTTCAAGAAGATCATGACGCCCGAAGACGTCGCCGCCATCCAAACCAACGGTTTAGGTTTTCACCCAGGAGCACAGAGGAGGAGGGAGGGGGAAGATATGTCGAACCCACGCCTTCAGGGAGGGAAACGGCGCCCATAGGCGTCGCCGTAGGCAAGACCCGCGAAGTCGGTCGGGGATTTCTCCCGGACAAAGCTCCCCACCGCCAACACCCACATCGACAGGAATTGGTGCCGTAAGCCACCAGGAAGATGGCCGGGGGATGGAACACACCATTGGCAACCACCGAACACCGCACATCGGCCAACACGCCGCCCTTATGGCCATGGAAGCCAACCAGCACCAAAGACGCGGGCTTTGCCCACAAGCACCGTGAATCCAACCAGACAAGGTCGCCGCCCTGCATCCAAACTCCCCCGCGCGCCAAGCACAAGCAAAGCTGAGGCCTTTTCGGACCAAAGGGCAGTGTACCCGGCAAACCACCACACAAGGCTACACTACCAACGGCCTGCTTGTCACAGAGGAACTCGAGATTTGAAGGATTTGAACAAGCCCAGCCGGAAAACCTGGCAGATCTGAGGCGAGAGGCAACTGGCGGGGACCCGGAGGGGAGAAGAAACTGGAGCCGCGTCACCCGACGGCACCCGACGCCGATGACGGGTGGCCGAACCCCCAGTCGCAGCCACCCATCTCTCCCGCCCACCCCGCACACTTCGAGGCAGAGGCGTCCCGCAGCCCTCACCCCCAGATCCGCGCGAGATGAGGCCCATGCGCTGCCCAGCCGGTGAAGTTCGCCGGGCCTTGACTGCCGTCGCCCGGATCGGAGTCTGCTTCGCCGGAAAGGCACCACAAGCATACCACCCGCGCCGTCGCGAGCAGCACTCGGAAGGGGCTCCCCGCGGCCGTCCTCGGGAGCCGCGGGGTGAGCCCGGTGGTCCTCTCTAGCAGCGGCGAGGAGGAGGGAGAGAGGGGATGTGGGGCAGCGACGGCTAGGTGCTACTTGTAGACTGCGTTGGTATTTCCCCGAAGAGGAGAGGATGATGCAGTGTAGTAGAGATAAGTATTTCCCTCAGTTAAGAACCAAGGTTATCAATCCAGTAGGAGAACCAAGCAAAATCCCGTTAAACGCACCTGCACACACAAAAGCAAACACTTGCACCCAACGCAAATAAGAGGGTTGTCAATCCTCTTAGCGGTTATTTGCAAGGATTAATTCTGATAGTGATAGATAGATAAACTAAAATACTAAATAAAATAAAAGTAAATAAATTGCAGCAAGATATTTTTGATTTTAATATATGATAAAAGTAGACCCGGGGGCCATAGTTTTCACTAGAGGCTTCTCTCTCGAACACATAGCATATGGTGGGTAAACAAATTACTGTTGGGCAATTGATAGAAAAGCAAATAATTATGAAGGATTCATGGCAATGATCATGTATATAGGCATCACGTCCGAGACAAGTAGACCGACTCCTGCCTACATCGACTACTATTACTCCACCCATCGACCGCTATCCAGCATGCATCTAGGGTATTAAGTATGAAACAGAGTAACGCCTTAAACAAGATGACATGATGTAGACAAAGTAAACTCAAGCAATATGATTAAACCCCATCTTTTTATCCTTAATGGCAAAAATACAAATACGTGTCATGTCCCTTTCTGTCACTGGGATTGAGCACCGCAAGATTGAACCCATCACAAAGCACCTCTCCCATTGCAAGATAAACCAATCTAGTTGGCCAAACCAAATCGATAGATCGGAGAGAAATACAAAGCTATAATAATCATGCATAAAAGAGTTCAGAGAAGACTCAAATATTTCTCATGAATAATCTGATCATAAACTCACAATTCATCGGATCCCAACAAACACACCGCAAAAGAAGATTACATCGGATAGAACTCCAAGAACATCGAGGAGAACATGGTATTGAAGATCAAAGAGAGAGAAGAAGCCATCTAGTTACTAGCTATGGACCCGTAGGTCTGTGGTAGACTACTCACACATCATCGGAAGGGCACCAAGGTTGATGAAGAAGCCCTCCGTGATCGATTCCCCCTCCGGTAGAGTACCGGAAAAGGCCTCCAGATGGGATCGCGGAAGAACAGAGGCTTGCGGCGGTGAAAATGTTTTCTCTTCTATCTTTCTGCTATATTGGGAAATTTGGGAATTTATAGCGCTGAAATTAGATCAGGAGGGGCTACGAGGGGCCCACAAGCCAGGGGGCGCGCCTACCCCCTAGGCGCGCCCTCCAGGCTTGCCGCCTCCTTGTGGCTCTTTTGGTCTTCTCCCGAAGCTTCGTGGATCTCTTTTGGTCCAGAAAAAAATAATCCAAAGTTTTTTTCTCGTTTGGACTCTTTTTGATAATGATTATCTGAAAAGGCAAAAACAAGCAAAAAACAGCAACTGGCACTGGGCACTGGGTTAATAGGTTAGTCCCAAAAAATGATATATAATGGCATATAATTGCATATAATTGCATATAAAACTTCCAAGATTGATACTATAATAGCATGGAACAACCAAAAATTATATATACGTTGGAGACGTATCAAGCATCCCCAAGCTTAATTCCTGCTCGTCCTCGAGTAGGTAAATAATAAAAACAGAATTTTTGATGTGGAATGCTACCTACATGTTTCATCATGTAATCTCTCTGACGGTATGAATAATAAGATCCGAATGATTCAAAGCAATAGTCTATAGTTTGATATAAAGACATCAATACTCAGGCATACTAATAAACAATCATGTCTTTCAAAATAAAAATACTAAAGAAAGTTATCCATACAAAATCATATAATCCTGTTATGCTCCATCTTCTTAACACAAAATATTTATCATGCACTACCCCGATGACAAGCCAAGCAATTGGTTCATACTTTTTAACGCGCTTCAGCTTTTTCAATCCCCACGCAACACATGAGCGCAAGCCATGGATATAGCACTATGGGTGAAATAGAGTGTGGTGGTAGAGATTAATAAGGGGAAGTCAAAAATAAGAAGATAGTCTCACATCAACGAGGCTAATCAACGTGCTATGGAGATGCCCATCAATTGATTTCAATGCGAGGAGTAGGGATTGCCATGCAACGGATGCACTAAGAGCTATAAGTGTATGAAAGTTCAACATGAAAACTAAGTGGGTGTGCATCTAACTTGCTTGCTCATGAAGACCTCGGGCATTTGAGGAAGCCCATCATCGGAATATACAAGCCAAGTTCTATAATGAAAAATTCCCACTAGTATATGAAAGTGACAAAATAGGAGACTCTCTATATGAAAAACATGGTGCTACTTTGAAGCACAAGCATGGAAAAGGATAGTAACATTGCCCCTTCTCTCTTTTTCTCTCATTTTTTTGTATGCTCTTTTTGGCCTCTTTTTTCGTGGGCTCTTTTTGGCCTCCTTTTTTTTATTTCCTCACTGGGACAATGCTCTAATAATAATGATCATCATACTTCTATTTACTTACAACTCAAAAAATTACAACTCGAAACTAGAACAAAAATATGACTCTATATGAATGCCTCTGGCGGTGTACCAGGATGTGCAATGATACTAGCGTAACATGTATAAAAAATGATGAACGGTGGCTGAGCCAGAAATACTATGTCAGCTATATGATCATGCAAAGCAATATGACAATGACGATATGTGTCATAAAAACGGAACGATGGAAGTTGCATGGCAATATATCTCGGAATGGCTATGGAAATGCCATGATAGGTATGTATGGTGGCTGTTTTGAGGAAGATATAAAGGGGCTTATGTGTGATAGAGCGTATCATATCACGGGGTTTGGATGCACCGGCGAAGTTTGCACCAACTCTCGATGTGAGAAAGGGCAATGCACGGTACCGAAGAGGCTAGCAAATTACGGAAGGGTGAGAGTGCGTATAATCCATGGACTCACATTAGTCATAAAGAACTCACATACTTATTGCGAAAGTTTATTAGCCCTCGAAGCAAAGTACTACTACACATGCCCCTAGGGGGTAGATTGGTAGGAAAAGACCATCGCTCGTCCCCGACCACCACTCATAAGGTAGACAATCAAGAATAAATCATGCTCCAACTTCTTAGCATAACGACAGATCATACGTGCATGCTTTGGGAATCACAAAACTTAACACCAATATTCTTACTAAACCACAATTATCTACTAGCACCTCCCACATATTACCATCTTAATATCACAAAACTATTGCAAGGAATCAAACTTATCATATTCAGTGATCTACATGAAAGTTTTTATTATATCCCTCTTGAATACGTATCATATCAGGACCAAATTCATAACCCATGCATATTACCATTGCTATTCATTAGACTCTCAAAAAGATATAAGTGAAGCATGAGAGTGCAACTATTTCTTTAAAATATAACCACCGCCGTGCTCTAAAAGATATAAGTGAGGCACTAGAGCAACTGTCTAGCTCAAAAGATATAAGTGAAGCACATAGAGTATTCTAACAAATCACGAATAATGTGTGTCCCTCTCAAAAAGGTGTGTTCAGCAAAGATGATTGTGACAAACTAAAAAGCAAACAAAAGTAAACAAACTATAGCACAAGACGCTCCAAGTAAAACACATATCATGTGATGAATAAAAATATAGCTCCAAGTGAGTTACCGATGGATTGTAGACGAAAGAGGGGATGCCTTCCGGGGCATCCCCAAGCTTAGACGCTTGAGTCTCCTTGAATATTACCTTGGGGTGCCTTGGGCATCCCCAAGCTTAGGCTCTTGCCGCTCCTTATTCCTTTATCCATCGTAGTCTCACCCAAAACTTGAAAACTTCAGCACACAAAACTCAATAGAAACCTTGTGAGATCCGTTAGTATAACAAACAAATCTTAAACTTTACGTACTGTTGTAAATTTATTCATATTTAATATTGTCATAATGTTACTGTACTCCAACTTCTCCATGACTCATACCCCCCGATGCGATCCATAGATTCATCAAAATAAGCAAACTATGCAACAAAAACAGAACCTGTCTAAAACAGAACAGTCCGTAAAGATCTGAATTAACATCATACTTATGTAACTCCAAAAATTCTAAAAAATTAGGACAACATGGGAAATTCATATATCAATATTTTGTAAAACATTCAGAAGGTTCTGAAGCTCCAGCGAAAAATCAAAATTTCAGCACTGGACGCAAAAGTTTCTGTTTTCCAACAACATCAATCATACTATCTTTCAAATCATCCCAAAGGCATTACTTGGCACAAACACTAATTAAAAGATAAAAACACAATCATAACAGAGGCTATAATTGTGTAAACACACAAAAACAGAAGGTAAAAACAAAAATTTATTTTATTCATTGGGTTGCCTCCCAACAAGCGCTATTGTTTTATGCCCCTAGCTAGGCATAATGCATAGTTTCAAGTGTTGTCATCCTTGGTTTTTTCTAATTTAGGTGGGTTGCTCTCGAACCCGGGAGGCTCCTTACGCTTCCCATTGCTTTCAGAGAATAAGGCAATTCTATTATCTAAAATGTCTAGCCTTTTGTTGCAAATAGTAAGGAGATTATTCATACGACTGAGGTTGCCACGAACATTTTTAAGGGGCTCATTAGACTTTTGTAATTCAACCAAATTTTTTTGTATGTCTCCTAACCTCTCCAAAATTTGAATCCCTTCTTGGGTATAATTAGATCCTTTTTGTAAGACTGGTGTTCCCATTATTCCTTCTATTAATTCATAAGCAGTATTAGGATCACTATCAATGAAATTTCCTTTAGTAGCGAAATCCAAGAGTTGTCTATTTGGCATAGTTAGCCCTACATAAAAGTTTCACGACAAAATTTTTATATCTCCTTTTATGGTGCAAACACAATAAGATTTCATTATCCTATACCAAGCATCTTTTAATTTTTCTCCTTGTTTCTGTTTGAAGTAAAGGACTTCAAAATCCGGAGACAGAGGAGGGATGGTGACACTAGACATGATAACTAAACAAGCAAACAAAAATAATTTTGTGTTTTTGTAAAAAAAAAATTTAGAAGTGGGGGAGATGTAAACGAGCGACAAATGCAAATAAAAAGGCAAATAAAATAAATACAAGTGGATGATAGTTTGTGCGAAGGTACTTGGTAATTTTGATTATGTCTCCCCGGCAACGGCGCCAGAAATTCTTCCTGCTACTTGTAGACTACGTTGGTATTTCCCCGAAGAGGAGAGGATGATGCAGTATATTAGAGATAAGTATTTCCCTCAGTTAAGAACCAAGGTTATCAATCCAATAAGAGAACCAAGCAAAATCCCGTTAAACGTATCTGCACACACAAAAGCAAACACTTGCACCCAACGCAAATAAGAGGGTTGTCAATCCTCTTAGCGGTTATTTGCACGGATTAATTCTGATAGTGATAGATAGATAAACTAAAATACTAAATAAAATAAAAGTAAATAAATTACAGCAAGGTATTTTTGATTTTAATATATGATAAAAGTAGACCCGGGGGTCATAGTTTTCACTAGAGGCTTCTCTCTCGAACACATAGCATATGGTGGGTAAACAAATTACTGTTGGGCAATTGATAGAAAAGCAAATAATTATGACGGATTCATGGCAATGATCATGTATATAGGCATCACGTCCGAGACAAGTAGACCGACTCCTGCATGCATCTACTACTATTACTCCACCCATCGACCGCTATCCAGCATGCATCTAGGGTATTAAGTATGAAACAGAGTAACGCCTTAAGCAAGATGACATGATATAGACAAAGTAAACTCAAGCAATATGATTAAACCTCATCTTTTTATCCTTAATGGCAACAATACAAATACGTGTCATGTCCCTTTCTGTCACTATGATTGAGCACCGCAAGATTGAACCCATCACAAAGCACCTCTCCCATTGCAAGATAAACCAATCTAGTTGCCCAAACCAAATTGATAGATCAGAGAGAAATACAATGCTATAATAATCATGCATAAAAGAGTTCAGAGAAGACTCAAATATTTCTCATGAATAATCTGATTATAAACTCACAATTCATCGGATCCCAACAAACACAGCGCAAAAGAAGATTACATCGGATAGAACTCCAAGAACATCGAGGAGAACATGGTATTTAAGATCAAAGAGAGAGAAGAAGCCATCTAGCTACTAGCTATGGACCTGTAGGTCTGTGGTAGACTACTCACACATCATCGGAAGGGCAGCAAGGTTGATGAAGAAGCCCTCCGTGATCGATTCCCCCTCTGGCAGAGTAACGGAAAAGGCCTCCACATGGGATCGCAAAAGAACAGAGGCTTGCAGCGGCGGAAAGGTTTTTTCTTCTGTCTTTCTGGTATATTGGGAATATTTGGGAATTTATAGCGCTGGAATTAGGTCAGGAGGGGCTACGAGGGGCCCACAAGCCCGGGGAGCGTGCCTACCCCCCTGGGTGCGCCCTCCAGGCTTGCCACCTCCTCGTGGCTCATCTAGTCTTCTCCCGAAGCTTCGTGGGTCTCTTCTGGTCCAGAAAAAATTAATCCAAAGTTTTTGTTTCTCGTTTGGACTCTTTTTGATAATGATTTTCTGAAAAGGCAAAAACAGCAAAAAACAGCAACTGGCACTGGGCACTGGGTTAATAGGTTAGTCCCAAAAAATGATATATAATGGCATATAATTGCATATAAAACATCCAAGATTGATACTATAATAGCATGGAACAATTAAAAATTATAGATACGTTGGAGACGTATCACTGGGAGAGTCGCCACCCGAGTCACCCCAAAGGAGCGACGCGGGGGCCGTGGAAGGGGCTCGGTCACCCGTTATGCTTTCTCCGTTAATAGGAAGCTGCCCTCTCCTTGAGCAGGTAAATGATAAAAACAGAATTTTTGATCCTACCTTTGCCTTTCCTGATCTAAAAAAAAAGTGCTCCAGTTCCGATGCCGTTCAACCACCCCCGGTCCCTACCCCCGCCGGCCAGTCCAGTTCCTGTGTCGGTCTACCGCGTTCGCTCCCTGCCCCCGCCGCTCTCCCTCCTTGCTCGGCTGCTCCCCCTCCCCGCCCGCCTGCAGCTGCGACCGAGCATCCGGGTCGCATTCCTCCACCGTGCGGCAGTGCTCCCCGGCGCCACCTGCTGCCTCTGCTACGCCGCTGGACGCTGCCTCTGGTACGCCTACGTCCCGCCGCACAGCTTCCCAACCCCCCGCTCCCCCATCCTGCTCCCTCGCCAACTAGAAAACAAAATCGCAGTCAGCAGCTAAAATCGAATTTCCGGCTCTCAATTTGGGACAAAACGCCCACATCACCCCCTCTCCTTCCCCAGACTATCCCTTCATCACCTTGCTGGTCAGCAATCAATAGTGCTTTTTCACTTGATGAAGCAAGTGCTAGTAAGTGAGTAATCCTATAGGGTATTACACATTTCATTTTGTGATTGAGCGTTGGGATCAAATAGGATATTAATTTGTGCGCTAGAAGTCACCCATCGAGATGTGCTTGTTACGGATCGAAGTGGGGGATGTGTCCAAATAACATCTTGACCGGCATGAATCCTGCATCAAGAATCAGTTGTCCTACCGCAGGCCCTATCCGTCGCGCGGGGTTGCCTCGATAATTAAGATAATAAAACCAGACAAGAGCTTTGGGCGTTTAATGACTACACCTCATTTATCCCCTAGGATATGATCCATGTTACCCTACTAAACCTTACTGTCACCGGTGTTCGGTATAACACTTAATGGTCTCCTTGCTCCTAGCCTCACCGGTGGTCGATCTCCATGATCCTGGGTACCTGTAGGGATGAAGATCGCGGACAAGACAAGAGACATCTTCACGGAACAATTTTACTTCACACATACGGGACGTTATGTCAAAGTCTTCCATTGATCCCCTCAACATATGCCTTGGGTTGCAAGGCTCATGCCTCAACCCATACCTTACCGAACTACTCACACATGGAGATCAGATCGCGGGAAGAAAACAATGAAGAACACATCTTGAGATTGATTGATTGCAATATGTCTTACAATGGATGCCTTGTGCGATGCACGATTACAAGTATGAATGAGATGGGAGAGCACTATGGTGGTGGTGGAGATGGCTATGGCGATGGAGATGGCGGTGGCTAGGGTTTGTGGATGAAGATGATGAAGAAGAGGTTCTGGCTTTTGTGCTCGTCGTCGTGTTGACATTTCGACGGGGTCCCTTTAATAAAAGTTGTTCAGGTGGACGAACTGCCTCGAAATCCATGCCATACGGGCGCTCATACGAGCGTGTACGCCCATATGGAACGCCGTCTTTTATGCTGTTTTCACAGAAACGCCTCCTGTTGATTCCTTCTTCCTCCATTCTCCTTCCATTCCATTTCCACACGTGATTTCTTACCTTTTTAGCCCATTTCCTGTGGAAACACATCAAAGAGAGGATTTGTGGAATCCTTTGCATTCATTAGTCATTAGTAGCAATATCGAAACGAATATCTCTTTTTAAATGAAATATCTCAGTTTAAACAAAGGTGAAATGGGTGTAAAAATATCACTCATCAAGGGACCGGGCGACGGAGCTGACGGCGCCCAGCCCAAGGGCGGCCCGGCAGGACATTAGTCCTCGGAAGGCAGGCAGGAGGCCGACGCGTCGCGGCCTGATCTTCGGCGAGCCGGATTTGGCATCGGCCTTGCAGTCCTTGCACTCGATCCTCTGGTGCACCCCATTGCCATTAGAGGAGAACCCCCACGCAATCCCGTGGGTTCAGGAGCTAGTAGAGCTCATGGAAACCGCTGGCCTCCAGCCATTTCCCGGGGGCTTCCACAGCACCTCTCGGTGCGACCACTCTCACGATACCTCTCGGCGCGGTCATTCTCGCTCGGCAGCCACGGTCACCTCGCCACGGCTGACCCCAAACCGCACTCGCGCGGAGGAGGGGTGAAGCGCCATCGAAGTCACGATGGGCCGCGGCCACGTCCCTCCACGTGCGTTTCGGAGACCCCCATGGCGGCACCCTCGAGAGGGAAGGGGGAGAAGGTTTGCGGGGTGACACGCGGCGCCACCAAGGAAACCGCGATGGCTCAGGCACTGAGGAAGACCAAGCTTCCTCTAGCTCGGTGGCGTCTTCCGCCCGCAAGACCATGACCCCATCGGCCAACCCCTTGCCATACGACATGGCTTGTCAGGCTTTCGAGCTCCATCGCGTGGCATGGCCAGGAAAATTTCGGCCCGACATACCACATAAGTATTATGGTTCTTGCGATCCCGCGAGGTTCCTCCGAATCTACACCACCCCCATCTAGGCGGCCAGGGGCGGAGAGAAGGTCAATGCAAACTGGTTCCCCATGGCCCTGAAGGGGTCCGTTAGGTTGTGGCTCATGAACCTGCCGGCCTCCTCTGTGACCTCGTGGGAGGACTTGTGCCGACAGTTCGTGTCTCCTCTATGACCTCGTGGGAGGACCTGTGACGACAGTTCTTGTCCAACTTTTAGGGCACCTACATCCGTCTTGGCACGGAGAGCAATCTCTATGCCGTCAAACAGGACAAGGGGGAATCGCTAAGGCACTTCATTCAGCGTTTCAGCAACGTCCGCAATTCCATCCCAAGATCTTGCGGCAGGCCATCGTTGTCGCCTTCCACCACAGGGTGCGTGACGGCAGGATGCTGGAAAACCTCGCCACCCACGAAGTTTCCATGTTGGCCGAGCTCTTTGCCTTGGCGGACAAGTGCACCAAAGCGGCGGAGGCAAGGGCATTCCATCTTTCGCGGCCCGATCGGACCAAACTCGGGGGCTCCGACGCCGTTGGCCCCTCCGAAAAGACAAAGAAGTGCAAAACAGAGCTCGTCCTAGCGGCAGACCATGGCGCGTAAGGCGCTAAAGGACGAGCCTGACGCTGGTAAGACAAAGGTAGGAGCCATTGATGACGAAGGAGGCAAGTGGTGCTCGCTCCACCACTTCAATGGGCACAACCTCGAGCAATGCAGGGAAGTACATAACTTCATCGAGGAGCTGCGCTAGCACCGCGAGGGTGACCACGACGACCAGAGTGAGCGAAACCGCGAAGACAACCGCGATGCCTAAGGCGGCCGACAACTAGGGTGCGGCGCTCAGGATCAGAACCCACCGCGCCATAGCGAAGATGGTGGGCGTGGACGGCAAGGCGACGAGCTCAGCTTTCAAAAGCCAAACGCGGTCGCATGATCGAGGAGGGAAGGCCTCCCCCTTCTTGTGGGAAGGAGATGCACAACCAGCGCTGGCGCAACTTTTGGCATTCGAGCTCTGTAAGTAGTAGTTATGTAGAGTTCCCTGAGCACCCTGTCGTGTGCATAAGTCCAGGGCCTCCCCCCTCTGTATCCCGCCAAGGGGCGTCTCAGCTACTACCCGGCCTCTGACCCAAGCAAGAATTTCCGATTTCTAAGTACTCTGATACTTCATGGTCTTTTGAAATCACCTTTTTGTTGTGTTGTCAAGGCGGTGTTCTCGGTGATCGCAGGTTTTTGGCCCCCCAGGATGACCTTGGACGCATGAGCATAGTGGGGTAGTGGGTTCCCCCGTAACGCAACGACATGGTGACTGTGTCTGGGGCTCCCCCGGGCACCACCGCTGCCCTTGGGCCCGTCCACTCTGCGATCGGTGGACTCCCTGCTCCCTTTGTTCTCCTGGCCGACGGTCCAGCCTGGCGGCTAAAATCTGCTTCATCGGGCGCATTCGCCCACAAGTACATTTGGTGTTTGCCCGTTAAGAATGCAGGAAAAGGCCCCTTGAATAAAGCTACTCATTGGCGACCAAGGAATGGGCGCCCCACCGACAGGCAAGGCTCCAGACCCCGTGAAGGAAAGGGTTGCCTGGATATGCATCTCACTTACCCCCTATGAGGTTCGATCCCATCCTTCGTTCCTCAAACTTTGGCAGCCTAGCGTACCGTTTGACCATGAGAGGGGGCACTTCCAAACAAACGTGATCGGAAACGCAATGCCCCCGAGGAGGCGGTGTACTCTGTGATTTGTCTCTGAGATCATGACAAAAGGAAACAAGAAATATTCTACAGAGGCCCCGCCCCCAAGCAACAGAGCGACGCGCCTACTCCGAGGTGCTCTCATACTCATCCTTAGAGTCTTCATCATCCACCCTAGTTGCCTTGCCGCTGCCTTCGACGATGACACCACCCCGTCCGCGTCCTCCAAGCGGCGAAAGCGGGCGACGACCACCTTGGCGACGTCCCGGACAGCCTCGCGGTCTTGAGACGCCGTGCGCGGGGCCAAACCGAGGTGGCAGGTTCCAGGGAGAAGCAAGACTCGCGACCACGATAGCTCGCAAGCTGTTGCTCCACTATGGAGAGGGCGAAGTCCTGACACTCCTTGTCCATCAGCTACGGCATGGTTTTGAATACGGTGGTGAGGCCCGCGGCAAGCTTCTCAAGGCCAAGCGTGATGCCACCGATGCTCTCTGTCGTCTTCGAGCCGCTTCTTTGAGTCGCTGATGGACAAGAGCCTCGCCCCCACAATGGCGCCCTCCAAGTGACAGAAGGCATCGCGAAGCATCTGGAGGTGCTCGCGCTTTTCCCCGCTGATCTCTAGGTGGAGCCTTTCGCTGGTCTCCGCCCAGTGCTGGAGCCGCGACATCTCAGCTTGAAGGTGGCCCAGCTCGTCTAAGAGGTGTTCGCGGGTGCGCTCGGAGGCAACCAAGGTTGCCAGAAGCTCTTCTTGGGACTTTACATGGGTGGCCAGGGCCATCTCCAGCTCCTGAATGCGGTGTTCCCTTGTCGCCCTCTCCTTCTCAGCATCACGAAGGAGCTCCTGGTTCCTCTCTTCGTGGGTGTTGAGCCTCGCGCGGTAATCCGCGCGCAGGCGCTCTCATGAACCCAGAGTGTCTTTGTCAATGGCCACCTGGTCTTCCTGGAAGCCGAGCGCTTCCTCTTCCGTCGAGGCATAGATCTCGCACAGCGCCACCTGCTCCTCACGGGCGATAATCTGCCTCTTACGGTGGAGAAGCAGAGCGTCGCGCTGGGCAAGGGTTTCCTCCCATGCAAGAAGACCCACTTCCTGCTTGGCTAGTTGCCGGGTGAGGTCCCGTGCCTGTCGCCCCTGCTCGATGGCAACCAGCGTCATGGCTCCGGAGGTCGCGTGCTCCCCGCGGGTCCCCGGGGAGCTTCTTGCCCCCTCTCTGAAGGTGGCCACAGGCGGTGCCACGCGCAAGGGAAGGCCCCCGGGCCCGTAAGGTCTCCCAACGGGGCCATGGCTCGTTTTGATCCCGAGGACTTAGGGCGTGGGGCATGCCCGGGGGCTCCTAGGTGTCTGCGACCCCTAAGGAGGGGCTCGGCGTCGGCAGATGGCATGTAATCAATCAATGGACCTTTAGGGTCAGAGGAACATGTATGAAGAATAAGGGAATATTGCCGGTTACTTACGGGCCATCGGCGGATGGGATCTTCCAGCGAACCCGGAGCTTGGCCATCGCCTGGACCATCCAAGTTGGGTTCAGCCCCAGCATCAAGCCGGTGGCTGGTTCCCCCAATGTTGTGGCCCCAAAAGGACTGCTCAACCCCTAGTCAGGCGGGATGAAGAGTCGGCGGGGTGGCGATGGAGATGACAAAGAAAAGAGGGCCATCGACGAGGAGGGCGGCTGAATCCTCTTCCCGGCAGCCCAGTCCTGGTTGGTGGCAGACCCCTCCTAGTCGTGGTTGGCGGCTCCGGAATTGATATCCCGCGAGCCTGCTCCCTCCTCCTGTTGATTCCCCATTCATCATACAAGGGGAGGGACACACATCCGAGAAGATGAGTGGAGCGGGCTGACGGTCCATCACCTCGGTCAGGGCTCCGTACCGGTCGCGGTACATCCTGAAGGTGGCCCCACCCTCCCCGTCTCGTCCCATCAGGGCCTGCGAGGGAAGGTGGAGCCAGGGGCTACTGTGAGTGGCATGGGGAACGAGGTACCCTAGGCTTCTAAGGGTGTGATGTCCGGATGGCACGCTTGCCCGACAGGGCCTGCACCCCGAGCATGTGAAGGACCTTTCGCTGAAGGTTGACCTTTCCAGGGGCGCCGTCGTCTGGGGCGCTGTCGTCTAACTGCTCGGAGCAAGAGAAAGCCCCGAGTGCCTCGAAGGAGCAGGGACTCTAGCATATGGGCCAAACATGGGACCCGAGAATGGCACTCGGTTCCCTCGGATGGCCGTGAGGCAAGGGCCGTGTCCTCGGGGCCCCCGTCTGGTCACTTCCTTCGAAGGGACGTGTACGTCGGCAGCACCAATGCGTCAGGTACAACATCGCCATGTTGAGCCTCGTCCGCAGGCAATGGGCGACGTGTGCCTGGGCAGAAGGGTACGCGGTGACGTCCTCCACAGGCGTTACCAACTATCTCTGTTTGTGTGCTCGGGTGTGCGGAGGAAGGTCAACTTTGGCTCAGGAGTATAAATAGGAGAGAAGAGGAACTTGTAAAAAGAGGGCTCTACCATATTGATATACATGAAGAATACTAAGGCATGAGTAGGGTATTACACCTCAATGGTGGCCTGAACCTGGGTAAATTGCCTCGCTGCGTGTGTGGAGTGATTAGAGTGTTTTAACCCCTGGCCGAACAATCTAGGAGTTGTATCACAGCTCTGATATCGACGATCAACCGCCAACAGAGGCCCTTTCCAGCCACACATGGATTAGTGATATCAAAAGCTCGCTGAATATAAGAGCTTTCGTTCAACTGCTTGCACTTTGGGAGAGGCTCCAGGGTGTCCATCTTAGAAGGGAGGTTAATGATGTTTGGAGGTGGTCTTAGGGATCCTAAAGGTGATTTTTCAACAAAATCTGTATACAGAGCTCACTCCATTGTTGCATCTCTAAGCAGTTCGCATGAAGCCATTTGACATGCCAAGGCCCCTTTCAAGTGCAAACTATTCATGTGGATGCTGATACACAGGAGAATTTGGACATCTGATCGACTTGCTAAGAGGGAGCTGTCTCACAATGATAAATGGGCTTTGTGCAACTCACAATGATAGGGTTGCTGCTTTACTTCGTAAGCAGTTTTGCACCCTTTTTTTCTGTAGCACGGCTCACAAATCCAGCAGGGAACACGGAGTAAAAATTGTGTCAGTAGGATCTATAGGCAGAGAACTTTGAAAGCAAGATCTATTTCTTGTTCTCCAGATAGTCCAAAGTAAAGCAGCAGCACCAGTAGATACAACAGCACGATCTTTGCCAGTATAATTAGGAAGACAATTCTGGCAAAGTTCAAAAACAGACATGGGCGTTTTGGGGTTGCCCAAAGCACTCCTAACTATATTCCAAAGGAAATGAGTCATCGAACAAGTAAAAAGTAAACGATCACTACATTCATCAGCACCACAAAACTCAGTTTTTGGCGCCCTTCCATCCTTTCTGCTTAAAATTATCCTGGGTTAGGATCCTTCCTTTGATCACTAACCAGAAGTCATCAGGACGTGTGTGTTCTGGTCGTTTGGGCGATTTGGAGGGGGAGGAGCAATGGCCAATAGGGTGTTTGACAATTGTTTCTCTCCTGTCCTTATAGTCATCAACTAAATTAAAACGGTCGGTTTAAGTGCTTCAACTGATTGTGTTTGTTCTGGGTATTGATCTTTGGTAGTGTGCTCTGGTTGTATGTTAACCGGTCATTGTATTTGTGAACTTTGTACTCTTGTACTAACGATGGTATATGCAGCTCTCCTGATTTGATGTTCTGATTGAACAGGACAAAGCACCGTATAAGGCTGAGTTTGACAGGGCAATGAAGGCCTACAAGGATGCGGCTCACATGGAGGTTGGGAATGTCCCGCCTAATGCTGACGACCAGGAGGTGGGGCATGCCGCCGCCGACCACGAGCTGGGGCTCGCCGCACCCGTTGCCGCCGCCGCCGCCGATGACCACGAGCTGGTGCACGCCACCGCCGCCGCCGCCGCCGACCACGAGCTGGGGCTCGCCGCACCCGTTGCCGCCGCTGACGACGACCACGAGCTGGTGCACGCCGTCGCCGTCGCCGCCGACTACGAGCTGGGGCTCGCCGATGCCGCTGTTGCCGACTACGAGCTGGGGCTCGCCGCCGCCGCTGAGGACGTGGCAGCAGAACCAGAATCTTCGACCACCACGTCGTCCTTCGTGGCCATGCTATCGGCTTCCTGTCTTGCCCTCAGCCCACCAAGCGTCGGGCGATGTTGATCCTCCCGCTCTTAGCTGACCTCTTCATTTTTTTTAGGCAAAAGGCTACCGGCCGGCTTTAAATTAATGAAGCCTTTATAGATATAACCTTACAACACAACAACGCAAAAATAAAAGAAAAGGAATTAAAAACGGCACGATACAACGGTGCCGAGGAACAACCACAAACCCCAGATAACAACAAGCCAAAATGAGTGGAAGGTTGAGGCGCCGCTTGTAGTCAGTCGAGCTCTCGTCCGCGATCTGGCACCCGGAGCTAAGAACGATGCCAACTCGAGAAGGGGCAATCCCACAAGGGGGCCATGCCTTTGCCATCACCAGGGCGGCACCCAGGTAGCGCCATCCTGCTCCATCGCCGAAAGAAGCCCCTTGCTCCCTCGCCCTGGATCGAAAAGGCGCCGCCCCGTCGGATGATAAGCCGCTCACCACCCTAGAGCGTGGATGAACACTGGAGCCGAGGTCCCATAGCGAGGACTCCGAGCACAGCCCCTTCGCAAACTTGCACACCTTGGGAGCACCATCGTCGAGACCACGGAACCATCAACGCGAAGAGAAGAAGTTGCCGTCACCACCACACTTCGACAACCAACGGATAGGGACCTTGCTCGTCGAACGAAGCCTCCAAGAAGGTAACAACGCCATAGCGCCGCCTCCGTCCGATCTGAAAATAGACCAAGGTTTTCACCCAGAGCACGGGGGAGGAGATCACCCATAGTGACGCCTCCAAGGAGGGAACAACGCTCGAGACCATCGCCGTCACAGGCACCGACACCGCCGCGCGAGGCTTTCGCCCGGGATCCGACCACCTACCACCCAAGGTCCACTAGCGACGCCTCCAGCACACCCAGAAGGATGGACTAAGAGGTGAGGAAGGCAGATAGCGGTGGAGACGACGCCCAAAACTAGGAAAGTTGTGACCTTGGCGTCACCTCAGCCATGAACGCCTCGATCCATCGTGAGATGCCTCGCCGCCTGCACGGCCAAGACACCACACCGGCACCTGCAAGACGGCCCCCGCCGCGAGAGCACCGCCAAGCCCACCGCCCGGAGCCGCCACTCCGGATCCCAAAAGGCCAAACCTTGCCCGCCATTCACCGAGCGATGAGCCGAAGGTGCGCAACTGGCCAACCCCGCTGCCGCACCGACGCACCTCCAAATCCTGCAAATCCAACACGCCGGCACCCATCTGCATGACTGCGAGACCCGCGAGGCTCAGATCCACACAACACCACACGGCCTGTGTACCAAATCGAGAAGCAGGTGGCCAGGCACGACCAGGAGCCAGCCTGGTCGGATCAAACCGTGCAGCGGCACCGTCGAGAGCCAATATGGCGGTACAGCGCCCGCATCCGTGGACTGACCCCACCCTGGTCAAATCCAGCGGAGCGGTCGCGTCGAGCGGAACAAATGCGGGGACCGACCCCAGCTCGCTGCTCCGGCGACAGCCAACGACCAGCCACACCACCGGGAGCGACGCCTACAAGGACTGGCCAAGCCCCACCACTCGGAGAAGAAGCAGCATGGAACCTCGCCGGGACCACCTTCGCGCAGGGAAGGGAGTAGCGTGAGGAACAACAGGAGGGAAGGAGGCGGAGAGGCCCCGCCGGCGGCGGCGGTGAGGGGGGAGGCTCGAAGGGGAGACGGCGGGCTCGGGAAACCCTAATCGCCCCCGAGTTGCCACGAGGACGACGCGCACATAGAAATCACGTCATATAACCAAGTGTCCGATGATGTTGATCCTCCCGCTGTTGCACTTCCCACAGTCTCATCCGCTTACTTATCATCTGCGTAGTGAATTTTCCACCATATATATCTACCTTTTTCTGTTCACTAGCACAATGCCTTGGCGTTGCTATGGACAAAAAGGCGAGGAATGCCACTAAATAATACTTCCTCCGTTCCAAAATATAGTGCGCCCGCGTTTTCCGAGGTTCAATTTTGACCATAAATTTAACCAACGAGACCGACTGCGGCGGGAGCAAAAATTATATAATTGAAAACTTCTTTCGAATACGAATTCACTGATATAATTTTTGCTCCCGCCGCAGTCGGTCTCGTTGGTTAAATTTATGGTCAAAGTTGAAGCGCGGAAATCGAGAACACATTATATTTTGGAACGGAGGGAGTACTAGTATGTCGCGGCAGGCCCTGCACTGAAATCCCTCCTCCGGGCTGCCTTTTATGTAGTCATGTAGAGCTGCTTAGATTTACAAAAATATTGCACTTGCATGCTGACATGCAGGGGGCATCGAAAGAAAAATAAGTACCCAGCATAGTGCATGTGGGTTGTTTCAGCTCGTATGTAAATGTCTGCTTAGATATATATTTTTCAGTTTAAGCTAGCAGCGTGTTGTCTAGTTTCAGTTTTGAGTTTTACAGGTATGTAAATGTGCTTCTCAAGAGCTGAGAGCTAAGAGCATCTTTAGCCCACCCCTATTCCTTCCTTAATCTTCATCATTTAATTCCCCATATTTTGAGAAAATAAACTTTTGTGCTTCTCCTTTTTTCGAATTAAGGAGCATAGCCCCCAATTTCATTTCATGAAATGAAATTGGTAATACAACCTGTCTGTTATTGCTGACCCATCAGAAATGAAAGGTTCAGCAGCAAGGAGAAACAAACATACTCCAGCGCCCGAAACACATCGAGCAGGAACAACTTGGGAACTGCAAAGCCTTTAGGCCAACTCTAACCTATTTTCAAAAAAAATGGCCAACTCTAACCGATCCTCTATCCGGCAGTAAGGAAGGATAAATTCGGTTTTCCTCCCTTACGCCGCACCTAGCCGATCCCCTAAACCGAATATATGAGGAAAAAAAATTCTTCCCCGCCGAAAACGCCCTCAAATTTCTCTAAATATCCTCACCTCTTGCGCAGTTGAGTAAAAGTGGCGCCATCTTTCTCCCACCCTCGCGCCGACTTCATTCCCGCCGCAGCCGCCACCGATGATCGGCCCTCCCGCCGAAATTGATGGCCCGGACACTTCCGCCACCCCGCCGGCTTGTTATCGCCGGAAATCACCCCCGCGCCGCCGCCTGTGCCGAAGAAAAGTTTGGTGATGAAAAAATTCCACCGGGTTCAACCTCCGGCTCCAACCGCGGCAAAGGTCGCCGGGGTGGCGACCGCCTCTCCGGAAACGGCATGCCGCCCTCCGGCTGCTCCCGCCGGAGCCAAAAGAGCTAGAAAACCGTCGGCGGCGGCCTTCGCCGAGGAGGCCGCGAAGAAGAAGAAGGCCACAACGGTGCCCCGTCCACGGCCAACGCCTCATGCAGCGTCTCCGGCGACCCCTACAGCCACTGCTCTGGCGCATCCGGCAAGAAGGGTCGCGGCCACTAAGTGCTCGATGAAATGCCGACAAGGTAACGAAAAACATCTTTCGCATTTCAGCCGATGGTGATGTAGTTTGTTTGTTTTGTTGTTGTAGTGTGGAGATGAACACGGCCGAATTCTTAGCGTCTTTGGAGTCCTCGGCAATGATGGGGCTTGATGATCTCAATTATGATTCAATTTGGGATCATCTAGAGGCGGTCGAAGAAGAGGAGGTGGCCGATGAGGAAGAGGTTGTGGAGGTGACCGAAGCAAGCACGCGGTCGTCAAGGTCACACACCGCCACTACAATCAAATTGAAGATGGTGCTCTTTGCGATGCTTGGATGAACATCTCCATGGATGCAACGATTGGAACGGATCAAACCAAGACTATGTTTTGGGAGAGAATTACAGACCACTACAACAACTCCGTGGAGGAGCAATCAAGCCGCACGCAAGGTTCTCTTGGGAATCGTTGGAGCACCATTCATGACTAATGCAATTGATGGTCCGGTTGCATCAATCAAGTGAATCATGCACCACCGAGCGGTGTGCAAGTGGCGGAGTATGCCCCCTACATCCAAGAACTATTCAAGCATAGGAACGCCAAGTTCGGCCACAAGCCCTTCACGTTGCATCATTGCTACAAAGTGCTATGCAAGAACGAGAAGTGAATCCAAAGAGTTTTGGAGACTACTCCAAAGAGATCAAGGTTGAGCATATCCGTTGAGGAGGACAACGAAGTTGATGAAGAGGCCAATAATAAACCGGAAGGGAACAAAATTGCAAAAGATGGAAAGAAAAGAAATGCATACAGTGGCACATACAAAGAAGAACTTGTGGCCATGATTGAGGCCAAGAAGGTGTTGGCGGCCGAATGCAAAGAAGAGAAGATGGCGAGGTGGAATGAGCTCAAGGTGTTGGAGGATGAGAAATGAAAGGCCAAGTTGGCGGTCGAAGAGAGAAAGTTGAAGGCGGAGCAGCGTAGACTTGCACTTGAGAAGGAGAGGATTCGTGATGCCAAGAAGGCCGAAGAACATGCTATCATGTTCATGAATCCAACCACAATGGATGAAACCGCAAGTAAGTATTGAGAGCTCACTCGTGGGAGATCTTGACCCAAGTGGAAGGCTCTCTTCGGAATGGTGGTGGTGGACGAGGGGGTGGTGAGGGTGGTGGTGGTGATGGTACTGGCCGAGAGGATGGTGGTGGCGGTGGCGGTGGCGGTGGCCGAGAGGATGGTGGTGGCGATCAGGGCCGGGCCAGCAAAATTGGGGGCCCTGTGCGAAACTAAAAAATGGGGCCCTATCTCACTAAAATGAACAAACGAGCAATTATAATGTATATGATATAATGTCTTACATAACAATTGGATATATAAAAAATCATACCTATTCATACGGCATCAGATATCAATTGGAGATTATGCGTTAATGTTTGGCAATTAGACGAACCGTCTAACTCACCTAGTCTCGTGTCCTGTCCGGTTGAACTGTTATACTGTGATATTTAACCGAGAAGGCAAGAACCTATCTCTCTAATGATCCCTGCCAAATGTTAATTTGGAAATAGAAATTAGGAGAATAGGAGTAGAATTAGGAGTACAATGAGGGCTGTCCAACGTATATAAGCAATTTTCCTC
Organism: Elymus sibiricus; assembly: GCA_039707655.1. Taxonomy (NCBI): domain Eukaryota; kingdom Viridiplantae; phylum Streptophyta; class Magnoliopsida; order Poales; family Poaceae; genus Elymus; species Elymus sibiricus. Next base: position 320,916,450 of record CM077670.1, on the reverse strand, counting down.
CCTTAGAAAATGTTTTAAATAGCGGGCTATGGCAAATAGCGGCGGACCTCAAAATCAGCTATAGCGGGCTATAGCGGGCTATTTGTACATGAGACCATTTAGCGGCATCCTGCTAAAAAGGCTATAGCGGGCTATAGCGGAGCTATAGCCGGCTATTTAAAACTATGACCGGAATCACAATAACTAGGTATATACCGTATTGACAACACAATAGCTAGCTAGCAGATAGCTAGAATCACAATAGGTATATCATCGAATCAAAATAACTAGAATGATACAATCACAATAGCTAGCTAGCAGATAACATTAGATACCCTCATGACATGTAGCAGCAATCAAGGAGTTGGAAATGGAAGAGACGTCAAAAGACAGCCAACAAGTATATCATCGAAAAGTCCTCTCTGAGAACCCGAGATCACGAGACTACGAGAGGAATAATCGATGGATCATGGATGCGAACCAATGAGGGCTGTAATTCCTGTACCTGTTGCCGTGACGCCCGTCGCGGCGTCGCCGGATCTAGATGCGAACCAAGATCCCGCGCCGTTCGGGGTCCTCTGGATGCGATCGATCCCTGCCTCCCTGCTTCGCCGTTAGGTTTCCTTTCTCATCGAGTCGAACCTGCGTCCTGGGATCGAGGCATCGAGCATAAACCGATCGAGCAGGCGGCCTGGGACGGGAGACGGTCGAGGCTTGACTCACGCGCCAGCGCCGAGCGGCCCATCCATGCGCGGCCCAGTGCCCATCCCAGGGAAAATAAATACATAGGCCTATAAAATTTTTGGGGCCCCCAAAATTTATGGGCCTTGTGCGGGCCGCACAGTTTGCACATATATGGGCCTGGCCCTGGTGGCGATGATGGCCGAGAGGATGGTGGTGGTGGTGCCGGTGATGTTTTCTTCGGCGACCACCTAGTTTGAGTTCGTGCATGCCATTGGTTGGCTCGATCCACAACATACACATGTTATGTTTATGGTGATTTTGAATCAAACTTTATGTTTGAAGTGATCCCTTTTGAATGAACTATGCATGTTTTAATTTGAAAATCGCGATGATGAAACTATATGTTATGACGGTTATGTTAATTTCGGCCGGATCCTCCTTTAACTTTTAGGGGGTCGGTTAGACGTTAAACTATTAGTATTACGACACAAAACATCCAAACGTGTGTCAGCATAAACCACTCCTCGCTGAGAACAGGAAAAAGAACACATCCAAATTACAGCCAAAGACGCTCCTTTTTCATTAGGCAGCGATTCTGAGCACCATTGGTGCCCCCCCCCCCCCCCCCCCTTCTTCCTGCTATAGATCTCAGCCGCCACTCGTAGCTGCATTCCGCAAAGCCCTCATGATCGTACGAAGATACATGCCTGAAGCATACATTGTTTCTGCCTTTCCAGATTGCCCTGATTACAACAGTCACACCTACAGGCACTACTATAATCCTACCAGGAAACTCCGTAACCCACCTACATATTATATTGGAATAAACCACGGAGTCCTAGTCTGACTTGGACAGGAATTAGTCACCTATTAGGATATGTAATAACAGGCTAGTTAGCTTCTTTATAACACGAAGAAGAAATCCAGTAAAAAAAAAAAGAAACCAGCAACCGAAAAAAGGAAGAAAAAACCGGTGTCGGGAAGCACGGTTGCGGTTTTTTTTTTCCTTTTTTCCCTTTTCTAGAAACAAATATATTTTTTTCCTAAGAAGCACAGAGGGAAATTTGTGCTTCTTGTCTCGCGAAAGCAAATCTATGTTTCTCATGAAAGCACAAGAAGCACATTTTTTTCTCTTTCCAAAAAGCACAACTCTGCTTCACATTTTATTTTTACTCCAAAACCTAGGGAAACCAGACAAAAACCGAAAAGCAAAAAAAAAAAAAACATATAAAACCCAAAAACGCATACACACAAAATAAATAAATAAATAATTAAGAGGGAGCGCCTAACATGCGACACGTAGCGGCGACGGTGTGCACCGCTTGGCACGCTCGCATGCCAAGAATATGACCTTTGCGGGAGCCCCTAAGAGATAACCCTTGGTTGGTTAGTTCTCTCGGGAATCGCTCACAGCATGTGCGGTAAATGGGCCAGGGCCTGCGTTGAGGCGTGCGTCCACAACCGCACTCTCCCTTTTTGTCTTTCAAAATCTTCAAGTTTTTTCCCTCTAAGAAATGTTCTACAAATATTTTTAAAATAATATATTTTCCTAATTATAAAATTGTTTGTGAATTTAGAATACGCTCACAACTTTTAAATATGTGTGAATTTGCAAAAATGTTCATAAAATTGGAAATTTATTTTCAAGAATTTATAAAGTGTTTGTTAATTCGATAAAATGTTTGTAAATTTGTAAAATGACCAGGAATATATAAAATGTTCACCTATTCAAAAACTGTCCATGAATTTGAAAAATATTCATGAATTCAAAATATGTCTGTGAATTTGATTCTTTTCATGAATTGAAAAAACATTCACTAATTTTAAAAGTTTTAATGAATTCAAAAAAATCATGAATCTGAAAAGGTTTTCATGACTTCAAATATTAAAATTTGACGAATTTTAAAAATGTTGGCAAATTCAAAAAACTTACAGTCTTCCTACTCCATACAGCCCAATCTTCCACCTCGTTCTTTTCTCCCCCAACCACGCACGCGCAGAGAGGCCACCATGGCTTTTAGGTTTCGGCCCCTCCCCAAAATCCGGCCACGAGGTCCGCTGCGCCGCCATCCCGTGGATCCATCTGAGACGTGCCGCCCCTAATCTTCGCCTCCACCGCCGCTCCTGCCCCCCCCCCCTGCGCCGCTGGACCGGGCTGCCCCTGCACCGCGTCGGTGGTTCTGCTGCACTGCACAAGAGCTCCACCTTGGCCCCCGAATCCAGATCTGCTCGCCCGACTCAGGAGGATGTATGGATTTTGTCCTTGATTTGTGACATATATGTTGTCTTCCCCCAAGCACGGCCTGCGTCGTTCCCGCCGGTAGCCAGTTCCATCCTTTCCCTCCAGATCGATTCCAACAGCCGGTGTTGGTGCCTTCTGATCGTCCTTGTTGCCTCGTTTCCTGGTGCTGCTCCTCTGCCTGGTGACCATTTGGTTTTTCTACAGCAGGGAAAACAGCCAGCTTCTGATTCTCAAAATCCACAGCCACAGCTGATTCTCAGAATCTAAGCCACAACTGATTCTCAGAATCTAAGCCACATCTAATTCTCAGTTCTTTGCTTTGTCCGCACTCTTCTGCCACCATCACGGTGGCCGCTGATACGTTTCCAACGTATCTATAATTTTTGATTGTTCCATGCTATTATAATATCAATCTTCGATGTTTTTATATGCAATTATATATCATTTTTTGGGACTAACCTATTAACCCAGTGCCTAGTGCCAGTTGCTGTTTTCTGCTTGTTTTTGGCTTTTCAGAGAAACAGTACCAAATGAAGTCCAAATGCCATGAAAATTTTTGGAGATTTTTTTCTGGACAAAAGAAACCTGGGAAGCTTCGGGAGGAGGCCAGAAGCCTCACGGAGGCTTCAAAAGGCACTAGGGCGCGCCCCGAGGGGGCACGCCGTGCTGCCTTGTGGGGCCCACGCGACTCCGTTTGACCTAATTCCACTTCTATAAATTCAAAAATATTGGGAAACCCCCAGAGAGCCAGAAGAGAAAACCATTCCGCCGCCGCAAGCCTTTGTTCTTCCGCGATCCCATCTGGAGGCCTTTTCCGGTACTCTGTCGGAGGGGAAATCGATCACGGAGGGCTTCTACATCAACCTTGCTGCCCTTCCGATGATGTGTGAGTAGTTTACCATAGACCTACGGGTCCATAGCTAGTAGCTAGATGGATTCTTCTCTCTCTTTGATCTTCAATACAATGTTCTCCTTGATGTTCTTGGAGTTCTATCCGAGGTAATCTTCTTTTGCGGTGTGTTTGTTGGGATCCGATGAATTGTGAGTTTATGATCAGATTATTCATGAGAAATATTTGAGTCTTCTCTGAACTCTTTTATGCATGATTGTTATAGCTTTGTATTTCTCTCCAATCTATCGGTTTAGTTTGGCCTACTAGATTGATTTATCTTGTAATGGGAGAGGTGCTTTGTGATGGGTTCAATCTTGCGGTGCTCAATCCCAGTGACAGAAAGGGACATGACACGTATTTGTATTGTTGCCATTAAGGATAAAAAGATGGGGTTTATTCATATTGCTTGAATTTGCTTCTCTACATCATGTCATCTTGCTTAAGGCGTTACTCTGTTTTATACTTAATACCCTAGATGCATGCTGGATAGCGGTCGATGGGTGGAGTAATAGTAGTAGATGCAGGCATGAGTCGGTCTACTTATCTTGGACGTGATGCCTATATACATGATCATTGCCATGAATCCGTCATAATTATTTGCTTTTCTATCAATTGCCCAACAGTAATTTGTTTACCCACCGTATGTTTATGTGCTCAAAAGAGAAGCCTCTAGTGAAAACTATGGTCCCCGGGTCTATCTTTATTATATAAAAAACCTAAAAATACCTTGCTGCAATTTATTTACTTTTATTTTAATTAGTAGTTTAGTTTATCTATTTACCTCGATAAGATTTATTCCTTGCAAATAACCGCTAATGGGATTGACAACCCTCTTATTTGCATTGGGTGTAAGTGTTTGCTCTTGTGTGTGCAGGTGCGCTTAGCGGAATTTTGCTTGGTTCTCCTACTGGATTGATAACCTTGGTTCTTAACTGAGGGAAATACTTATCTCTACTGTATTGCATCATCCTCTCCTCTTCGGGGAAATACCAACGCAGACTACAAGTAGCAGGAAGAATTTCTGGCGCCATTGCTGGGGAGACATCATCAAAATTACCAAGTACCTTCGCACAAATTATCATTCACTTGCATTTATTTTATTTGCCTTTTATTTGCATTTGCCTCTCGTTTTCATCTCCCCCACTTCTATTTTTTTTTACAAAAACACAAAAAAAATTATTTGCTTGTTTGCTTGCTTGCTTGCCTTTATTGCCTTCATGTGAAACACTCAAGAACAGAAAGTAAAACAAAAATTTAAGATACTATGGATCACCTTAAGGTTTTCTACTTTGATCATCTTCTATCCATTTGTGCTCGTGCTAAAACCCCAACTAGTTTAGTTGAGGGAAAATCATTAGATGAGCATGCTCATTTTGTGCGTCACCATTTGTCTCAAAAAGGAAGACTCTTATGGAATCAATTAAATTTTTTGCTGTGCTATTCTTGGAATCTATGTGAAATTTATGATTTTACTTGTTGCTCTAAGAACCCTAAAAAACACCTTCCCTACCTATGTGAGTTTAATGATAATGAAATCTTATCTTCTTATGCCAAGGGTGTTTATAGTTACTATGATATCAAACAAATTGAAGAATTTGTTGCTTTTAAGGGTGCTTATGAAGTTGCTTCTTTAATTAAAAAGTATGATATTACTCTCTACAAATCTGAAAATTTTGACATACTTAAATATTGCTATGAAAACTATGCTCCTAATGCCTATGTTAGTGAATTCATTGGGAGAATGTCTGCTGCTTTGGAAGAGAATAATGATATGCATGAATCCATAGACAATTGTGATTCCGTTGATTCGATTGAAATATCCCCTCTTGATGAATGTGATGCTTGCCATTCTTATGGCCATGATGCCAATATTAATGATGCTTATAGAGATGAACTTGCTATAGTTCCTTATGTTAAAAATGAAATTATAGCTATAGCATCCATACTTGATAGCTCCTTGAATGAAAATCATGATTGCAATGATGTTATTATAAATTCTATTAATGTCAATTGTGCTAATGATATGCAAAGCTACAAGGTTGGGGATGAAAATTTTGTTATGTGCACTACTTATTGCAATGATCATGATTGGGGTGATGATGCTTCTTATGACCTTGGAAATTTATTTAAGCCTCATGATGAATATGTTATTGATAATAAAATTTGCAATACTATTAAAAGTGGGTTTGGAAGAGCGTCAACTTTAGGTAATAATGATCCCACTACTTTGGAGAGTGTTCAATCTTATGAATCTTTTGATGAAAGTGGGTTTGGAGAGGTCATGACTTTAGTTGATGATAATCCCACTATTTTGGAAGATTATAAAACTTTTATGCATATGGATCATAGAGAGAATACTGCTTACGATAGCTATATTGTTGAGTTTGATTATGATCCTACATGTAATTATTATGAGAGAGGAAAATATGGTTATAGAAATCTTCATGTTACTAAATTGCCTCTCGTGATGTTGAAATTATTCATGCTTCATTCTTCCTATTTGCATATGCTAGAGATTGCTTGTCTTGATAATTTGTTCTCCTATAAAATGCCTATGGATGGGAATTATGTTAGACTTAAGTGTGTTTTTCATATGCTTCATGATGCTCTCTTTGTGTTTCTATTATTATCTTTCATGAGAGCATCATTGAAATCTCAAGCCTATCTTAATGGCTATAAAGAAAGAGCTTGTTGGGAGACAACCCAATGGATAAAATAAGTTCTTGAGTGTTTGCATGATTACAGCTTCTGTTAGGATTATGTTTTTATGTTTTAATTAGTATTTGTGCCAAGTAATGCCTTTGGGATGATTTGGAAGATAGTATAATTGATGCTGTTTGGAAAACAGAAAGTTTTGCGTTCAGTGCTGGAATTTTAATTCTGTACTGGAGTGTCAGAAAAATCTAAAGTTTTTACATAGTATTGGTATATGAATTGTCCACGTTTTCCTAATTTTTCAGAATTTTTGGAGTTACAGAAGTATGGTTTTAAAATAGATCTTTACAGACTGTTCTGTTTTAGACAGATTCTGTTCTTATTGCATAGTTTGCTTATTTTGATGAATCTATGGATCGTATTGTGGGGCATGAGCCATGGAGAAGTTGGAGTACAGTAGCATTATTCCAATATTAAATATTAATCAATTTACTACAGTACCTAAAGTTAAAGATTTGTTTGTTATACGAACGGATCTCACGAGGTTTCTGTTGAGTTTTGTGTGCTGAAGTTTTCAAGTTTTGGGTGTGACTACGATGGACAAAGGAATAAGGAGCGGCAAGAGCCTAAGATTGGGGATGCCCACTGCACCCCAAGGTAATATTCAAGGAAGACTCAAGCATCTAAGCTTGGGGATTCCCCGGAAGGCATCCCCTCTTTCGTCTACAATCTATCGGTAACTCACTTGGAGCTATATTTTTATTCATCACATGATATGTGTTTTACTTGGAGCGTCTTGTGAAATAGTTTGTTTTCTTTTGTTTGCCTTTTAGTTTGTCACAATCATCTTTGCTGAACACACCTTTTTGAGAGGGACACATATTATTCGTGATTTGTTAGAATACTCTATGTGCTTCACTTATATCTTTTGAGCTAGGCAGTTGCTCTAGTGCTTCACTTATATCTTTTAGAGCACGGCGGCGATGATATTTTAAAGAAATAGTTGCACTCTCATGATTCACTTATATATTTTTTGAAAGTCTCTTGATAGCAATGGTAATATGCACGGATTATGAATTTGGTCTTGATATGATAGGTATTCAAGAGGGATATAATAGAAACTTTCATATAGATTGCTGAATTTGATAAATTTGATTCCTTGCAATAGTTTTGCGATATTAAGATGGTAATATGGGGGAGGTATTAGTAGATAATTGTGGTTTAGTAAGAATAATTTTGTTAAGGTTTGTGATTTCCGAAGCATGCACGTATGATCTGTCGTTATGCTAAGAAGTTGGAGCATGATTTATTATTGATTGTCTACCTTATGAGTGGCGGTCGGGGACGAGCGATGGACCTTGTCCTACCAATCTATCCCTCTCGGGGCATGCGTAGTAGTACTTTGCTTCGAGGGCTAATAGACTTTCGCAATAAGTATGTGAGTTCTTTATGACTAATGTGAGTCCATGTATTATACGCACTCTCACCTTTCCGCAATTTGCTAGCCTCTTCGGTACCGTGCATTGCCCTTTCTCACATCGAGAGTTGGTGCAAACTTCGCCGGTGCATCCAAACCCTGTGATATGATGCGCTCTATCACACATAAGCCTCTTTATATCTTCCTCAAAACAGCCACCATACCTACCTATCATGGCATTCCCATAGCCATTCCGAGATATATTGCCATGCAACTTCCACCGTTCCGTTTTTATGACATACATCATCATTGTCATATTGCTTTGCATGATCATATAGCTGACATTGTATTTGTGGCTCAGCCACCGTTTATCATTGTTATACATGTTACGCTAGCATCATTGCACATCCTGGTACACTGCCAGAGGCATTCATTTAGAGTCATATTTTTGTTCTAGTATCGAGTTGTAATTTTGAGTTGTAAGTAAATAGAGGTGTGATGATCATCATTATTAGAGCATTGTCCCAGTGAGGAAAGGATGATGGTGGCTATGATTCCCCCACAAGTCGGGATGAGACTCCGGACGAAAAAAAAGAGAAAAAAAAGAAGAGAAAAAAAATATAGAAAAAAAAGAGGCGAAAAAGAGCCATGAAAAAAAGGAAAAAATGAAAAAATAAATGAGAGAAAAAGAGAGAACGGGCAATGTTACTATCCTTTTCCACACTTGTGCTTCAAAGTAGCACCATGTTTTTCATATAGAGAGTCTCCTATTTTGTCACTTTCATATACTAGTGGGAATTTTTCATTATAGAACTTGGCTTGTATATTCCGATGACGGGCTTCCTCAAATGCCCGTGGTCTTCATGAGCAAGCAAGTTGGATGCACACCCACTTAGTTTTCATGTTGAGCTTTCATACACTTATAGCTCTTAGTGCATCCGTTGCATGGCAATCCCTACTCCTCGCATTGACATCAATTGATGGGCATCTCCATAGCCCGTTGATTAGCCTCATTGATGTGAGACTTTCTCCATTTTTGACTTCTCCTAATTATCTCTATCACCATACTCTATTCCACCCATAATGCTATATCCATGGCTTGCGCTTGATGACCCACAAGTATAGGGGATCAATCATAGTCCTTTCGATAAGTAAGAGTGTCGAACCCAACGAGGAGCAGAAGGAAATGACAAGCGGTTTTCAGCAAGGTATTTTCTGCAAGCACCGAAATTATCGGTAACAAGTAGTTTGATAGCAAGATAATTTGTAACAAGTGACAAGTAGCAATAGTAACTAAGGTGCAGCAAGGTAGCCCAATCCTTTTTGTTGCAAAGGACAGGCCAGAACGATCTCTTATAATAAGCTAAACGTTCTCGAGGACACATGGGAATTTCATCTAGTCACTTTCATCATGTTTGTTTGATTCACGTTCACTACTTTGATAATTTGATATGTGGGTGGACCGGTGCTTGGGTGCTGTTCATACTTGAACCAGCCTCCCACTTATGATTAACCCCTCTTGCAAGCATCCACAACTACGAAAGAAGAATTAAGATAAATCTAACCATCGCATTAAACATATGGATCCAAATCAGCCCCTTACGGAATAGCGCATAAACTAGGGTTTAAGCTTCTGTCACTCTAGCAACCCATCATCTAATTACTACTCCACAATGCATTCCCTTAGGCCCAAAGACGGTGAAGTGTCATGTAGTTGACGTTCACATGACACCACTAAGAGAATCAACAACATACATATCGTCAAAATATCGAACGAATACCAAATTCACATGATTACTTATGACAAGACTTCTCCCATGTCCTCAAGAACAAAAGTAACTACTCACACATCATATTCATGTCCAAGATCAGAGGGGTATTGAATAGCATAATGGATCTGAACATATAATCTTCCACCAAATAAACCAACTAGCATCAACTACGAGATGTAATCAACACTACTAGCAACCCACATGTACCAATCTGAGGTTTTGAGACAAAGATTGAATACAAGAGATGAACTAGGGTTTGAGATGAGATGGTGCTGATGAAGATTGGTCCTCCCACGAAGAGAGGATCGTTGGTGATGACGATGTCTCCGATTTCCCCCTCCCGGAGGGAAGTATCCCCGGCGGAATCGCTCCGCCAGAGAGCAAAAGTGCTCCTGCCCAAGTTCCGCCTCGAGACGGCGGCGCTCCATCCCAAAAGTCTTCTCCTTATTTTTTTCTAGGGCAAATGGGCTTATATACAAGAAAATGGGCACCGGAGGCTGGCCAGGGGCCCCACGAGCCACCAGGACGCGCCTGGGGGGGGGTGGCGCGCCCTGGTGCCTCGTGGGCACCTGGGTGGCCCCCTCTGGTACTTCTTTTCTCCAGTATTTTTTATTTATTCCAAAATAAATCTCCGTGAAATTTCAGCTCATTTGGAGATGTGCAGAATAGGTATCTCTGACATAGCTTTTTCAGGTCCAGAATTCCAGCTGCCGGCAATCTCCCTCCTTATGTAAATCTTGCATATTAAGAGAGAAAAGGCATTAGAATGGCTCCACAAAGTGTTATATTGATTAAAAACACTATAAATAATAGTAGGAAAACATGATGCAAAATGGACGTATCGACTCCCCCAAGCTTAGACCTCGCTTGTCCTCAAGCGAAAGCCGATATTGATAATCATGTCCACATGTTTAGAGAGAGAGGTGTCGATAAAAACAAAATACGGACATAGTAGCATCATGATCATTATTATAACAGCAATATTCATTATCATAGCACTTCTCATGAGCAAGTAACAATTCATCACAACAACGAAGTATAAGACATAAACTTTCTTGAAAACTAACAAACTATGTTCTCAGTCACCAATGCAATTGCAATTCATCATATTTTCAGGAAGGGTCTCATGTAGGAGCTTTTAGCAAGTCCACGTACTCAACCATCATTTAGTCTTCTATGATTGCTAACATTCACAACATATATATGGAGCAAAAAGTTTCAGCCAGACACATAGAAAGATAGGGGCTTGTAATTTTGCCTCCCAACTTATTCACCTCAAGGGTAATGTCAACAATAATAACTCATGATCACTCATATCCAACTGGATATATGTGCCTAGATCTTTCCACCACATGATGCTTGCAAAAGAGAAAAATAAAAAGGAATAGAGGAGAACACTATTGACTCTTGCATAAAAAAGTAAATACATAAAAGTAAAAGATAGGCCCTTCGCAGAGGGAAGCAGAGGTTGTCATGCGCTTTTTGTTGTTGGATGCACAAGCTCTTAATGCAAAGGAACGTCACTTTATATTGCCCCTTGTGATAGCAACCTTTATTATGCAGTCCGTCGCTTTTATTTCTTTACCATCACAAGTTCGTACAAACTTATTTTCCCTTACAATAAAAGTTCATACATATTTAGAGGCAATTTTTATTGCTTTATGCACCGATGACAACTTACTTGAAGGATCTTATTCAATCCATAGGTAGATATAGTGGACTCTCATGACATGAAACTGGGTTTAGGGGTTTTGGATGCACAAGTAGTATCTCTACTTGGTGCGGATTTTTGGCTAGCAAAGATATTGGGCAAGCACCACATGTTGGAGGATCTATGACAATATAACTTCTATGTGAATATAAGCAAACATAATTCATTACGTTGTCTTCCTTGTCCAACGTCAACAATTTGACATAAAATACTCAATGAGGGCTCACAATCATAAAAGATGTCCAAGATAGTGTATTTGCATGTGAATCTTCTCTTCCCTTATTAATTATTTCATGAATTGCATCATTGACCAATGCTATGTTTGTTAACTTTCAATAAATTTTACCACTTATACTTTTCTTTATGTAATGTCATTACTTTACATAAGATTAGCATATGATCTTTTTCATTATTTTCATTGCTAGGATTGAAACATAAAAGTAAAGAAGCAAAAACTCAAACTACTCTTTATTATATAACTCTCAACTCAATTACATAGATAGATAGATCGCGAAACTAGCACTCGAAAATAGATCATACTAAACTTTTATTCAACTAAATCATGAAATTACTAAGGATTGAACTAAAAATAGGTAAAGATAATAAAAGTGATGGTGATACGATACCGGGGCACCTCCCCCAAGCTTGGCACAAGCCAAGGGGAGTGCCCATACCCATGTACTCAAGTTTCTTTCTTCGGTGATGATGGTGATGATGAAGTGGTGGGCTTGTCCTTCATGACATTAATTAGGATCTCCTTTAGGTTCTGGATTTCCCGGAGCACATGTTGTATCATCTCTGTATTCTTTTGGACTTCGGCCATAATATGCTTATTCTCTGGCCCCCAAGCATTCTTTCCTGTATCACTTTCACTTGGACGAGAGATGTCCCAATTCGAGGGTATGTGCATACGAGGAGTATTTTCAACCCCATAATTGTGGACCAAGTTATGAAAGTTGTTACGATGTAACCTGTGTAAGGGCCTCCGAGGAGGAAGCCCTCCTTGTACCTCTGGATTCCCATTGGTCGTAGTGCTTCTCCGGGCTTGATGAGGATTTGGGATCATGGAGATGCCGGCAAGGGTACCCCTCTCAGAAGCCGGAGGGTGGGCCTCAAGCGAATCTCCATCATCTTCTTCCATGGTAACCTCTCCTTCCTCCCCCCACCTGAGCTCCATCTGCATCAACCAAGTGTCGTCTCCCACATTGTTGGAGGAAGAGGAAGACATGATGCCTGGTCTCGAAATCTGACAGAAAACAACACGAAACAAGAACATAGGGTATTTCTGCGATATGGTGGTCAAAATGCCCGGGAGTATATATAAAGAATTTTTATCTTGCAAAACATGTATTTCAGAAGAAAACGGAGTCGGGAAGGCTCACGAGGGGCCCATGAGCCACCAGGGCGCACCTGGGGGGGTGGCGCGCCCTGGTGCCTCATGTGCAACTCGTGGGTCCCCTCGGCTGTTTCTTATTTTTGTATTTTTTCTAATATTCCAAAACTGACAGAAAGTATTTTTATGGAATTTTTGGAGTCGGTTTACTTACCGTATCACATACCTACCCCTTCTCAGGGTTCTGGAGTGTTCCGGAAGGACTCTTTGATTTGCTCTTCCGGTGTAATTGTTTCAATAATATTAGTTTCAACATTAATGGGAGTACCTGAAATATACTGCTTAATTCTTTGCCCATTCACCACTCTCGGATTAGTGCCTTCGGAGTTGTTTATTTTGATGGCTCCGGAGCGATAAACTTCTTCGATGCTATACCGTCCTTCCCATTTAGAGAGAAGTTTTCCTACAAAGAATCTCAAACGAGAATTGTATAATAAAACATGATCACCTACTTTCAATTCCTGTTTTTGGATTCTTTTATCATGCCATCTTTTAACTTTTTCTTTAAATAGTTTGGCATTTTCATAAGCTTGGGTTCTCCATTCATCTAGTGAGCTAATATCTAATAACCTCTTTTCACCGGCAAATTTAAAATCATAATTGAGTTCTTTAATTACCCAATATGCTTTATGTTCTAACTCAAGAGGTAAATGACATGATTTTCCATAAACCATTTTATAAGGAGACATACCCATAGGATTTTTATAAGCAGTTCTATAAGCCCATAATGCATCGTCAAGTTTCTTAGACCAATTATTTCTAGATCTATTGATGGTTTTTTGCAAAATTAATTTTATTTCTCTATTGCTCAATTCAACTTGACCACTAAATTGAGGGTGATAGGAAGATGCAATTCTATGGTTGACATCATATTTAGCAAGCAGTTTACGGAATGCACCATGAATAAAATGTGAACCACCATCAGTCATTAAATATCTAGGGACTCCGAACCTCGGGAAAATAACTTCTTTAAGCATTTTAATAGAAGTGTTATGATCAGCACTACTAGTTGGAATAGCTTCTACCCACTTAGTAACGTAAGCAACAACAACTAAAATATGAGTATACCCATTGGATTTAGGAAAAGGTCCCATATAATCAAAACCCCAAACATCAAATGGTTCAATAACAAGTGAATAATTCATAGGCATTTCCTGACATCTACTAATATTACTAATTATTTGACATTCATCACAATAAAGGACAAACTTACGTGCATCCCTAAAGAGAGTAGGCCAATAAAAACCAGATTGTAATACCTTGTGTGCAGTTCGGTCTCCCGCATGATGTCCTCCACAGGCCTCGGAGTGACACTTACGTAGGATTTGTCCCTGTTCATGCTCAGGTACACAACGTCTAATGATACCATCTACTCCTTCTTTATATAGATATGGGTCATCCCAAAAGTAATGTCTTAAATCAAAGAAGAACTTTTTCTTTTGTTGGTATGTGAAACTAGGTGGTATAAATTTAGCAACAATATAATTGGCATAGTCTGCATACCAAGGAGTATTACGAGAAGCATTTATAACAGCTAATTGTTCATCAGGAAAATCATCATTAATAGGAAGTGGGTCATCAAGAATATTTTCCATTCTAGACAAATTATCAGCTACGGGGTTCTCAGCTCCCTTCCTATCAGTAATATGCAAGTCAAATTCTTGCAGCAATAGAACCCACCTAATGAGTCTAGGTTTAGCATCTTTCTTTTCCATAAGGTATTTAATAGCAGCATGATCGGTGTGAACAGTTACTTTAGAATCAACTATGTAAGATCTGAATTTATCACATGCAAACACAACTGCTAGAAATTCTTTCTCAGTAGTAGCATAATTTCTTTGATCACTGTCTAGAGTTTTACTAGCATAATGGATAACATTTAATTTCTTATCAACTCTCTGTCCTAGAACAGCACCAACAACATAATCACTAGCATCACACATAATTTCAAAAGGCAAGTTCCAATCAGGTGGTTGAACAATAGGTGCAGAGGTTAAGGCTGTCTTAAGTGTTTCAAAGGCTTCTACACAATCATCATCAAAAACAAATGGAACATCTTTTTGCAAGAGATTAGTAAGAGGCCTAGAAATTTTAGAGAAGTCTTTAATAAACCTTCTATAGAAACCAACATGACCTAGGAAACTTCTTATACCTTTGATATCTTTAGGACATGGCATTTTCTCAATAGCATCAACCTTAGCTTTATCAACTTCAATACCTCTTTCAAAAAATTTATGCCCAAGGACTATACCTTCATTAACCATAAAGTGGCACTTCTCCCAATTCAAGACAAGATTAGTTTCATCACATCTCTGCAAAACTCGATCAAGGTTGCTTAAGCAATCATCAAAAGAAGTTCCGTAAACGGAGAAATCATCCATGAAAACCTCAACAATCTTTTCACAAAAGTCAGATTATATAGCAGTCATACATCTTTGAAAGGTAGCAGGTGCATTACATAAACCAAAAGGCATACGATGATAAGCATAAGTTCCAAAAGGACAAGTAAAGGTGGTTTTCTCTTGATCTTCAGGTCATACAGGTATTTGAGAGAAACCAGAATAACCATCTAGGAAACAAAAGTGTGTATGCTTAGACAATCTTTCTAACATTTGATCAATAAAAGGTAGGGGGTAATGATCTTTTCTAGTCGCTTTGTTTAATTTTCTAAAATCAATTACCATCCTATAACCAGTTACAATTCTTTGTGGAATGAGTTCATTTTTATCGTTAGGAACAACAGTAATGCCTCCTTTCTTAGGGAGACAATGAACGGGACTTACCCATCTACTATCGGCTATGGGATAGATTATACCTGCTTCCAGAAGCTTTAATATTCCAGTTCTTACCACCTCCTTCATCTTAGGATTTAATCGTCGTTGGTGGTCGACAACTGGTTAAGCATCAGGGTCCATATTAATTTTGTGCTGACATAGAGTGGGACTAATGCCCTTAAGATCATCAAGAGTATATCCAATAGCAGCACGATGCTTCCTCAGAGTTTTTAGTAGTCTCTTTTCTTCATGCTCTGAAAGGTTAGCACTAATAATAACAGGATATATCTTCTTTTCATCTAGATAAGCATATTTCAATGTATCAGGCAATTGTTTCAATTCAAATACAGGGTCACCCTTAGGTGGAGGAGGGCCTCCAAGAGTTTCAACAGGCAAATTGTGTTTAAGGATAGGTGGTTGATCAAAGAACATCCTATCTATTTCATTTCTTTCTTTTATGTGCATATCATTTTCATGTCTAGCAAATATTGTTCTAACGGATCAGTAGGAGGTACGACAATAGAAGCAAGACCAATAATTTCATCTTTACTAGGCAATTCTTTATCATGAGGTTGTCTACGAAACTTGGAGAAATTAAACTCATGAGATATACCACCAAAATTAACACTAACAGTTTCTTTAGCGCAATCAATCTTAGCATTAACAGTGTTCAAGAAAGGTCTACCAAATATAATGGGACAAAAATTATCTTGTGGAGAACCGAGGACTAGAAAATCAGTAGGGTATTTTATTTTTCCACACAAGACTTAAACATCTCTAACGATCCCAAGCGGCGTAATGGTATCTCTGTTTGCAAGCTTAATAGTAACATCAATGTCCTCTATTTCAATAGGTGCAATATCATTCATAATTTCTTGATATAAAGTAAATGGAATAGCACTCACACTAGCACCCAAATCACATAAGCCATGATAACAATGATCTCCTATTTTAACAGAGACAACAGGCATGCCTACTACAGGTCTGTTTTTATCTTTAGGATCTGGTTTAGCAATTCTAGCTGGTTCATCACAGAAGTAAATAACATGCCCATCTATATTATCGACCAAGAGATCTTTAACCATAGCAACATTAGGTTCAACTTTAATTTGTTCAGAGGGTCTACGTGCTCTAATATTACTTTTGTTAACCACAGTTGAAACTTTAGCATGTTCCTTAATCCTAACAGGAAAAGGTGGTTTCTCAATATAAGCAGTAGGCACAACTGGATCAACATGGTAAACAATTGTTTCTTCTTTAACACTAACGGGTTCCTCAATCTTTTCTTTAACAGGGGGATGATATTTAAACCACTTCTCCTTAGGGAGATCTACATGAGTAGCAAATGATTCACAAAAGGAAGCTACTATTTCAGAGTCAAGTCCATATTTAGTGCTAAACTTATGAAAAGCATCGGTAGCCATAAAAGATTTAACACAATCGAACTCAAGTGTTATACCTGACTCATTACCTTTGTCGAGTTCCCAATTTTCAGAGTTGCATTTAATTCTTTCCAGAAGATCCCATCTGAATTCAATAATTTTCTTCATAAAGGAGCCAGTCGAAGAAGAATCGAGCATGGTTTGATCATCATGAGAAAGCCGAGCATAAAAATTCAGTAAGATAATTTCTCTTGAGAGCTCATGATTGGGGCATGTGTACGTCATGTACTTAAGCCTCCCCCAAGATTGAGCGATGCTTTCTCCTTCACGAGGCCAAAAATTATATATATAATTCCGATCACGATGAACCAAATGCATAGGATAATTTTTTTGATGGAATTCCAATTTCAATCGGTTCCAGTCCCATGTATCGGTATCATCACATAGCCTATACCACATTAATGCCTTTCCCTCCAAAGATAAAGGGAATACTTTCTTCTTAACTCCATCTGTCGGTGTATAAAACCTGGGTATTTTATACCCTGACTTATGCACAGACGGTAGCAGCCTCCTTGCCGGACGAGGCCTTGCCGGGAACTGCCAAGACCAAGGCTCCAAGACCAGCCGGAGAAGCTACCAGGAAGAAGCTCAAGGCTCGACACTCACCCAACACCAAAGGTGAAGACGTTCCTCGCCGGCAAGCATAAACCGGCAAGGCGAAGACCCGGCAAGCTCCATGCCGACAAGCTTATGCCAGCCCTCCAGCGCTCCACCTCGCCGCACAGGTGTTCGCTGATGCGTGAGGTGTCGACCGCGCAGGTTGGTTGGTAAGGCTTGTCGAGCACGTGTCAACTCGCTGGGACAAGATTTGCCTCTAATGACACCCGTCCAGGAGGCGTGTCAAGATAATACGAGGGGAGTGGGCAAACGGTGCAGAAACCTTGCCGGGACTACCTCTCCGCATGACACCTAACGGCGCATTAAATGCCTTTGTCCTAAACTGGCAGAGTTAGGTATGATAGCACTGTTTGCTATCTAATCGCTATGTAATTACTGTTTTGCCACTGTGGTAACCCCTTGAGCTATAAAAGGAGGGCCAGGGCAACAGTTTAGAGGATTCGGACTCCTTTTCAAATACAGGCACCTCTCGTGTAGCTGCCCTCTCCGCACCTTGCCGGTAGGAGCGCTCCTTGTACTGTGCTTCCACACCACTAATACACCAAAAGCAGGAGTAGGGTTTTACGCTTCTCAGCGGCCCGAACCTGGGTAAAATCCCTCGCGTTCTATCGTTCATGCTCTTTGCGCACGCCGATCCTCCCCGCCGAACCACAAAGGGGCTGCATGGCCCCATAGATGGTCATACCCCGACATCTTTGGCGCGCCAGGTAGGGGGGAGAGGCGTTTGTGCGAACCTTGATCGGCGGACCGCGCGTCTTCTTCATCTTCATCATCAACTTCATCACCGTCCTCCTCGTCATCGATGGCGCCCAAGAAGAAGGGCATCACGATGACGGCCACCCAGCACGCGTTCGCAGGTGGCGCGGGCGACGCAGCCAATGCGGGTGGCGCGGGCACTGCGGTCGGCACGACCAGCGCGAGCGGCGCGGTCATTGCGCCCACCGCGACCGGCACGAGGGGCGGGCACGACGGAGCCGGTCGACCTCCTCGGTCCTCTGGCGAACGGAGCCGCGACGGCGCGGGCGGAGCGGGCGGGCCCCTCCCTCCTCGTCCTTGCCGCGACGACGAACGCAGCCGCCGGGGTGACAACGCCCGGGCTGGCACGAGCCGAGACCCCGCTGCAGCGACGTCCAGGGATGCTGCTTCAGGATGAACGCCGCGCCCCTCACACGATGGGCGCGGTACGACCCCGAGCGGCGCCAACGACTCCGGGCAGCGGCGGCCTCACGGCAAGACGCCCGTGGACCAAGCCCCAAACCCTCAGCCACCGCCTCCGCCACGGTGACCCGCTGCTGATCATGGGCCGCGGCAGCAGAGCCGCGATGGCGCTCCTACTAGCTCTGCCAGGAGTAGAGTGACGTTGCGCTCTTCGCTCCCGACCATGCCGGCCACAGCGGCAGAAGCAATGGCACGGGCTCAGATGTTGCTGAACTTCCCTCCAGCAGCAGAAAAGATGGACAAGTGGAGAGCCACCATCCAGAGCTTGATTGGATTTGCCGAAGCCAGTAAATCACAGCAAGCGGAACGCTCACGGCGTCCGTGACCGGCGCCGGCATCTCCAGCTGGTGGCCGCGCTGACGGGACCACACTAACGGTGCAGTCTCCGCCGCGGCAACAGCCCCAACAGCAACAACGTCAGCAGGCGCGACAAACCCAACAATCTTTTGGGCCCGACGAGATGTCGATCGCGTCTTCCGATCCGCGAGCGCGGCAAGATCAGTGACAAGTACTGCAAGACAGGCGAGCTGAAGACGCCCGCACCACCATCGAACGGCGCCGCGAGGCACGGCGTCAATCCGACGCACGTGACGGCCCCGTCGCTGATGAGCCTGCGCTAGGGGTCAGCGGATACCTACCATACGAGGTCGGGTGTCCTGCCTTCACTCGTGAGCTACGGCAAGTCCGGTGGCCGTCCGTTCGGGCATTCAAGCCAGAAGTGCTAGAAAAATACGACGGCAAGCTAAACCCGACAGAGTTTCTGGGCATCTATACGATTGCCGTACAAGCTGCCGGGGGAAGAGATGAGAAAATCCTCGCCAACTACTTTCCATTGGCATTGAAACCCAACGTGAGATCTTGGCTGATGAACTTGCCGGAGAACTCCATCTCTTCGTGGTCAGACCTCTGCAACGAGTTCGTTGGTGCCTTTACCGGGGGCCACAAGACTCCTGGACAGCCCAGTGATCTGCAGGTGATCCCACAAAGAGACGGTGAAACCTTGCGCATGTACATCCAGAGATTTAGCCATGTGCACCGCAACATTCCAGACATACACCCCGCAGCCGTGATTGCCGCCTTTCACACGAATGTGCACAATCGGAGGATGCGGCAGAAAATGAATGTCAAGTTGCCCAAGACCGTCAACGAACTCTACACGCTGGCGGACAAGTGTGCACGCGCCGAGGAAGGAAGAATGCTTCCCGGGGAGGACGCTGGCGCCGAAGTGGATTCTGAGGACGATGATGCTGCCACCCCGGGGAAGAAGGGCCGAAAGCGCAACAGAAAGCGCAAGGGAAAGACCGTGATGGCCATCGAAGGTTCCGGCAACTCTGACCCCGCCAAGAAAGCCAAAATAGAGAGTCCCGGCAAGGAGGCAGCTGCATGCGCCGCTTGTAGGGAGGCGGCGGCGAATGAGAAGGCCGGCAAATCCGATGGGCCGTACTGCAAGATTCACCGCACCAAGGGCCATGATCTCCAGGAGTGCCGGCAGGTCAAGCACCTTGTCGAGAAGCAGAAGGCTGAATACGAGAAGTGCGACAAAGAAAAAGGTCAAGATGGTGCTGGTGGGTCCGGCAATAAAGGCCGCGGTGGTCGAGGGGGCCGCCGCGGCAAGGCCAAGCAGCAAAAGGAGAAGCCTGCTAGGGGTCGTGAAAAGAAAGAGGGAGATGATGGAAGTGAAGAAGAAGAAGATGAGGATGAGACCAGCGAGCAAGAATTCCAGCAGGCGACTGCCGCCATGTGCGTTGACAGAGGCGCATCTTTGCACTCATCCCACCGCCAACTTAAGTAGTGGGCTCGTGAAGTTAACGCGGCAGAACCGGTGATGGGCTCTCAAAAACCACTCAAATGGTCGCACACGCCTATCATCTTTGATGCTGAGGACCACCCTGATCGCATAACCGCGGTCGGGTGCTTGCCTTTGTTGGTCTCGCCAACGATTCGCAACCTCCAAGTAACAAAGATGTTAGTCGACGGTGGGGCCGGCCTGAACCTGATCTCTCCGGAAGTTATCAAGAGGCTGCAGATCCCCGATGAGGAACTCGAGAAAATGGGCACGTTTCAGGGAGTGAACCCGGGAAGAAGCCAGCCCAAGGGAAAGATCACGTTGCCGGTGACGTTTGGTGGGGAACTGAATTACAGGGCGGAAAAGATTGTCTTTGACGTCGTCAAGACCCCCTGCCGTATAATGGAATTCTTGGCCGCCCAGCCTTGGCAAAATTCATGGCGGCATCTCACTACGCTTATAACTCATTGAAGATGCCGGGGCCGATGGGTGTCATTTCCATCAACTCCGACAAGAAAGATGCAGTTATTTGCGTCGACAAGATGTACAGGGATGCGGTTGCAGCAGAGGCGGCCAAGGCGCCAGCTCCCGCCAAGAAGAAGGAAAAGAAGAACTCCGGCAAGACCTCCAGCAAGGATTCCGGGAAAAGCACCTCTTCGGAGTGCTGCGCACCCATTGAAGACTTGCCGGAATGCTCTGTCGGTAAGTGATCCAAGGCCACTGCACCGGCAATCAAGAAGGTGCTGGCGAAGGAGGACGGCACTGATGGTACCTTCACCATCAGCGCCACCCTTGACAGCAAATAGGAAAGCGCGCTCGTTACCTTCCTGCGGGCGAATGTCGATGTGTTCGCGTGGCGACCGTCTGACATCCCCGGCGTTCCCAGGGAGGTAATTGAGCACCACCTTGCCGTTTTTCCCCACGCTCGGCCCGTCAAACAGAAAGTCCGGAAGCAAGCTTTGGAGTGGCAGCAGTTCATTGCCGAAGAAATCAAGAAACTCGAAGCAGCAGGCCTGGTAAGAGGAGTGTTACATCCCACGTGGTTGGCGAACCCGGTGGTGGTGCGCAAGGCAAACGGGAAGTGGAGACTTTGTATAGACTACACTGATGTCAACAAAGCTTGTCCAAAAGATCCTTTCCCATTGCCGCGCATCGATCAAATTGTGAACTCCACCTCTCGCTACGATCTGCTCTCCTTCCTTGATGCATATTCAGGATACCATCAGATATTCATGGCCAAGGAGGACGAAGAGAAAACCGCATTCATTACTCCATCTGGCACGTACTGCTTCGTGCGTATGCCTTTCGGATTAAAGAGTGCCGGTTCCATGTTTGCAAGGGCAGTCCAGATTGGTTTTGAGCCCCATCTGCATAGGAATGTAGAAGCCTACATGGATGATATAGTGGTCAAGACCAAGGACAAATCAACCCTCATTCAGGACTTGGAAGAGACATTTGCAAACCTGCGCAAGATCAATCTGAAGCTCAACCCCGAGAAGTGTGTATTTGGCGTCCCGTCCGGCAAGCTTCTCGGATTCTTTGTATCTCAGCAGGGAATTGAGGCAAATCCCAACAAGATCAAGGCAATTGAGCAGATTCAAGCACCGAAAAGCGTCAAGGATGTACGGCGTCTTGCCGGTTGTGTTGCTGCTTTGAGTAGGTTCATTTCGAGATCTGCTGAGCGCGCCCTGCCATTCTTCAAAATTTTGAAAAAGGCAGGTCCAATGAAATGGACTCCAGAAGCGGAGGCCGCGCTGCAAGACTTGAAAAGATACCTCTCCTCTACGCCAACGCTAGTTGCGCCTAGACCACAAGAGCCGTTGCTGCTATACATAGCGGCAACGAACCAAGGGGCTAGTGCTGCATTAGTGGCACAGAGCGAAATCAATGACGAAGAAGCAACCGCGGCAAGCCCATCCGGTGACAAACCGGAATCTTCACCGGCAAGGTCTGGCGCCGACAAGACAGATACAACGCAAGCAAATGAAGCTGGTCAGCAAGTGCTGCCGAAGAAGAAAATGGTGCAGCGATCGGTGTATTTCGTTAGTTCCCTTCTGCAGGGGGCTAGATTGAGATACTCTGGAGTGCAGAAGTTGCTTTTCAGCCTCCTTATGGCCTCGAGGAAGCTGCGTCACTACTTCCAGGCACACGAGATCACCGTTGTCACTCGCTTCCCGCTGCAACGCATCTTGAGAAATCCGAAGGCAACCAGCAGGGTAGCGGAGTGGGCGTTGGAATTGTCAAGCTTTGCACTCAAGTTTGAGAGCACCTCAACAATCCAGAGCAGAGCCTTGGCAGAGTTCATTGCTGAATGGACGCCAACACAAGACGAAGAGATTCAAGAAACGGATCTCCCCGGCAAGGAAACAACAAAAGAATGGGTTATGTACTTCGATGGTGCCTTTTCGCTGCAAGGCGCCGGTGCTGGAGTGCTGCTTGTCGCACCCACCGGGGAGCACCTTAAGTACGTGGTCCAAATGCACTTTCCCAGGGAGCAAGCTACAAACAACACTGCAGAGTACGAAGGGCTCCTTGCCGGTCTTCGGATCGCAGTGGACCTTGGAATCAAGAAATTGATCATCCGCGGAAACTCGCAGCTTGTTGTGAAGCAAGTGAACAAAGATTACCAGAGCCCATTGATGAGAGCATATGTGGAAGAAGTGAGGAAATTGGAGGAACACTTTGACGGACTGCTAACAGAACACGTCCCTCGTGCGGAAAACAGCATTGCTGATAGCCTGTCAAAGTGTGCCGCGCAAAAGCTTCCCGTGGAACCGGGAACCTTTGTGCTCCGTTTGAATCAACCCACGGTTACTCCATCGACGCAGGCCAGTAAAAGAAGAAAGTTAAGTACCGGCAAGTACTTTCCGGCAGAGCTCCCAGGAGCCACTACCAAGGATGCTGCCGGGAACGACGACGCGGTTGGCGGTGAGCAGCGGCTTACCGTAGAACCACATGTTCTTGCCGCGGAAGTAAGCGCTCCCATGGCCGAAGAGGAGCCTTTAGTCCTTGTCGTCGAGCCACAGGCTCCGACATGGGCACGGCAGATAGTCCGTTTCCTTCAAACAGGAGAACTCCCCGATGAGCAAGAGGAAGCTGAGAAAGTAGCCCGCCAGTCAAGTATGTATCAGTTTGTGGATAGCATCCTGTACAGAAACGACCGAACGGTGTGAAATTGAAGTGTATCTGCCGGGAAGACGGACTAGAGCTGTTGGCACAGATACATGGAGGCATATGTGGTTCTCACATAGGATCAAGAGCACTTGCCGGCAAGGCTTTCCGGCAAGGCTTCTATTGGCCCACCGCCCTCCAGGATGCGACTGAGCTAGTAACCAAGTGTGAAGCGTGCCAGTTCCATTCAAAGAATGTACATCAACCAGCTCAGGCTCTCCAAACGATCCCTCTCTCCTGGCCCTTTTCGGTCTGGGGGCTCGATATCTTGGGCCCCTTCCCCCGCACTGCCGGGGGCTTCGAGTACTTGTACGTCGCCATCGACAAGTTCATGAAGTGGCCAGAAGTGGAGCCAGTGAGGAAGGTGACAGCGCAATCAGCCGTCAAGTTCTTCAAAGGATTAGCTTGCCGTTTCGGGGTTCCTAACAGGATCATCACCAACAACGGCACGCAATTCACGAGCCGCACCTTCATGCAGTACATTCAAGACCTTGGCAGCAAGATTTGTTTTGCGTCTGTCACTCACCCGAGAAGCAACGGCCAAGCGGAAAGGATGAATGCTGAAGTGCTGCATGGTCTCAGGACAAGAACTTTCGACAAGCTGCGCAAGTGCGGAAAGCGCTGGGTTGATGAGTTGCCAGCGGTTCTTTGGTCACTCAGGACGACACCAAATTGAGCTACCGGCCAGACACCCTTCTCCCTAATCTATGGTGCAGAGGCGGTGCTCCCCACGGAACTCAAATACGGGTCACCTCGAGTACTCGCTTATGATGAAGCTGAGCAAGGGCAACTGCGGCAAGCCGATGCATTGCTCCTTGAGGAAGATCGTCTTCGGGCGGCTGTACGAGCTGCACGCTACCAGCAAGCCTTGCGCCGCTATCATAGCTGCAAAGTGCACGCTCGAAGCTGTGAGGAAGGCGACCTTGCTCTTCGGCGTGTTTAGTCCGCCAAGGGATCAAACAAGTTGACGCCGAAGTGGGAAGGCCCTTACCAGGTAGTACGAGTCACCAGGCCTGGCGCAGTCCGGCTGGAGACCGAAGATGGCACCCCGGTACAAAACTCATGGAATATTGAGCATCTTCGCAAGTTCTACCCGTGAGGCGCGGTTGACGGGACATCTCCCGGCAACCCTTTTTGTACAAGCCTTGTCGGCCATGTTGGGGAACGTTGCATGGGAAACAAAAATTTTCCTACGCACACGCAAGATCTATCCATGGTGATGAGCATCTACGAGAGGGAGAGTGAATCTACATACCCTTGTAGATCGCTAAGCGGAAGCGTTAATAAACGCGGTTGATGTAGTCGAACGTCTTCGCGATCCAAATCGCCGAGCGTCCCGCGATCCAATCACGATCCTTCCGATCTAGTGCCGAACGGACGGCACCTCCGCGTTCAACACACGTACGGCTTGATGACGCCTTCACCTCCTCGATCCAGCGAGCGATGATGAAGTAGTGGTTGAGTTCCAGCAGCACGACGGCGTGGTGATGGTGGTGAGGAACAATCTCTGCAGGGCTTCGCCAAGCGCTACGGAGATTATGACGGAGGAACTAGAGGGTTAGGGTTGCCGCACACGGCTTGGGGAAATCTTGATGTGTCCCGTGTGCTAGCCCTGCCCCTCTATTTATATGTTGAGCCTTGGGGTCTAAACTTGGAGTAAAAGCCTCCTCCGGGTCGGTTTTGCCCGCACAAGGTCGGTTTGGCCCGCAGGAAAAGAGTCCAACTCGGATCCCTGCCGAACCGCGCACAGCCGCACACAAGCGGTAGTACCGCTTCACACAAGCGGTAGTACCGCTTGGGCGGTAGTACCGCTTCACACAAGCGGTAGTACCGCTCGGGCGGTAGTACCGCTTCACACAAGCGGTAGTACCGCTCCGGCGGTAGTACCGCTTCACCAAGCGGTAGTACCGCTTACGCGGCAGCAAAACTACTTTTGCACTTTCCAATACCTTGTGGGCTTTATCCCTTTGGCTCATATAAAGTGTTGCTGCACCCGAACACTTCGGTAAACATCCGGAACCCCTTCCGGTGAACTCCGGAACCCTTCCAGAGATCAAAACACTATTATCACATATATCAATCTTTACCTCCGGACTATCCCGGAGATCCTCGTCATGTCCGGGATCTTATCCGGGACTCCGAACAACTTTCGGTCACCAACATAACAACTCAATTATACTGATCGTCACCAAACGTTAAGTGTGTAGACCCTGCGGGTTCGAGAACTATGTAGACATGACCGAGACACCTCTACGGCCAATAACCAATAGCGGGACCTGGATGCCCATATTGGCTCCTACATATTCTACGAAGATCTTTATCGGTCGAACCTCTATGTCAAGGATTCAGTTAATCCCGTATGCTGTTCCCTTTGTTCTTCGGTATGTTACTTGCCCGAGATTCGATCGTCGGTATCACTATACCTAGTTCAATCTCGTTACCGGCAAGTCTCTTTACTCGTTCCGTAATACAAGATCTCGTGGCTAACACTTTAGTCACATTGCTTGCAAGGCTCATTGTGATGTTGTATTACCGAGTGGGCCCTGAGATACCTCTCCGTCATACGGAGTAACAAATCCCAGTCTTGATCCATGCCAACCCAACAGACATCCTCGGAGATACCTGTAGAGCACCTTTATAGTCGCCCAGTTACGTTGCGACGTTTGATACACACAAGGTACTCCTCCGATGTCAGGGAGTTGCATGATCTCATGGTCAAAGGAACAGATACTTGACATGCAGAAAACAATAGCAATAAACTGACACGATCAAATGCTACGTTTACAGTTTGGGTCTTGTCCATCACATCATTCTCCTAATGATGTGATCCCGTTATCAAATGACATCTCATGTCAATGGCTAGGAAACCTTAACCATCTTTGATCAACGAGCTAGTCAACTAGAGGCTTACTAGGGACACAGTGTTGTCTATGTACCCACACATGTATTTGAGTTTCCAATCAATACAATTATAGCATGGATAATAAACGATTATCATTAACAAGGAAATATAATAATAACCAATTTATTATTGCCTCTAGGGCATATTTCCAACAGTCTCCCACTTGCACTAGAGTCAATAATCTAGTTCACATCACTATGTGATTTACATTGTAATGAATCGAACACCCATGCAGTTCTGGTGTTGTTCATGTTTAGCCCTTGGAAGAGGTTTAGTCATCGGATCTGCAACATTTAGATCCGTGTGTACTTTGCAAATATTTATGTCGTCCTCCTTGATGTAATCGCGGATGGAATTGAAACGTCGCTTTATGTGTCTGGTCCTCTTGTGAAATCTTGGTTCCTTGGCTAGAGCAATGGCACCAGTATTATCACAAAACAGAGTCATTGGGTTAAGTGCACTAGGCACTACTCCAAGATCTGTCATGAACTCCTTCATCCAGACACCTTCCTTCGCCGCCTCCGAGGCAGCGATGTACTCCGCTTCGCATGTAGAATCTGCTACCACGCTTTGCTTGGAACTGCACCAGCTAACCGCACCCCCATTAAGAATAAATACGTATCCGGTTTGCGACTTAGAGTCATCCGGATCAGTGTCAAAGCTTGCATCGACGTAACCCTTTACGACGAGCTCTTGATCACCTCCATAAACGAGAAACATGTCCTTAGTCCTTTTCAGGTACTTCAGGATATTCTTGACCGCCGTCCAGTGTTCCATTCCTGGATCACTTTGAAACCTTCCGACCATACTTATGGCAAGGCTGACATCGGGTCTTGTGCACAGCATTGCATACATGATAGAGCCTATGGCCGAAGCATAGGGGATGACACTCATCTTTTCTCTATCTTCTGCAGTCACTGGGCATTGAGTCTTACTCAACTTCACACCTTGCAAAACAGGCAAGAACCCCTTCTTGGACTGATCCATTTTGAACTTCTTCAAAATCTTATCAAGGTATGTGCTTTGTGAAAGTCCTATTAAGCGTCTCGATCTATCTCTATAGATCTTGATGCCTAATATGAAAGCAGCTTCTCCTAGGTCCTTCATTGAAAAACTCTTGTTCAAATATTCCTTTACGCTTTCCAGCATTTCTATATTGTTTCCAATCAGCAATATGTCATCCACATATAATATTAGAAACGCTATAGAGCTCCCACTCACTTTCTTGTAAATACAAGCTTCTCCGTAAACTTGTATAAACTCGAACGCTTTGATCACCTCATCAAAACGAAGATTCCAACTCCGAGATGCTTGCACCAGTCCATAAATGGATCGCTGGAGTTTGCAAACTTTGTCAGCATTCTCTGGATCGACAAAACCTTCTGGTTGCATCATATACAACTCTTCCTTAAGGAAACCGTTAAGGAACGCTGTTTTGACATCCATCTGCCAAATTTCATAATCGAAAAAGGCAGCTATTGCTAACATGATTCTGACGGACTTAAGCATCGCTACGGGTGAGAAGGTCTCATCGTAGTCAACTCCTTGAACTTGTGAAAAACCCTTTGCCACAAGTCGAGCTTTATAGACAGTGACATTACCGTCCGCGTCCGTCTTCCTCTTAAAGATCCATTTGTTCTGAATGGCCTTACGCCCTTCAGGTAATACTTCCAAAGTCCATACTTTGTTTTCATACATGGATCCCATCTCGGATTTCATGGCCTCTAACCACTTCTCGGAATCCGGGCCCATCATCGCTTCTCCATAGCTCGTAGGTTCATCGTTGTCTAACAACATGACCTCTAAGACAGGGTTGCCGTACCACTCGGGAGCAGTACGCGTCCTTGTCGACCTACGAGGTTCGATAGCAACTTGATCCAAAGCTTCATGATCATCATCATTAACTTCCTCTTCAGCTAATGTAGGCTCCACAGAAACAACTTTCTGCGCTGCGCTACTCTCAGGTTGAAGTAAAGGTTCAACAACCTCATCAAGTTCTATCTTCCTCCCACTCAATTCTTTCGAGAGAAACTCTTTCTCAAGAAATGTTCCGTTTTTAGCGACAAACACTTTGCCTTCGGATCTGAGGTAGAAGGTATACCCAACTGTCTCTTTTGGGTATCCTATGAAGACGCATTTCTCCGCTTTGGGTTCCAGCTTTTCAGGCTGAAGCTTTTTGACATAAGCATCACATCCCCAAACTTTAAGAAACGACAGCTTCGGCTTCTTGCCAAACCAAAGTTCATATGGCGTCGTCTCAACGGATTTCGATGGTGCCCTATTTAAAGTGAATGCAGCTGTCTCTAATGCATAACCCCAAAACGATAGTGGCAAATCGGCAAGAGACATCATAGATCGCACCATATCTAATAAGGTTCGATTACGACGTTCGGACACACCATTACGCTGTGGTGTTCCAGGCGGTGTTAATTGTGAAACAATTCCACACTGTCTTAAGTGACTGCCAAACTCATAACTCAGATATTCTCCTCCTCGATCAGATCGTAGGAATTTAATCTTCTTGTTACGATGATTCTCAACTTCACTCTGAAATTGTTTGAACTTTTCAAATGTTTCAGACTTGTGTTTCATTAAGTAAATATACCCATATCTACTTAAGTCATCAGTGAAGGTGAGAAAGTAACGATAACCACCGCGCGCCTCAATGCTCATCGGACCGCACACATCAGTATGTATGATTTCCAATAAGTCACTTGCCCGTTCCATTGTTCCAGAGAACGGAGTTTTAGTCATCTTGCCCATGAGGCATGGCTCACATGTGTCAAGTGATTCAAAATCAAGTGACTCCAAAAGTCCATCAGCATGGAGCTTCCTCATGCGTTTTACGCCAATATGACCTAAACGGCAGTGCCACAAGAAAGTGGTATTATCATTATCAATTCTACATCTTTTGGCATCAATGTTATGAACATGTGTATCATTACTATCGAGATTCAATAAGAATAAACCCCTCACATTGGGTGCATGACCATAAAAGATATTACTCATATAAATAGAACAACCATTATTCTCTGATTTAAATGAGTAACCGTCTCGCAATAAACAAGATCCAGATATAATGTTCATGCTTAACGCAGGCACCAAATAACACTTATTTAGGTTCATCACTAATCCCGACGGTAATCGAAGAGCGAGCGTGCCGACGGCGATCACATCAACCTTGGAACCATTTCCCACGCGCATCGTCACTTCGTCCTTTGCCAGCCTCCGTCTATTCCGCAGTTCCTGTTTTGAGTTGCAAATATGAGCAACCGCACCGGTATCAAATACCCAGGCACTACAACGAGAGTTGGTAAGGTACACATCAATAACATGTATATCATATATACCTTGTTTGTTGTTGGCCGCCTTCTTGTCAGCCAAATACTTGGGGCAATTCCGCTTCCAGTGTCCAGTTCCCTTGCAATGAAAACACACAGTTTCTGGTTTGGGTCCAGCCTTGGGTTTCTTCACGAGAGGAGCAACTGCTTTGCCACTCTGCTTGGAGTTACCCTTCTTACCCTTGCCATTTTTCTTGAAACTAGTGGTTTTATTGACCATCAACACTTGATGCTCCTTCTGAATTTCAGACTCAGCGGCTTTCAGCATCGCAAACAGCTCGGCAACTGACTTGTTCATCCCGTGCATGTTATAGTTCAACACGAAGCTCTTGTAGCTAGGTGGCAATGATTGAAGAACTCTGTCAGTGATAGCCTCTGGCGGAAGGGGCATCCCTAATTCAGCCAGACGGGTGGAGTACCCAGACATTCTGAGCACGTGATCACTGATAGACCCGTTCTCCTTCATCTTGCAAGCATAGAACTTATCGGAGATCTCATATCTCTCGATCCGGGCATTCTTCTGAAAGATAAACTTCAATTCCTGGAACATCTCATATGCTCCATGACGTTCAAAACGTCTTTGAAGTCCCGGTTCTAAGCCATACAACATTGCACATTGAACTATTGAGTAATCATCAGAACGAGCCTGCCAGGCGTTCACAACGTCTAGAGACTCAACTGGAGCGGGTGGATCACCAAGCGGTGCATCAAGGACATAAGCCTTCTGGGAAGCCGTAAGGATAATCCTTAGATTACGGGCCCAGTCCACAAAGTTACTTCCATCATCTTTCAACTTAGTTTTCTCTAGGAACGCATTAAAATTCAGGGGTGCTACTGCGCGAGCCATGATCTACAACATAAATATAGCAAAGACAACTTAGACTATTGTTCTTAGATAATGAGTTTAGTTAATCATATTTAAAAAACTCCCACTAAAATTGACATCCCTCCGATCATTCGAGTGTAACATGATCCAAATCCACCAACTCAAGTCCGATCATCACGTGAGTTGAGGTGGTTTCAATGGTGAACATCTTCATGTTGATCATATCTACTATATGACTCATGTTCGACCTTTCGGTCTCTTGTGTTCCGAGGCCATGTCTGTACATGCTAGGCTCGTCAAGTTTAACCCGAGTGTTCCGCACGTGTAACATGGCTTACACCCGTTGTATGCGAACGTAGAGTCTATCACACCCGATCATCACGGCGTGTCTCGAAACGACGAACTTTCGCAACGGTGCACACTTGGGGAGAACACAATTTATCTTGAAATTTAAGTGAGGGATCACCTTATAATGCT
Organism: Elymus sibiricus; assembly: GCA_039707655.1. NCBI lineage: Eukaryota > Viridiplantae > Streptophyta > Magnoliopsida > Poales > Poaceae > Elymus > Elymus sibiricus. Next base: position 320,885,150 of record CM077670.1, on the reverse strand, counting down.
ACCGTCGTCCTAAGCAAAATAAGATGCATAAAAGGATTAACATCACATGCAAATCATAAGTGACATGATATGGCCATGAACTTGTGCTTTTGATCTCCATCTCCAAAGCACCGGCATGATCTCCATCGTCACCGGCATGACACCATGATCTCCATCATCTTGATCTCCATCAACGTGTCGCCATAAGGTTGTCGCGCTGACTGTTGCTTCCACGACTATAGCTAACGTTTAGCGATAAAGTAAAGCATTACATAGCGCTTAATGATTGACACGCAGGTCATACAATAATTAAAGACAACTCTATGGCTCCTGCCAGTTGCCGTACTCATCGACATGCAAGTCGTGATATTCTATACATCACATGATCATCTCATACATCACATATATCTCATCATGTAATTGGCCATATCACATCACAACATACCCTGCAAAAACAAGTTAGACGTCCTCTAATTGTTGTTGCAAATTTTACGTGGCTGCTACGGGTTTGCAAGAACCGTTCTTACCTACGCAAAACCACAACGTGGTGTAGTGATTGCTTTTTGATCTTCTAAAAGAACCCTCTTCATTGAAATCGATTCAACTAAAGTGAGAGAGACAGACACCCGCTAGCCATCTTTATGCAACGAAGTTACATGTTAGTTGAAGGAACCTGTCTCGCGTAAGTGTACGCGTAATGTCGGTCCGGGCCGCTTCATCTCACAGTACCGCCGAATCAAATATCAACTAGTAACGGCAAGCAATATGTATACATCCACGCCCACAACTCGTTTGTGTTCTACTCGAGATCTCATCTATGCATAGACCTAGCTCATGATGCCACTGTTGGGGAACGTTGCATGGGAAACAAAAATTTTCCTACGCACACGCAAGATCTATCCATGGTGATGAGCATCTACGAGAGGGAGAGTGAATCTACATACCCTTGTAGATCGCTAAGCGGAAGCGTTAATAAACGCGGTTGATGTAGTCGAACGTCTTCGCGATCCAAATCGCCGAGCGTCCCGCGATCCAATCACGATCCTTCCGATCTAGTGCCGAACGGACGGCACCTCCGCGTTCAACACACGTACGGCTTGATGACGCCTTCACCTCCTCGATCCAGCGAGCGATGATGAAGTAGTGGTTGAGTTCCAGCAGCACGACGGCGTGGTGATGGTGGTGAGGAACAATCTCTGCAGGGCTTCGCCAAGCGCTACGGAGATTATGACGGAGGAACTAGAGGGTTAGGGTTGCCGCACACGGCTTGGGGAAATCTTGATGTGTCCCGTGTGCTAGCCCTGCCCCTCTATTTATATGTTGAGCCTTGGGGTCTAAACTTGGAGTAAAAGCCTCCTCCGGGTCGGTTTTGCCCGCACAAGGTCGGTTTGGCCCGCAGGAAAAGAGTCCAACTCGGATCCCTGCCGAACCGCGCACAGCCGCACACAAGCGGTAGTACCGCTTCACACAAGCGGTAGTACCGCTTGGGCGGTAGTACCGCTTCACACAAGCGGTAGTACCGCTCGGGCGGTAGTACCGCTTCACACAAGCGGTAGTACCGCTCCGGCGGTAGTACCGCTTCACCAAGCGGTAGTACCGCTTACGCGGCAGCAAAACTACTTTTGCACTTTCCAATACCTTGTGGGCTTTATCCCTTTGGCTCATATAAAGTGTTGCTGCACCCGAACACTTCGGTAAACATCCGGAACCCCTTCTGGTGAACTCCGGAACCCTTCCAGAGATCAAAACACTATTATCACATATATCAATCTTTACCTCCGGACTATCCCGGAGATCCTCGTCATGTCCGGGATCTTATCCGGGACTCCGAACAACTTTCGGTCACCAACATAACAACTCAATTATACTGATCGTCACCAAACGTTAAGTGTGTAGACCCTGCGGGTTCGAGAACTATGTAGACATGACCGAGACACCTCTACGGCCAATAACCAATAGCGGGACCTGGATGCCCATATTGGCTCCTACATATTCTACGAAGATCTTTATCGGTCGAACCTCTATGTCAAGGATTCAGTTAATCCCGTATGCTGTTCCCTTTGTTCTTCGGTATGTTACTTGCCCGAGATTCGATCGTCGGTATCACTATACCTAGTTCAATCTCGTTACCGGCAAGTCTCTTTACTCGTTCCGTAATACAAGATCTCGTGGCTAACACTTTAGTCACATTGCTTGCAAGGCTCATTGTGATGTTGTATTACCGAGTGGGCCCTGAGATACCTCTCCGTCATACGGAGTAACAAATCCCAGTCTTGATCCATGCCAACCCAACAGACATCCTCGGAGATACCTGTAGAGCACCTTTATAGTCGCCCAGTTACGTTGCGACGTTTGATACACACAAGGTACTCCTCCGATGTCAGGGAGTTGCATGATCTCATGGTCAAAGGAACAGATACTTGACATGCAGAAAACAATAGCAATAAACTGACACGATCAAATGCTACGTTTACAGTTTGGGTCTTGTCCATCACATCATTCTCCTAATGATGTGATCCCGTTATCAAATGACATCTCATGTCAATGGCTAGGAAACCTTAACCATCTTTGATCAACGAGCTAGTCAACTAGAGGCTTACTAGGGACACAGTGTTGTCTATGTACCCACACATGTATTTGAGTTTCCAATCAATACAATTATAGCATGGATAATAAACGATTATCATTAACAAGGAAATATAATAATAACCAATTTATTATTGCCTCTAGGGCATATTTCCAACAGGCCAGACATGTAACTCTTCGTACAAAGCCAGGCACATATCCTGTGCGTAATAAAGCTAAGTGTTTCGCAACTCCCCATACATATTCATTGATATGTCGATGCATGTAATGTTGTGATTTACATTTTAGTTTGTATGAGATGGCTAATGAACCGTCAAGGTTCCCAATACTCTCTTTTCTCTTCTTTCTTTTTCTTAAAAAGGACAAGGGAATCCCTCACGCGCAAATTTCCCGGGGGGAGTCGAGACGGGTACCATTTCCAAAAGGCGTTCAAGTGATCATTTCGTGCAACAAGAAAAACGACGCAGAGAAAAAGTAAGTTGGAAGATTTAAAAAAAAAATCCTTAGTTACATTCGCGTTCTCCCTTGAACGATTTTGCACTTTGTATGAGAAACCTGCACGCGAGAGGAACCTTGTCGCGAACGGTCTGCGCTCTAGCTTGCCTAGAGTCCGCTCGGCAAGCCTAGGAGCTGCGTTCTGTCCCGGCAAGTTGCCTTGCCCGCAGCAGCACTTCCAACAGGCAGCTAAGGACCCGTTCCTCAAAAGCGCTCGCGGCAAGTGTACGCACCGGCAAGTTTCCAAACAAGCGTAGGGAACACGATCATGCAAAGACAAATGAGACAAGGGAAAACGACGCGCATTTATTTAAACCCGGCAAACACCTGATGTTCATTAAAGAAGTGCTCGATTACATGTTCATCGGCCCTTTGCCAGGGTATATCTCAGGTGCAATACAAGGGCAAAAGGGGCGCCTAGGCGGATCGATCCCGGGAAGCCAGATGATGGTGCTGCCGGCGATCAATACGAGACGAAGGAGTCGGAGCCGTCGTCCTCGACCTTCACGCCTGGAGCGCCGCCGTCGTCATCGCCGTCATCATCATCGTCCTCAATCTCGCTGGAGGAAGCGGTGTCGGAGTCGCTTGAGCTTTCCGCGCAACACTCCAGACGAGCGCCTGAAGCCCCGAAGAACTTCACGACGAGCGTGTCGTCCCCGTCCAGCCTGAAGTGGAGGAGATGCCCTGCCCTAGGCAGCGAGCACGGACGAAGGACTTCCACCCTCGCGTGAAGTACAAGATGCCGGCGGCGGAAGCTTCAACGGCCACCCAGACCGAGCCATGGCAACAGCCGTCAACACGCAGCCACAAGCCGCGCAAGTCGACACCCTCCATCTCCCTAGCGAAAGGTCGAGGAAGCCGCAGCCGACTCCATGGCCGGTCGCGCAGCTCCACGACGAACTCGCGCGCCGTATACTCCGTGTGGCCTTCCGCCAAGGGCTGGTTGGCTGGAGGCGGAGTAGCGAGCGCGCCGCCACGGCCACCTCGCCCCCGGGCGACGCGTCTTCCACGACCCGCGGCTCCACCTCGAGCGCTGGGGCCGGCCTCCGCGGCCGCTGCAGAAGCGCCAGCACGATCCCGAGAAGAAGCCCGAGTGGCGGTGGAAGACCCACGAGCCCGGCCTTTCCCCCTCGCCATGGCGGCAACGGAAGCGGGAGGAAGGAAGAGGAAGGAGGCAAGGATAGCAGCCGCTGGAAGGATGGGCCGAAGGAAGTGGATGAGCATCGCATCCCGCAGCCCCCTCTTTATAGGGAGGATGCGGGGGCTGGCTCTTCACCGTCCTCGGGCGGCCGCCCAATCTCCCCAATCCCGCACCTTGCATTCATGGGCAGGCGCACTACTCCGGCGGCCGTCCAAGTTCACCAATCCCGCGTTCTGCGCCCATTACCAGGCACAGTACTCCAATGACCGCCCCTCTTCGCCAATCCGCTGCCTTGCATGTATGCAGACGCTCGTGATGGAAGGGCGCAGAAAAAGAAGGAGTAAAGACAGGTATGGCAGTTACTCCTCGCCACGCGTGGCGCGCGCCGGCCCGTGACTAGCCCGACGGCAAGGGTTGCCGGAAGACGGCCGAGGACACACCCAAGTCCAGATTAGTGAGGAAGCAAAGAAGATCTCAAAGAATGAAGACCATCATGACCAAAATTATAACGATGGTTTCCCGCCGCGTGTCTGTGCATTACTTGGGCCTAGCCCAACGACGCTTCGGACGCGTGTATGGCCCAGGCCCGGGGGCTCCTGTCGGTGTATAAAACATGGGTATTTTATACCCTGACTTATGCACAGACGGTAGCAGCCCCCTTGCCGGATGAGGCCTTGCCGGGAACTTCCAAGACCAAGGCTCCAAGACCAGCCGAAGAAGCTACCAGGAAGAAGCTCAAGGCTCGACACTCACCCAACACCAAAGGTGAAGACGTTCCTCGCCGGCAAGCATAAACCGGCAAGGCGAAGACCCGGCAAGCTCCATGCCGACAAGCTTATGCCAGCCCTCCAGCGCTCCACCTCGCCGCACAGGTGTTCGCTGATGCGTGAGGTGTCGACCGCACAGGTTGGTTGGTAAGGCTTGTCGAGCACGTGTCAACTCGCTGGGACAAGATTTGCCTCTAATGACACCCGTCCAGGAGGCGTGTCAAGATAATACGAGGTGGATGGGCAAGCGGTGCAGAAACCTTGCTGGGACTACCTCTCCTCATGACACCTAACGGTGCATTAAATGCCTTTGTCCTAAACTGGCAGAGTTAGGTATGATAGCACTGTTTGCTATCTAATAGGTATGTAATTACTATTTTGCCACTGTGGTAACCCCTTGAGCTATAAAAGGAGGGCCAGGGCAACAGTTTAGAGGATTCGGACTCCTTTTCAAATACAGGCACCTCTCGTGTAGCTGCCCTCTCCGCACGTTGCCGGGAGGAGCGCTCCTTGTACTGTGCTTCCACACCACTAATACACCAAAAGCAGGAGTAGGGTTTTACGCTTCTCAGCGGCCCGAACCTGGGTAAAATCCCTCGCGTTCCATCGTTCATGCTCTTTGCGCACGCCGATCCTCCCCGCCGAACCACAAAGGGGCTGCATGGCCCCATAGATGGTCATACCCCGACACCATCTCCGGATAAACCCACAAGCTTAAACAATCCACAAATTTCATCCACATAGATCAAGTGCATATCAGGATGTACCGTTCCATCTCCTGCATAAGGATTAGCTAGCAGTTTCTCTATCATACCCGGAGGAATCTCATAATAAATTTTTTCAGTAGGTGCAGTACATTGAGGAGCAACTATTTGTGTTTCCGGTCGAGGTGAAGATACCCCGAACAAACCCCTCAAAGGATTACTTTCCATAGTGACAAGCAACAGTAAATTTCAGCACGTAATATAAATGTTTCCTTACCAAATTCCACTCACCAAAGGCGCTTCACTCCCCGGCAACGGCGCCAAAAAAGAGTCTTGATGACCCACAAGTATAGGGGATCAATCGTAGTCCTTTCCATAAGTAAGAATGTCGAACCCAACGAGGAGCAGAAGGAAATGACAAGCAGTTTTCAGCAAGGTATTTTCTGCAAGAACTGAAATTATCGGTAACAAGTAGTTTGATCGCAAGATAATTTGTAACAAGTGACAAGTAGCAATAGTAACTAAGGTGCAGCAAGGTAGCCCAATCCTTTTTGTTGCAAAGGATAGGCCGGAATGATCTCTTATAATAAGCTAAACGTTCTCGAGGACACATGGGAATTTCATCTAGTCACTTTCATCATGTTTGTTTGATTCACGTTCACTACTTTGATAATTTGATATGTGGGTGGACCGGTGCTTGGGTGCCGTTCTTACTTGAACAAGCCTCCCACTTATGATTAACCCCTCTCGCAAGCATCCGCAACTATGAAAGAAGAATTAAGATAAATCTAACCATAGCATTAAACATATGGATCCAAATCAGCCCCTTACGGAATAGCGCATAAACTAGGGTTTAAGCTTCTGTCACTCTAGCAACCCATCATCTAATTACTACTCCACAATGCATTCCCTTAGGCCCAAAGATGGTGAAGTGTCATGTAGTCAACGTTCACATGACACCACTAAGAGAATCAACAACATACATATCATCAAAATATCGAACGAATACCAAATTTACATGATTACTTATGACAAGACTTCTCCCATGTCCTCAAGAACAAAAGTAACTACTCACACATCATATTCATGTCCAAGATCAGAGGGGTATTGAATAGCATAATGGATCTGAACATATAATCTTCCACCAAATAAACCAACTAGCATCAACTATGAGATGTAATCAACACTACTAGCAACCCACAAGTACCAATCTGAGGTTTTGAGACAAAGATTGAATACAAGAGATGAACTAGGGTTTGAGATGAGATGGTGCTAATGAAGATGTTGATGAAGACTGGTCCTCCCATGATGAGAGGATCGTTGGTGATGACGATGGCTCCGATTTCCCCCTCCCGGAGGGAAGTATCCCTGGCGGAATCGCTACGCCGGAGAGCAAAAGTGCTCCTGCCCAAGTTTCGCCTTGAGACGGCGTCCCTCCGTCCCAAAAGTCTTCTTATTTTTTCTAGGGCAAATGGGCTTATATACTAGAAAATGGGCACCGGAGGCTGGCCAGGGGCCCCACAAGCCACCAGGGCGCGCCTGGGTGGGGGGGGGCGGGGTGGCGCGCCCTGGTGCCTCATGGGCACCTGGGTGGCCCCCTCTGGTACTTCTTTTCTCCAGTATTTTTTATTTATTTCAAAATAAAACTCCGTGAAATTTTAGCTCATTTGGAGATGTGCAGAATAGGTATCTCTGACATTGCTTTTTCACGTCCAAAATTCCATCTGCCGGCAATCTCCCTCCTTATGTAAATCTTGCATATTAAGAGAGAAAAGGCATTAGAAATGCTCCATAAAGTGTTATATTGATTAAAAACACTATAAATAACAGTAGGAAAACATGATGCAAAATGGACGTATCAGCGCTCATGTATTGAGTGGGAGTTGAAAAAGCTGAAGCCCGTTAAAAAGTATGAACCAATTGCTCGGCTTGTCATCGGGGTAGTGCATGATAAATACTTTGTGTGAAGAAGATGGAGCATGACAGGATTATATGATTTTGGAGGGATAACGTTATTTAGCATTTTTAGTTTGAAAGACATGATTGTTTGCTAGTATGCCTGAGTATTGATGTCTTTATATCAAATTAAAGACTATTGCTTTGAATCATTCTGACCTTATTATTCATACCGTAAGAGAGAGATTACATGATGAAACATGATAGGTAGCATTCCAGATCAAAAATCATGTTTTTATCATTTACCTACTCGAGGACGAGCAGGAATTAAGATTGGGGATGCTTGATACGTCTCCAACGTATCTATAATTTTTGATTGTTCCATGCTATTATAGTATCAATCTTGGATGTTTTTATATGCAATTATATGCAATTATATATCATTTTTTGGGACTAACCTATTAACCCAGTGCCTAGTGCCAGTTGCTGTTTTCTGCTTGTTTTTGGCTTTTCAGAGAAACAGTGCCAAATGAAGTCCAAATGCCACGAAACTTTTTGGAGATTTTTTTTGGACAAAAGAAACCTGGGAAGCTTTGGGAGGAGGCCAGAAGCCTCATGGAGGCATCACAAGGCACTAGGGCGCGCCCCAGGGGGGGCGCGCCGTGCTGCCTTGCGGGGCCCACGTGACTCCGGTTGACCTAATTCCACTTCTATAAATTCACAAATATTGGGAAACCCCGAGAAAGCCAGAAGAGAAAACCTTTCCACCGCCGCAAGCCTCTGTTCTTCCGCGATCCCATCTGGAGGCCTTTTCCGGTACTCTGCCGGAGGGGGAATCGATCACGGAGGGCTTCTACATCAACCTTGCTGCCCTTCCCATGATGTGTGAGTAGTTTACCACAGACCTACGGGTCCATAGCTAGTAGCTAGATGGCTTCTTCTCTCTCTTTGATCTTCAATACAATGTTCTCCTCGATGTTCTTGGAGTTCTATCTGATGTAATCTTCTTTTGCGGTGTGTTTGTTGGGATCCGATGAATTGTGAGTTTGTGATCAGATTATTCATGAGAAATATTTGAGTCTTCTCTGAAATCTTTTATGCATGATTGTTACAGCTTTGAATTTCTCTCCGATCTATCGGTTTAGTTTGGCCTACTAGATTGATTTATCTTGCAATGGGAGGGGTGCTTTGTGATGGGTTCAATCTTGCGGTGCTCAATCCCAGTGACAGAAAGGGACATGACACGTATTTGTATTGTTGCCATTAAGGATAAAAAGATGGGGTTTATTCATATTGCTTGAATTTGCTTCTCTACATCATGTCATCTTGCTTAAGGAGTTACTCTGTTTTATACTTAATACCCTAGATGCATGTTGGATAGCGGTCGATGGGTGGAGTAACAGTAGTAGATGCAGGCAGGAGTCGGTCTACTTGTCTCAGATGTGATGCCTATACACATGATCATTGCCATGAATCCGTCATAATTATTTGCTTTTCTATCAATTGCCCAACAGTAATTTGTTTACCCACCGTATGTTTATGTGCTCAAGAGAGAAGCCTCTAGTGAAACTATGGTCCCCGGGTCTATCTTTATTATATAAAAAACCTGAAAATACCTTGCTGCAATTTATTTACTTTTAGTTTAATTAGTAGTTTAGTTTATCTATTTACCTCGATAAGATTTAATCCTTGTAAATAACCGCTAAGAGGATTGACAACCCTCTTATTTGCGTTGGGTGCAAGTGTTTGCTCTTGTGTGTGCAGGTGCGCTTAGAGGAATTTTGCTTGGTTCTCCTACTGGATTGATAACCTTGGTTCTTAACTGAGGGAAATACTTATCTCTACTATACTGCATCATCCTCTCCTCTTCGGGGAAATACCAACGCACACTACAAGTAGCACCCGCCTCTTCGGGCACCATCCTGGCTGGCAGCGGCCTGCTAAGTTCCTCATCATGGCACAAGGCAAGCCATCGGATTAAGAAATAATCCCTACAAGAGACAGTCGTCAAATCCATTTTCGGGTGAGACTCTCATCACCCGAGGATCCCCCCGCTGGCTGATCTGTGCACGCGACCACCGTCGTTGCTGGATGCAAATGCGTTGCAATTCAGTTGCCTCCATGCTCCAGCCGCGACATCATAATCAATCTCAGGGTGCGGAATAACCCAGTTGGGCGGTGTTAAAGTGTCTAGACACATGGTTTTCCTCGACAAGAGCGGCTCACCTGCCCCTTCCATAGGGATAGGGAGTACTGCGGAAGACCCTGTTGTTGGGTTCATGGAAGGAGGTTATGTTCTGAGAGTAGGGAGGGACCTTGTCAAGGCGAATTGTGTGGTCGAGAACTACTTCATGGTGTTGTGCTCCGTGGACATCAACTGGACACCTCCAGCTTCATCGGTTGAGAAGGAGCTCCTCCCGAGTTTGGGCCACCATCTTGCTGTGATGTCGGATGAACAAGACCTCACTGCTGTTTCCTTTGATGTTGGCGTTAAGAGCTTCAGTGCACATTGCCGCGTGCTCGCTTCTCGATCGCCAGTCTTTAGAGCGGACCTCTATGGCCCCATGGGTGAAGGAAGGAGGATGTCTATCACCATCCAAGACATGATGGAGGCCTCTACTTTTAGATCTATGCTCCATTTCATGTATCATGGTTCCCTGCCTGATGCCAACATGACTTCAGCCGTGGCAGAATACCAGCATCTGCTCTTAGCGGCTGATAGGTATGTGGTAGAGGGGCTAAAAACGATTTGTGAGTGCAAGCTATGTGGCATCGGTATCATAGTAGGAAGTGTGGTTTCAATGTTGGAGCGCGCAGAGGACCATGTCTGCCACAAACTCAAAGTTGGTTGCCTTGATTTCGTTAACGACGGTGACAATTTGAAGATTGTTGCCACATCTTCTGAGTATTTCCATTTGATGCATAATTTTCCATCTCTCTTGGTTGAAGTGCGTGATAGGTTCAATATACCACATCATGAGAAACCGTCCATCATTGACAGTGGCGGAGGCAACATTTTAAATTTGGGTGTACATAACTCCAATTTTATTTTTATCAAGTTACCAATTTCAGTCTTATTGCTACTTGTAGTCTGCGTCGGTATTTCCCCGAAGAGGAGAGGATGATGCAGTACAGTAGAGATAAGTATTCCCCTCAGTTAAGAACCAGGGTTATCAATCCAGTAGGTGAACCAAGCAAAATTCCGTTAAGCGCACCTGCACACACAAGAGAAAACACTTGCACCCAACGCAAATAAGAGGGTTGTCAATCCTCTTAGCGGTTATTTGCAAGGATTAAATCTTATCGAGGTAAATAGATAAACTAAAATACTAATAAAAATAAAAGTAAATAAATTGCAGCAATGTATTTTTAGGTTTTTAATATGATAAAGATAGACCCGGGGGCCATAGTTTTCACTAGAGGCTTCTCTCTCGAGCGCAGAAACATACGGTGGGTAAACAAATTACTGTTGGGCAATTGATAGAAAAGCAAATAATTATGACGGATTCATGGCAATGATCATGTATATAGGAATCACGTCCGAGACAAGTAGACCGACTCCTGCCTGCATCTACTACTATTACTCCACTCATCGACCGCTATCCAGCATGCATCTAGAGTATTAAGTTAATAAAAACAGAGTAACGCCTTAAGCAAGATGACATGATGTAGAGAAGCAAATTCAAACAATATGAATAAACCCCAACTTTTTATCCTTAATGGCAACAATACAAATACGTGTCATGTCCCCTTTTGTCACTGGGATTGAGCACCGCAAGATTGAACCCATCACAAAGCACCTTTCCCATTGCGAGATAAACCAATCTAGTTGGCCAAACCAAATTGATAGATCAGAGAGAAATACAAAGCTATATTTAATCATGCATAAAAGATTTCAGAGAAGACTCAAATATTTCTCATGAATAATCTGATCATAAACTCACAATTCATCAGATCCCAACAAACACACCGCAAAAGAAGATTACATCGGATAGAACTCCAAGAACATCAAGGAGAACATGGTATTGAAGATCAAAGAGAGAGAAGAAGCCATATAGTTACTAGCTATGGACCCGTAGGTCTGTGGTAAACTACTCACACATCATCGGAAGGGCAGCAAGGTTGACGTGGTCGATTCCCCCTCCAGCAGAGTACCTGAAAAGGCCTCCAGATGGGATCGCGGAAGAACAAAGGCTTGCGGCAGTGGAAAGGTTTTCTCTTCTGGCTCTCTGATGGTTTCCGAATATTTGTGAATTTATAGGAGTGGAATTAGGTCAAATGGAGCCACGTGGGCCCCACAAGGCATCAGGGCGCGCCTCCCTGGGGCCGCGCCCTGTTGCCTTGTGGAGGCTTCGTGAACCTTCTGGCCTCCTCTCCAAGTCTCTAGGGTCTACTTTGTCCAGAAAAAAATCTCCAAAAAGTTTCGTGGCATTTGGACTTCGTTTGGTGCTGATTCTCTGAAAAGCCAAAAACAAGCAGAAAACAACTGGCACTGGGCACTAGGTTAATAGGTTAGTCCCAAAAAATGATATATAATTGCATATAAAAACATCCAAGATTGATACTATAATAGCATGGAACAATCAAAAATTATAGATACGTTGGAGACGTATCTAGCATCCCCAAGCTTAATTCCTGCTCGTCCTCGAGTAGGTAAATGATAAAAACAGAATTTTTGATGTGGAATGCTACCTAACATGTTTCATCATGTAATATTTCTCTTACGATATGAATAATAAGATCCGAATGATTCAAAGCAATTGTCTATAATTTGATATAAAGACATCAATACTCAGGCATACTAAGAAACAATCATGTCTTTCAAAATAAAAATGCTAAAGAACGTTATCCCTACAAAATCATATAATCCTATCATGCTCCATCTTCTTCACACAAAGTATTTATCATGCACTACCCCGATGACAAGCTGAGCAATTGGTTCATACTTTTTAACGCGCTTCAGATGTTTCAACTCCCACTCAATACATGAGCGCAAGCCATGGATATAGCACTATGGGTGGAATAGAGTGTGGCGGTAGAGGTAGATAGGAGAAGTCAAAAATAAGAAGATAGTCACACATCGACGAGGCTAATCAACGGGCTATGGAGATGCCCATCAATTGATGTCAATGCGAGGAGTAGGCATTGCCATGCAACGGATGCACCAAGAGCTATAAGTGTATGAAAGCTCAACATGAAAACTAAGTGGGTGTGCATCCAACTTGCTTGCTCATGAAGACCTCGGGCATTTGAGGAAGCCCATCATTGGAATATACAAGCCAAGTTCTATAATGAAAATTCCCACTAGTATATGAAAGTGACAAAATAGGAGACTCTATATGAAAAACATGGTGCTACCTGATACGTCTCTAACATATCTATAATTTTTTATTGTTCCATGCTATTATAGTATCAATCTTGGATGTTTTTATATACATTTGCAGCAATTATATATCATTTTTTGGGACTAACCTATTAACTTAGTGCCCAGTGCCAGTTGTTGTTTTTTGCCTGTTTTTGGTTTTCCAGAATATCAGTACCAAACGAAGTCCAAATGCCACGAAACTTTTTGGAGATTTTTTTCTGGACATAAGAGACACTAGAAGCTTCAGGAGAGGGCCAGAAGCCATAGGAGGTGGCCACGAGCCACCAGGGCGCGCCTCGGGGGGTGGCGCGCCCTGGTGCCTCGTGGGCCCACCTCTGCTCTGTTTGACCTAATTCCACCTCTATAAATTCTCTAAAATCAGGAAACCAACAGAGGAGTCCACGAAATACTTTTTCTGCCGCCGCAAGTTTGTGTTCTCGAGAGATCCCATCTGGAGGCCTTTTTCGGCACTCCGCCGGAGGGGGAATCGATCACGGAGGGGCTCTACATCATCCTTGTTGCCCTTCCGATGATGCGTGAGTAGTTTACCACAGACCTTCGGGTCCATAGTTAGTAGCTAGATGGCTTCTTCTCTCTTTTTGATCTTCAATACAATGTTCTCCTCGATGTTCTTGGAGTTCTATCCGATGTAATCACTTTTTGCGGTGTGTTTGTTGGGATCCGATGAATTGTGAGTTTATGATCAGATTATCCTTGAATATTATTTGAGTTTTCTCTGAACTCTTTTATGCATGATTGTTATAGCTTCGTATTTCTCTCTGATCTATTGATTTGGTTTGGCCAACTAGATTGATTTATCTTGCAATGGGAGAGGTGCTTTGTAATGGGTTCGATCTTACGGTGCTCAATCCCAGTGACAGAAAGGGACATGACACGTATGTATCATTGCTATTAAGGGTAAAAAGACGGGGTTTATTCATGCATGTGTTTACTTTGTCTACATCATGTCATCTTGCTTAAGGCATTACTCCGTTCTTTATGAACTTAATACACTTGATGCATGCTGGATAGCGGTCGATGTGTGGAGTAATAGTAGTAGATGCAGGCAGGAGTCGGTCTACTTGTCTCGGACGTGATGCCTATATACATGATCATTGCCTCGGATATTGTCATGATTATTTGCTTTTCTATCAATTGCCCAACAGTAATTTGTTCACCCACCGTATGCTATTTTCAAGAGAGAAGCCGCTAGTGAAAACTATGGCCCCCGTGTCGATCTTAATCATATATTGAAAATCCTAAAAATACCTTGCTGCACTTTTACTTTATTTATTTTATTTTGTATTTTTTTTGATCTATCTATCTATCACCATACAATTTAATCTTGCAATTAACCGCCAAGGGATTGACAACCCCTTGTTCGCGTTGGGTGCAAGGATTTGTTGTTTTGTGTGCAGGTACTGCTAACGAGTTGTTGCGTGATTCTCCTACTGGATTGATAACCTTGGTTTCATAACTGAGGGAAATACGTATCTCTACTGTACTGCATCGTCCCCTCCTCTTTGGGGAAATCCCAACGCAGCTCACAAGTAGCACTACTCTGAAGCACAAGTGTGGAAAAGGATAGTAACATTGCCCCTTCTCTCTTTTTCTCTCATTTTTTTCATGGCTCTTTTTTTAGAACGGTCTCATGGACCTCATTCCCACTTTTTCGAGGACTCATTAGTCTCCACAATTCTTTCCTCACTGGGACAATGCTCTAATAATGATGATCATCACATTTCTATTTACTTACAACTCAACATTACAACTCGATACTAGAACAAAAATATGACTCTATATGAATGCCTCTGGCAGTGTACCAGGATGTGCAATGATGCTAGTGTAACATGTATAAAAATGATGAACGGTGGCTGAGCCACAAATACTATGTCAGCTATATGATCATGCAAAGCAATATGACAATGATGATGTATGTCCTAAAAAACGGAACGGTGGAAGTTGCACAGCAATATATCTCGGAATGGCTATGGAAATGCCATGATAGGTAGGTATGGTGGCTGTTTTGAGGAAGATATAAGGAGGCTTATGTGTGATAGAGCGTATCATATCACGGGGTTTGGATGCACCGGCGAAGTTTGCACCAACTCTCGATGTGAGAAAGGGCAATGCACGGTACCGCAGAGGCTAGCAAATTGCGGAAGGGTGAGAGTGTGTATAATCCATGGACTCACATTAGTCATAAAGAACTCACATACTTATTGTGAAAGTTTATTAGCCCTCGAAGCAAAGTACTACTACGCATGCCCCAAGAGGGATAGATTGGTAGGACAAGGTCCATCGCTCGTCCCCGACCGCCACTCATAAGGTAGACAATCAATAAGAAATCATGCTCCAACTTCTTAGCATAACGACAGATCATACGTGCATGCTTCGGGAATCACAAACCTTAACACAATTATTCTTACTAAACCACAATTATCTACTAATACCTCCCCCATATTACCATCTTAATATCGGAAAACAATTGCAAGGAATCAAACTTATCATATTCAGTGATCTACATGAAAGTTTTTATTATATCCCTCTTGAATACCTATCATATCAGGACCAAATTCATAACCCGTGCATATTACCATTGCTATCATGAGACTCTCAAAAATATATAAGTGAAGCGTGAGAGTGCAACTATTTCTTTAAAATATAACCACCGCCGTGCTCTAAAAGATATAAGTGAAGCACTAGAGCAACTGCCTAGCTCAAAAGATATAAGTGAAGCACATAGAGTATTGTAACAAATCACGAATAATGTGTGTCCCTCTCAAAAAGGTGTGTTCAGCAAAGATGATTGTGACAAACTAAAAATCAAACAAAATAAAACAAACTATATCACAAGACACTCCAAGTAAAACACTTATCATGTGATGAATAAATATATAGCTCCAAGTGAGTTACCGATAGATTGTAGACGAAAGAGGGGATGCCTTTCGGGGCATCCCCAAGCTTAGACGCTTGAGTCTTCCTTGAATATTACCTTGGGGTGCCTTGGGCATCCCCAAGATTAGGCTCTTGCCACTCCTTATTCCTTTATCCATCGTAGTCTCACCCGAAACTTCAAAACTTCAGCACACAAAACTCAACAGAAACCTCGTGAGATCCGTTAGTATAACAAATAAATCTTTAACTCTAGGTACTATTGTAAATTGATTCATATTTAATATTGGCATAATTCTACTGTACTCCTACTTCTCCATGACTCATACCCCCCGATACGATCCATAGATTCATCAAAATAAGCAAACTATGCAACAAAAACAGAATCTGTTTAAAACAGAACAGTCTGTAAAGATCTGAATTATGGTCATACTTCTGCAACTCCAAAAATTCTAAAAAATTAGGACAACATGGGAAATTAATATATGAATACTTTGTAAATAATTCAGAAGGTTCTGAGGTTCCAAAGAAAATTAGAAATTCCAGCACTGGATGCAAAAGTTTCTGTTTTCCAACAGCATCTATCAAACTATCTTCCAAATCATCCCAAAGGCATTACTTGGCACAAACACTAATTTAAACATAAAAATACAATCATAAAAGAAGATATAATTGTGCAAACACTAAAAAACATAATATAAAAGCAAAAAATATTTTATTCATTGGGTTGCCTCCCAACAAGCGCTATTGTTTTATGCCCTTAGCTAGGCATAATGCATTGTTTCAAGTGTTGTCATCCTTGGTTTTGACGTTCTTGGGTGTATGATTTTCAGGAGGTTTTTCATAAACAATGGGGAACACATCATCAACCAAAATTTTAGGGTCATTAAGATTGCTATCTTCAAACCCTTGTTGGTTCCCTTTTACAATCCAAGAGTACTTCTAATTAATTCCATTAAAAACTTGTTGGATGATATGTATGGGAGGAACTTATTTTTTAGTATTTTCATCAAAAGCATGGTGATCATGAAAAACATATCGCAACATATATTCCTCGTTATATAAAATTTCATCTATCACAGGATTTTCTTGACTGATATTATAAAAATAAAAGATCTCTCTAGCTTCTCGTACTATGTAATCAAACTCATTCATAAAGATAAGAGTAGCTATCTTTTTAGCCACATGGTTATTTATAACCGGCAACTCATAAAACAATCTTTGCGAGGTAGGATGAGTATGGATAAATCTTCTTTCAAGTTTGAGAATGAGTGCGGAGATAGCCTCACCATAACTGTTGGTTCTTTTAAGGATTGGAGTGTCATTACAAACCAAAGTTCCCGTGCAATTAAAGAACTCTTGAATAATCTTTTCCCTATGAAATTTCCACTCCCTACTACAAAAATTTTTGAGTCTAAATTTGAGGGAATTTCTATCTTAGGAATTTTAGCATCCCCATCTTTTTCAATAACAAAATCAGACGTGGTGGCAATTGTAAACAAAGCAAGTAAACTAAGAAACAAGCAAATAAATTTTTTTTTTGTAAAAAAAAATTAGAAGTGGGGGAGATGAAAACCAGAGGCAAATGCAAATAAAAGGCAAATAAAATAAATGCAAGTGATTGATAATTTGTGTGAAGGTACTTGGTAATTTTGATGATGTCTCCCCGGCAATGGCGCCAGAAATTTTTCCTGCTACTTGTAGTCTGCGTTGGTATTTCCCCGAAGAGTAGAGTCTGATGCAGTACAGTAGAGATAAGTATTTCTCTCAGTTAAGAACCAAGGTTATCAATCCAGTAGGAGAACCAAGCAAAATTCCGTTAAGCGCACCTGCACACACAAGAGCAAACACTTGCACCCAACGCAAATAAGAGGGTTGTCAATCCTCTTAGCGGTTATTTGCAAGGTTTAAATCTTATCAAGGTAAATAGATAAACTAAAATACTAATAAAAATAAAAGTAAATAAATTGCGGCAAGGTATTTTTAGGTTTTTAATATGATAAAGATAGACCCGGGGGCCATAGTTTTCACTATAGGCTTCTCTCTCGAGCGCAGAAACATACGGTGGGTAAACAAATTACTGTTGGGCAATTGATAGAAGAGCAAATAATTATGACGGATTCATGGCAATGATCATGTATATAGGCATCACGTCCGAGACAAGTAGACCGACTCCTGCCTGCATCTACTACTATTACTCCACTCATCGACCGCTATCCAGCATGCATCTAGAGTATTAAGTTAATAAAAACAGAGTAACGCCTTAAGCAAGATGAGATGATGTAGAGAAGCAAATTCAAACAATATGAATAAACCCCATCTTTTTATCCTTAATGGCAACAATACAAATACGTGTCATGTCCCCTTCTGTCACTGGGATTGAGCACCGCAAGATTGAACCCATCACAAAGCACCTCTCCCATTGCAAGATAAACCAATCTAGTTGGCCAAACCAAATCGATAGATCGGAGAGAAATACAAAGCTATATTTAATCATGCATAAAAGAGTTCAGAGAAGACTCAAATATTTCTCATGAATAATCTGATCATAAACTCACAATTCATCGGATCCCAACAAACACACCGCAAAAGAAGATTACATCGGATAGAACTCCAAGAACATCAAGGAGAACATGGTATTGAAGATCAAAGAGAGAGAAGAAGCCATCTAGCTACTAGCTATGGAGCCGTAGGTCTGTGGTAAACTACTCACACATCATCGGAAGGGCAGCAAGGTTGATGTAGAAGCCCTCCGTGATCGATTCCCCCTCCGACAGAGTACCGGAAAAGACCTCTAGATGGGATCGCGGAAGAACAGAGGCTTGCGGCGGCGGAAAGGTTTTCTCTTCTGGCTCTCTGATGGTTTCCGAATATTTGTGAATTTATAGGAGTGGAATTAGGTCAAACGGAGCCACGTGGGCCCCACAAGGCATCAGGGCGCGCCCCCTGGGGCCGCGCCCTGTTGCCTTGTGGAGGCTTCGTGAACCTTCTGGCCTCCTCTGCAAGTCTCCAGGGTCTCTTTTGTCCAGAAAAAAATCTCCAAAAAGTTTCGTGGCATTTGGACTTCGTTTGGTACTGATTCTCTGAAAAGCCAAAGACAAGCAAAAAACAGCAACTGGCACTGGGCACTAAGTTAATAGGTTAGTCCCAAAAAAGATATATAATTGCATATAAAAACATCCAAGATTGATACTATAATAGCATGGAACAATCAAAAATTATAGATACGTTGGAGACGTATCACTTATCTATCGTCCGCTCCTCTTAATATTTTATACTAAAATTTTATACTTATCATACTACCTTGTTAAGGATTATAGTTTTATTACTTATTTGGCATACTTAACAACATAACACAAAGTTAAATGTTAGTTGTATTATTTATTTAATATATATTTGTAATATATATTATTGAAAAATACTCATTTTTGCGTTGAATTCAATTTGTACTTTGTAACAAAAATGATTTTTCTAAATAGTGTTTGATACTTGTGTAAATTATATAGTTTTTACATATATATGTTAGATATATCTCTAAAACATGTGGCTTGACAAATATCGTAATAGTGGTTGTACTAAATGATTAGGAAAACATATATGTTGTAGAAAATTCTAGAGTACAAATTTAATCGTATGTAAGAAATTGCTTCAGATATACTCGTTTTTGGAGCATTCATGTACAAATTTAATCATATATTTGCTAGACCATATGGTTTAACAGATGAACCTATATACTCTTTTTTAAATAGAAAATAATGGGTGTACATCTGTACACCTATGTACACCCATGTACTCATCTAGCTCCTCCCATGCTCATGGAACCTGGTTCTCACAAGAGAAGTAGAGCAAACTAGAGTATGTTAGGCAAGACAAGGAATGGTGATACAGTACTGTTTGGTAATTCAAAGCCTGTTGCATTGGCATGCCCTACTATCCTGTGTGATTAGTAGTTGCAGAGAAAGCACCTGGTGTAGCTGTCATGGTTTCAGGTTATCATTGGCTTTGCCAGAAAAAACATGCCAACACGTGTATCCCAGTTGTATGTTGTTCTTCTTTGCCTGTTTATATCTAGCCTTTTAGTTCACTACTTGTGTTAATCTTGCTTATTTCATTAACAACAATGGCAAGTTGAATGAAAAATCTCCTATATGCGTTGTATGATGCTAAATTTGTGTGCCATTTACCGTATTATTGAAGACAAGAGGGAACAATTTGCAATGATTTCAGTACATAGGACAGCTTATAATTCTCTTCTCTATACATTCAGCAATGGCTAAGTTTCGTTATCCTTTTTTTCAAAAAAGTTTGATAGAATTTGGTTTGGCTGTTGATGCAACTGGCACCAAGCTGTTGAGTGCTTGGGACGAACAGCAGAGATTCATTAGCGGTGTCCTCCTTCCTCTAATATTCAACTTCTCTTGTGTTTCTTGAAACCATACCACCACTAACTGAAGGAAAAGGCTAATGTTTCAACGTCCTGTCGATAACGTATAGAGCAGGCCGAGCAACAACATTTAGGTGTCGGCCGGCGACACTGCTGTCACTACTAGAATCGCCCTTTTTGCTGAGTTTCTCTGCAGAGCCCATTTTAAACTCGGCACAACGCACTCGGCTAGACGGGGCCCGACAATCATTAATATTGTTAAGTTCTTTCTATCGCGAACTCAGTGAATATTTAAACAATGTTTGCCGAGTTTCTGTCAGAAAAAACTCGACGAACCACACCGTCAGACGGGACGGGCCGTTAATGGAAGTGCCATGTGGCACAACTGTTTGCCGAGTTTTGGCCCACAAAACTCGGCAAAGTTAGGCCAATAGAAATAATCCACGTGCCAGCACTCGTTGCCCAGTACAAAATATCTGCCGAGTTCTTTATTCAGCACAACTGGGCAATCTGTTTGCCGAGTTCCAAACTCGGTAGTTTCCCATCCAGTAAGGGCCCGCCGCATGGCACTGCGTTATTACCCAATGCTACTTTTCACCGAGTTTATAAAAAACGAAACTGGCCAAAAAATTGCCGAGTTTAAAACTCGGTAGTCTTCCATCTATTTAGGGCCCGACGCGTGGCACTGCGTTATTACCCAGTGCCACATTTCACCGAGTTCTTTGGTCAGCAGAACTGGGCAAATTATTTGCCGAGTTTGGCACTCGGTAGTAACTTGTCCACTAAGGGACTGACGCGTGGTACTGCTTTATTGCCGTGTTCCATATTTCGCCGAGTGCATGTTTAGCGTAGCTAGGCAAACTGTTCGCCCATCAAGGCTCCCCTCTTCCTCTTCCTATCAAGCACCGTAACATGCTCACCATCCTTGTCAGGACCATCAAGGTTGATGGTGTCTGACTCCTGGGTGTCTGGATACTCGGGCATAGGCGAGCCAGCGGCTGACCGGAGCCCAAGGCATGCTTGCCAGTTGCCAGCCCGAAGGAGAAGATCTACTGCATCTGGTGGTAGTTCTGAATTGGTGTGTTGAGGAACTCTGCGTCCTTGGGGTGAGCCTAATAAAAAATTAGGGCAAAGTGATTAGTTAGAATGGCAATGGTTCATAGGCTTAAACAGCTGGTTAGTTAGAATGACATGGTTTGTGAGCTAACGGCGATGTTGACTTGGCAGTGCTCTGCCTCCAAAAGGATCGAGCAGGTGTCCTCATCCCATGAAGCACCGCTTAGGTCTCTAAGTTTGGACACTGTGATCCACCTCGCTCTCCACTTCCAAAGGTGGTTGTAGAACTGGGTCGAGCTGTCCTCCTGTCCACAAAACTCGAACACCTGCTTTGCAACATCATTCAAGAGCACCTACTTGAAGCCCTTGTTAGTCCTCACCCCACTAGCTATGATCTCACACATCTTAAGCACGAACGTCGACAGGAACGACTTCCACTTCATGTTGTCCCCCCTACCATCCTTCTTTGCCTTTGTGGCTGCCATTTGTGCAGCGGCATGAGCTACAACATTGGGCTGAGCCAGCACAAATGGAGGAACCATAGCCGGCACCTCGAAAACGTCTGAATCAGGAGGCATCTGGTCGATGGGAGAGAACGATGGCCTGACTAAACTCTTGCGTGCTCATCTCCTACAAACGTAAGCATCGTCAAGAGCACAACACACTACACATGGACACTACTGGAGGAATGCCTAGCTGTGGCGGGCGGGAAAAGCCCAGTAGTGGCGGGCAAGGCTTCGAGGGGCGCTCGCCACTGACCTCCCACCACTACTAACATGCCATCAGGGGCGGGCGCCCGCACGCCACTGGTAGAGACTCGGCAGTGGCATGCGTGCCTAGATACTCACCACTGGTGGGTTTGGTAGCTATCGCGGGTTTTTTGTAGCGCCTGTCACTGAGTATCAGTCATACAAATTAAAAATTTCACAGCCATGGCAACATTTATGCTGCCATGGCTGCGTTATTCACACAACCCATATCAAAATACATTGATAAGAATAAGAGAGGACAAAATATTGCTGCATACATTAACCACTAGCTCTAATTGTTGTCAATCATGACTACAAATGCCCCAACTAAATATTCATAGCTAGGTAGCAGCCAATACATAGTAGGCAAAACACGATTGACGATACAAACATCCACCAATTAATTAGTCCTGATAATGACAAAGTACTAGGACCTACTTCTCTCTTTTAGGTTAAATTGAAAAGAATAAGAAAACCCCAGCATCTCCATGGTGGAGCACAGAGATCCACCAATCTCCAATTCCTAGTCTACACTCATTCAATATTTGCCGCCATTCATCAATTTTGAGGCATCCATCTCATGGGTCTGCAGTCGAGTAGGTGCCTTTGAAATTGGTCTTCTAAAGGCAAATAATTGTCACTCACCTTTCGCATCCATCGACGCAGGCACAACAACTCTTGGGAGCTTCTGTTGAAGAACAACATAGTAACATAGTAAGAAGTGTAGTTTATTTAAGATGGACTAGTGGCACAATAATAGTACAAAATCATACCATGCATTTTTATGAATGTTGGTATTGCTCAACTTGTGGACTAGTGGCATGTATGGTGTAGTATTTGGACCAGCTCCGTAAGTTCCCTTAAATGACTCAACATCATTAACAAAGGAGACAAGATAATTCTTCTCCTCCCAAGTAAGCTCCGAGCCAGCAGTGTAATAGGTTTCGTCTACTATATTCCGTATTTTTCTTCGAGATAGAAAATAAGCTGTAGGTTTTGATTAAAATGTTAAGTTAGGAGTGAATAACAAATATTTTAAAATAAGGAAGATAGATTATTTACCAAATTTGTTTAAGAAGCTCACACGGAGAAAAAATAGGAAGCATGTCCAGTTCCACCCAAATGTCCTGATCAAAACAAGGAAAGGTGCCAATATCAAAGGATATACTCATACCCTCCTCAAATTCGTAAGCCTTGCATAATCCTCTCCAATTTGCGTAACCAAAATATGTGTGATTTACTTCATTGTAGATCACAGCTTCCAAAACGAAACCATGTTTCGTCTTCAGGTAAATAGTCCTCTCAGCCACGTCATAGGAAAAAAACTTTGCATAGCAGGGGATGCACTAGACGAATTAAAAAAACAGAAATTATATGTTAAAACAAAAATCTTGAGACATGTCTAGATAAGAAGGAAATATGTGCAGAAATTACTGTATAATATTTGTAGCCCTCTTTAAGTGTTAGCGAGAAGTACCTATCGTCCTCTAGATGAGGATCGTCGCACATACCCCCGTTGTCGGAACAGTAGGGGCACTCGGGGATCCCATCGAGCTCATCCTTATTCATTTGTTGTGTTTATAGAAGGAAGATTAAAAATCGACAAAATAATAATTCATAACGGTAGCACGTGCGATCACACATTACCAACAATGCGTGTGCCGCCGCCTCGGCGATGTCAAACCATTATATCTTGCCCATGTTGGGAGTTTGAATCTGGGCCTCCCACTTGCTAGAAACTGAAGTCAATATGATCCACAAACTAATGGATTCGGCTCATATGTAAGCAAAATTGACATGCATATAGCAATCCCATAGAAACATAAATATTACGTTCACAAGCATCGATCACAGCCAGAGATCACATAAAGGAACTGCAGCACTAGTTCACAACATAAAATTAAGTTCAGCTCTGTCATAGCAACATGAAATTAAGTTCACAGTCGATCATATGGATCACATAAAGGCAGTGCATCACTAGGTCACAAGCAAAAGCTCAGCTCTCTCAAGAGCTGTCCTCGTCTCCAGTCATCTTCGCCTCGTCTCCAGTCATCTTCGTGATCTTGGCTACGGCCATCTTCGCAAATTTGGTGGCTGTTCGCGCAGTCTTGGCGGTTGCTCGCGCATTCGAAGCGGCTGCTGTCACAAGCTGGTAAGATTTTGCATTTATGTCGACGTATACTTCAGCTCTCTCGGCGGCTACTAGATTACTCTCCGCATAGTTGAGTGCGACCATAGTGTAATGAGCCACCCTTGAGACGGATTCTACGGCTGCAGGAGTCATAACATTGCGTCCTGGCTTCTCCATCTAATTCGCATTAAAAACTTGACATTTAGATAAACCACAATTTCATTGAAAGCAAGTATATAACAAAACAATGGCATGACCTTTGCTAGTAATTCAACATATTGAGTGCCAGAAATTTGGCGAAATGGAACTTAATCAACGTTTCCCAAAACGTTGGCACTCCTTATGAACACATGTATCATGAATAATTAGTACAAACTTTCCCTTGTACATAAAAATTGGTGTGACCTTTGCTAGTAATTCGACACATTGAGTGCCAGAAATTTGATGAAACAGAACTTAATTAACGTTTCTCAAAATGTTGGCACTCCGTATGAATAACTAGTACAAACTTTTACTTGTACATAATATGCTACGCCCAAAAAATCTACATCTACAATAAACACTATCTAATAACTAGTACAATTATTTCTAGTACTAACTTTTTCTAGTATAAGAACAATTACACTCTAAATCTACAATAAAAGAGAGAGATGTGGTTACTGGGGCGGACAGAGATGATGGGGAGGTTGAGGACGATGGCAGCGAACGTTGAGGGCGCCGGGGATGCTGCGGACGTTGGAGTCGGCGGAAGGCGAGGGCGACGGTGACTGCGGGGACGTTCGAGGCGGTGGCGAACGGCGAGCATGTTTGATGCGGAGGCGGACGGCAAGGGCGATGGGGACGATGAGGACGAGGGGGCGGCACTAACCTTGTAGGTGTCGTAGGGCGAGCGCTATGGTGGCGACATCGAAGGCCGCCACGATGATGGCGACGGCGGCGACGTGGGAGAGAGTCGAGTTGACAAATTTTTGGATAAGATAAGATGTAGGCGGCTATAGGTGTGTCCGACGTAGGGTGGGTATATGGAGCAGACCAGTGACGGGCACAACTCAGGGCCCGCCACAGCTAAGTTCAAGTGGCGGGCAGAGACCATTACCCGCCACATCAAGTTAGGAGTGGCGGGTGTCTTAATTTCACCCACCGCCTTACACACACAACTATATTCTCCTAAATCATTTGAACTTAAAGCTTTTCCCATGGTTAATACACACCATCCAAAACTTCATGCTTGAATTTGGCCTTTTTTTAGTATATTTGCTATTTTCCAGGCATTAACTGGTTTTCGCGCCACTAAAAAGAGCAGAACGCTCTTCGGTTGGAAAGCGCGTGTAAACGAGCTTCTAATATGATGAAATTTGGCATGGTGTCTTAAGTTGACCTATGTAGGGTGTGGTAAAATTTTCAGATCGTTGTGGCAAAAACTTGATGCACCTCATGTACAAAACAAACACTCTCCCCTAAAGTGTCACGGTTTCGAACGGAAACCGCCGCCTTACACACACAACTACATTTTCCTAAATCATATGGAATTAAAACTTTTCCCATGGTTAATACACACCATCCAAAACTCCATTCTCGAATTTGGTCTTTTTTAATATGTTTGCTATTTTCCAGGCTTTAACTGATTTTCGGACTACTAAAAAGAGCAGAACGCTCTTCGGTTGGAATGCGCGTGCAAACAAGCTTCAAATGTGATGAAATTTGGCATGGTGTCTTAATTTGACCCATGTAGAGTGTGGTAAAAATTTCAGATCGTTACGGCAAACTTGGTGCACCTCATGTACAAATCGAACACTCTCCCTCAAAGTATCAGGGTTTCGAACGGAAACCGCCGCCTTACACACACAACTACATTTTCCTAAATCATTTGGACTTAAAACTTTTCCCATGGTTAATAAACACCATCCAAAACTCCATGCTTAAATTTGGTCTTTTTTTAATATGTTTGCTATTTTCCAGGCTTTAACTGATTTTCAGACTACTAAAAAGAGCAGAACGCTCTTCGGTTGGAAAGTGCGTGCAAACGAGCTTTGAATGTGTCGGTGTATAAAACACGGGTATTTTATACCCTGACTTATGCACAGACGGTAGCAGCCTCCTTGCCGGCCAAGGCTTGCCGGAACTTGCCAAATAACCAGATTCAAGATCCGGTTGCAAAGGCTACTCGAGAGAAGTTCGAGACGAAGCATCAACAAGCACTCCACTAGTGTTGAAGGTGAAGACATCTCTTGTCGGCAAGGCAGAGCCGGCAAGGCGAAGACCCGGCAAGCTTTCGCCAGCTCGTCAGCGCTCCACCTCACCGGGCAGCTAGTCGCTAATCGGTGAGGTGTCAACCACGTACGCTGGTTGGTGAGGTTTATCGGGCACGTGTCAGCATGCAGGGAGAAGATTTGCCTTTAATGACACCCGTCCAGAAGGCGTGTCAAGCTAATAAGAGGCAGCTGGGCGAGCGGTGCAGGAACCTTGCCGGAACTCCTCCTCCACATGACACCTAACGGTGCATTTATTCCTTTTGTCCTAAACTGGCACAGTTAGGTATGATAGCACTGTTTGCTATCTAATCAACCTGTAATTACTGTTTTGCCACTGTGGTAACCCCTTGAGCTATAAAAGGAGGGCCTGCATGCGTAGCTGCTCCTTCCGCACCTTGCCGGAGAAAGCGCTCCTTGTACTCGTGCTCACACCCATCCAATACATCAAAGCAGGAGTAGGGTTTTACACCTCACTGTGGCCCAAACCTGGGTAAAATCCCCCACGCTCTCTATTGATTCTGCTCTTTGTGCTTGTGCATTCCCCTAGCCGAACCACAAAGGGGCTAGATGACCCCATAGATGGTCGCACTTGCGCGAACCTGAATCAGTGGATTGCGCGTCAGCTTCATCAACTTCATCACCATGCTCCTCGTCGTTGATGGCCCCCAAGCAGAAGGGCATCACGATGACGACCCCTTCGCACATATCCGCAGGCGGCGCGGCCAATGCGGGCGGTGCGGATACCGCGGTTGGCACGACCAGCGCGGGTGGCGCGGTCGCCATGGCCACCGTGGTCGATGCAGGAGACGAGTGCACTGGAGGTGGTCGACTTCCTCGACCCTCTGGCGAACGAAGCCGAGACAGCGCGGGCGGAGCAGATGGACGTACTCCTCCTCCTCTTCGCCGCGCCGACGAACGTAGCCACCGAAGCAGCGATGCCCGGGTCGGCGCGAGCCAAGATCCCGCCGCAGCGGCGCCCAGAGATGCTGCTTCAGGACGGACGCCGCGTCCTTCGCACAATGGGCGCAGCGCAACTCCGAGCGGCGCCAACGACTCAGGGCGGCGGCGACCTCATGGCAAGACCCCTGTTGATCAAGTTCCAGATCCTCAGGTACCACCTCCGCCACGGCAGCCCGCTGCTGATTATGTGCCGCAGCAGCAAGATCGCAATGGCGCTCCTACTGGCTCTGTCAGGAGTAGAGCAACGTCGCGTTCTTTGCTTCTAGCCATGCCAGCCACAGCAGCTGAGGCGATGGCGCGAGCCCAGATGCTGCTAAACTTCCCTCCGGTAGCAGAGAAGATGGATGAGTGGAGAGCCACCATCCAGAGCTTGATTGGATTTGCCGAGATGAGCAAGTCACAACAAGCGGAGCCCTCACGGCGTCCGCAAATAGCGCCGGTAGCTCCAACTGGTGACCGCGTTGACGTCGCTGCACCAACGGTGCAATCACCTCCGCGGCAACAGTCTCAACAGCAGCAACATCGACAACCACGGCAAGCTCAGCGATCTTTCGAGCCCGACGAGATGTCGATGGCCTCTTCGGATCCGCGAGCGCGGCAAGATCAGCGGCAAGTGCTACGAGACAGGCGGGTAGAGGATGCCCGTACCACCATTGAACGGCGCCGGGAGGCGCGCCGTCAATCCGACGCGTGCAACGGCCCAGTCGTTGATGAGCCTGCACCCGAGGTTGGTGGATATCTACCTTATGAGGTTGGATGTCCAACCTTCACTCGCGAGCTACGGCAAGTCCGTTGGCCGTCCGTCCGAGCCTTCAAGCCAGAAGTACCAGAAAAGTACGATGGCAAACTGAACCCGGCTGAGTTTCTGGGCATCTACACGATTGCTGTGCAAGCTGCCGGGGGAAAGATGAGAAGATTCTCGCCAACTACTTTCCGTTGGTACTAAAGCCCAACGTGAGATCTTGGCTAATGAACTTGCCGGAGAACTCCATTTCTTCATGGGCAGATCTCTGCAATGAGTTTGTTGGTGCCTTTACCGGAGGCCACAGGGCCCCTGGACAGCCCAGCGACCTGCAAGTAATCCCGCAAAGGGATGGTGAAACTTTGCGCAAGTACATCCAGAGGTTCAGCCGTGTACGCTGTAATATACCAGATGTGCATCCCGCAGCCGTGATTGCCGCTTTTCACACGAATGTGCGCAATCGAAGGATGCGGGAGAAGATGAACGTCAAGTTGCCCAAGACCGTCAATGAGCTCTATACGTTGGCTGATAAGTGCGCACGTGCTGAAGAAGAAAGGAGGCTTCCCGGGGAGGACGCTGGTGCCGAGGTGGATTCCGAGGACGATGATGCTGCCACCCCGAAGAAAAAGGGCTGAAAGCGCAACAGGAAGCGCAAGGGCAAGACTGTTATGATTATTGAGGGCTCCGACAACTCTGTGTCCGCCAAGAAAGCTAAAACTGAGAACTCCGACAAGGAGGCTGCTGTATGCGCCACTTGCCAAGAGGCGGCGGCAAACGAGAAGGCCGGCAAGTCTGATGGGCCATACTGCAAGATTCACCGCACCAAGGGCCATGATCTCCAAGAGTGCCGACAAGTCGAGCACCTTGTTGAAAAATAGAAGGCTGAATATGAGAAACGCGACAAAGAGAAGAGGCAAGATGGTGCCGGTGGATCCGGCAAAAATGGCCGTGGTGGTCGAGGAGGCCGTCGCGGCTAGGCCAAGCAGCAGAAAGAGAAACCTGCTAGAGGCCGCGAAAAGAAAGAGGAAGATGATGGAAGTGAAGAAGAAGAGGACGACGGGGAGTCCAGTGAACAGGAATTCCAGAAGGCAACTGAGGTCATGTGCGTTGACGGAGGAGCATCTTTACACTCCTCTCACCGCCAACTTAAGCAGTGGGCACGTGAGGTTAATGCGGCAGAACCGGCAGTGGGCTCTCAGAAGCCACTCAAGTGGTCGCACACGCCTATCATTTTCGATGCCGAGGACCACCCTGATCGCACAACCGCGGTCGGGTGTTTGCCGTTGTTGGTTTCACCAACGATTCACAACCTCCAGGTCACGAAAATGTTAGTTGACGGTGGGGCCGGCCTAAACTTGATTTCTCCAGAATTAGTCAAGAGGCTGCAGATCCCCGACGAGGAACTCGATAAAATAGGTACGTTTCAAGGAGTAAACCCGGGAAGAAGCTGGCCCAAAGGAAAGATCACATTGCCGGTGACGTTTGGCAGGGAATTGAACTATAGAACAAAAAGGATTGTGTTTGACGTTGTCAAGATCCCCTTGCCATACAATGGAATTCTTGCCCGCCCAGCCCTGGCAAAATTCATGGCAGCGTCTTACTATGCTTACAACACGTTGAAGATGCCAGGTCCAATGGGTGTTATTTCCGTCAATTCTGACAAGAAAGATACAGTTATTTGCGTCGATAAGATGTACAGAGATGCGGTTGCAGTAGAGGCCGCCAAGGCGCCACCTCCTGCCAAGAAGAAGGAAAGGAAGAAGTCCGGCAAGACCTCTGACAAGGATTCCGGGAAGCGCACCTCTTCGGAGTGCTGCGCTCCTGTTGAAGACTTCCCAGGGTGCTCTACCGGCAAGAAATCCAAAGCTACTTCACCAGCAACCAAAAAGGTGCCGGCAAGGGAGGACGGCACTGACGGTACCTTCACCATCAGTGCCACCCTTGACAGCAAATAGGAAAGCATGCTCATTGCCTTCCTGCGGGCGAATGTCGATGTGTTCGCATGGCGACCATCTGACATCCCCGGTGTTCCCAGGGAGGTAATTGAGCACCACCTTGCCGTCTGTCCCCACGCTCGGCCCGTCAAGCAAAAAATCAGGAAGCAAGCTTTGGAGCGGCAACAGTTCATTACCGAGGAAATCAAGAAACTTGAAGCAGCAGGCTTGGTTAGAGGTGTACTACATCCAACTTGGTTGGCAAATCCAGTTGTGGTGCGCAAAGCAAACAGAAAGTGGAGACTTTGTATTGACTACACTAATATTAACAAAGCATGTCCGAAGGATCCTTTCCCTTTGCCGCGCATTGATCAAATCATGGACTCTACTTCCAGCTGTGATTTACTCTCCTTCCTTGATGCATATTCTGGGTACCAACAGATATTCATGGCCAAGGAGGATGAGGAGAAAACCACATTCATTACTCCATGTGGCACGTACTGCTTCGTGCGTATGCCTTTCGGGTTGAAATGTGCTGGTTCAACATTTGCAAGAGCAGTCCAGGTTGGTTTTGAGCCCCAGCTGCACAGAAATGTGGAAGCATATATGGATGATATAGTGGTCAAAACCAAGGACAAATCAACCCTCATTCAAGATTTAGAAGAAACATTTGCAAACTTGCGCAAGATCAATTTGAAGCTCAATCCCGAGAAGTGTGTGTTTGGCGTTCCATCTGGCAAACTTCTCGGATTCTTTGTATCTCAACGTGGAATAGAAGCAAATCCCGACAAGATCAAAGCAATTGAGCAGATTCAAGCACCAAAAAGCATCAAGGATGTACGGCGTCTTGCCGGCTGTGTTGCTGCCTTGAGTAGGTTCATTTCAAGGTCTGCTGAGCACGCCCTGCCATTTTTCAAGGTTTTGAAAAAGGCAGGTCCAATGAAATGGACTCCGGAAGCGGAGGCTGCGCTACAGGATTAGAAAAGGTACCTCTCCTCCGTGCCAACACTAGTTGCACCTAAACCACAAGAGCCGTTGCTGCTATATATAGCGGCAACAAATCAAGTGGCCAGTGATGCATTAGTGGCGCAGAGGGAAGTTGATGATGAGGAAGCAGCCATGGCAAGCCCGTCCAGCGACAAACCAGAATCTTCTCCGGCAAGGTCTGGCGCCGACAAGTCAGAAATAGTACAAGCAAACGAGGCTAATCAACAAATAGTGCCGAAGAAGAAGGTGGTGCAGCGGCCCGTGTATTTTGTTAGTTCCCTTCTGCAGGGAGCTAGATCAAGATACTCTGGGGTGCAGAAGTTGCTTTTCGGCCTTCTTATGGCCTCAAGAAAGCTGCGTCACTACTTCCAAGCACATGAGATCACCATCGTCACTCGCCTTCCGTTACAACACATTTTGAGAAACCCAGAGGCGACTGGCAGGATAGTGGAGTGGGCGTTGGAACTGTCAAGCTTTGCACTCAAGTTTGAAAGCACTTCAACCGTTCAGAGCAGGGCCTTGGCAGAGTTCATTGCAGAATGGACACCAACGCAAGACGAAGAAATTCAAGAAATAGCTCTCCCCGGCAAAGAGACAGCCAAGGAATGGATCATGTACTTTGATGGTGCCTTCTCGCTACAAGGCGCCGGTGCCGGAGTGCTGCTTGTCGCACCCACCGGAGAACACCTCAAGTATGTAGTTCAAATGCACTTTCCCAGGGAGCAAGCTACAAACAACACTGCTGAGTATGAAGGGCTCCTTGCCGGTCTTAGGATCGCAGTGGACCTTGGAATCAGAAAGTTGATCATCCATGGTGACTCGCAGCTTGTTGTAAAGCAAGTGAATAAAGATTACCAGAGCCCGTTGATGGAAGCATATGTGGAAGAAGTGAGGAAATTGGAGGAACACTTTGACGGTTTGCAAACAGAGCACATCCCTCATGCAGAAAACAGCATTGCTGATCACCTGTCAAAGTGTGCTGCTCAAAAGCTACCTGTGGAACCGGGAACTTTTGTGCTCCATTTGAATCAACCAACAGTCACTCCATCAACGCAAGCCAGCAAAAGAACGAGGTTGAATTCCGGCAAGTACTTTCCGGCAGAGCTCCCAGAAGCCACCGGCAAGAAGGTTGCCAGGGACAATGACACGGTTGATGGTGAGCAGCCGCTTCGCGCAGAACCTCGGGTTCTTACCATTGAGGCAAGAGCTCCCGCGGCCGAAGAAATGCCTTTAGTTCTTGTCGTCGAGCCGCAGGCTCCGACATGGGCACAACAGATAGTTCGTTTCCTCCAAACAGGGGAACTACCCGATGAGCAAGAAGGAGCTGAGAAAGTAGCCCGTCAGTCAAGTATGTATCAGTTTGTGGATAACACGCTATACAGAAAGAGACCAAATGGTGTGAAATTAAAGTGTATTTGCCGGGAAAATGGACTAAAGCTGTTGGCGGAGATACATGGAGGCGTATGTGGCTCTCACATAGGATCAAGAGCACTTGCCGGTAAAGCTTTCCGGCAAGGCTTCTATTGGCCCACCGCCCTCCGGGATGCAACTGAGCTAGTAAGAAAGTGTGAAGCATGCCAGTTCCATTCGAAGAACATACATCAGCCAGCTCAGGCCCTTCAAACAATCCCTCTCTCCTAGCCTTTTTCGGTCTAGGGGCTCGATATGTTGGGCCCCTTCCCCAGTGCTACCGGGGGCTTTGAGATCTTGTACGTCGCCATCGACAAGTTCATAAAGTGGCCTGAAGTGGAGCCAGTGAGGAAGGTGACAGTGCAATCAACCGTCAAGTTCTTCAAAGGATTAGTTTGCCGTTTCGGGGTCCCTAACAGGATCATTACCGACAATGGCACATAATTCACGAGCCTCACCTTCATGCAGTATATCCAGGACCTTGGTGGCAAAATCTGTTTTGCATCTGTTGCTCACCCGAGAAGCAACGGCCAAGCGGAAAGGATGAACGCAGAAGTGCGGCGTGGCCTCAAGACCAGAACCTTCGACAGGCTGCGCAAATGTGGAAGACGCTGGGTTGATGAGTTGCCGGCAGTTCTTTGGTCACTCAGGACGACACCAAATAGAGCTACCAGCCAAACACCCTTCTCCTTATTCTATGGTGCAGAAGCGGTGCTCCCCACGGAACTCATATATGGGTCACCTCGAGTGCTCGCTTATGAAGAAGCTGAGCAAGAGTAGTTGTGGCAAGATGACGCGACGCTCCTTGAGGAGGATCTTTTTCGGGCGGCTGTGCGAGCTGCACGCTACCAGCAAGCCTTGCGCCGCTATCATAGCCGCAAAGTGCACGCCCGAAGCCTTGAGGAAGGCGACCTTGTTCTTCGGCGCGTTCAATCCGCCAAGAGATCAAACAAGTTGACGCCAAGGTGGGAAGGCCCTTATTGGGTAGTGCGAGTCACCAGACCTGGCGCAGTCCGTCTAGAGACCGAAGATGGCACTCAAGTGCAAAACTCATGGAATATTGAGCATCTTCGCAAGTTCTACCCATAAGGCGCAATTGCCGGGCCTCCCGGCAACCCCTTTCGTACAAGCTTTGTCAGCAAGACTTGTAACCCTTTGTACAAAGCCAGGCGCAGATCCTGAGCATAAGTAAAATAAAGCTAATTATTCGCAACTCTTCGCATATATTTATTTGTATATGGATGCATGATTACACTTTAGTTTGTATGAATGGCTGATGAACCGTCAAGGTTCCCAAACCACTCTTTTCTCTTCTTTCTTTTTCTTAAAGGACAGAAGAATCCCTCACGTGCAAGTTTCCCGGGGGAAGTGACGTGGGGTACCATTTAGCGACGTTCAAGTAATCATTTCATGCAACAAGAGAGAAGCGGTGCAAGGAAGAGCTAAGTTGAAAAACTTTGAAATAATTTCCTTGTTACGTTTGCAATTCCCCTTGAACGATTCTGTGTTTGTATGAAAAACCTGCACGCGAAGGAATCTTGTCGTGATTAGTTTGCGCTCTTGTTTTGCCTCGAGTCCGCTCGGCAAGATGTGCAGTTGCATTGTGACGGCAAGTCATCTTGTCGGTGGCAGTACTTCCAGCAGGCTGCTAAGGACCTGTTCCTCTAAGCGCTCGCGGCAAGTGTCTGTGCCGGCAAGTTGCCGTGCTGTGATCGGCAAGATACCTTGCCGGTGGCGGCACTTCCAGTAAGCTGCTGAGGACTTGTTCCTCGAAGCGCTTGCGGCAAGTGTGCGCACCGGCAAGCTTCCAAGCAACGTGGGAAATACAAGCATACAAAAACGAAGGAAAACAAGGGGAATAGCACGCATTCATCTGAGCATGACAAATAACAGATATTCATTAAGAGTACTTGATAATATTTTCTTAGCCCTCTACCCAGGGTTTACATCAAGTGCAATACAAGGGCAAAAGGAGCGCCTAGGCGGGGCATGGCTCGCTCCCGGAAGACCAGATGATGGTGCTGCCGGCATTCAGCTAGACTCGTCACCGTCGTCTTCGGTCTTGACGTTGGGAGCACCGTCATCATCATCGTCGTCCTCGTAGTCGTCGCCCTCGGTCTCGCTGGAGGAAGCGGTGTCGCTGTCGCTCGAGCTTTCCACGCAGCACTCCAGACGAGCGCCTGAAGCCCCGAAGAACTTCACGACAAGCATGTTAGATCTAACAAGCTTGAAGTGAAGGAGGTGTCCCTACCCCAGGCAATGGGCACGGATGAAGGATTTCCACCCACGCGTGAAGTACATGATGCCATTGTTGGAAGTCTCCACAGTCACCCAGACTGGGCCATTGCAGCAGCCATCCACGCGCAGCCACAGGCCGCACAGATGGCTGTCTTCCATCGCTCTAGCGAAGGGACGAGGCACACACTCAACCAACTCCGGGGACGGTCACGCAGCTCAATGACGAACTCGTGCGCCATGTCCTCCGTATGGCCTTCTGCCTGGGGAGGGGTCGTCGAAGATGAAGCGACGAGCGCTCCGCTGCGGCCGCCTCGACCCCGGGCACCGCGTCTTCCTCGACCACGAGCCGCGCCCCTTCCTTGGGCGCTGGAGCCGGCTTCTACAGCCGTGGCCGAGGCAAGAGCGTGGTGTCGAGAAGAAGCTCTCTAGCAGCAGCAGATCCTCGAGCTCGACCTTTTCCCTTCGCCATGACGACAAGCAAATGCGGGGAGGGGGGATGGAAGAAGGAAACGATGGTTGCTGGGAGATTGGGATGGGAAGACGTGGATGAGCATCGCGTCCCGCAACCCCCTCTTTATAGGGAGGGCGCGGGGGTTGGCTCTTCACTGCCTTCGGGCGGCCACCCAGCTTCGCCAATCCTGCGCTCTGCACTCCTGGCCGGGCGCATTACTCCAGCGACTGTCCAAGTTCGCCAATCCTGCGCTCTGCACTCCTGGCCGGGCGCATTACTCCAATGA
Source organism: Elymus sibiricus (assembly GCA_039707655.1). NCBI lineage: Eukaryota > Viridiplantae > Streptophyta > Magnoliopsida > Poales > Poaceae > Elymus > Elymus sibiricus. Next base: position 320,849,742 of record CM077670.1, on the reverse strand, counting down.
CCACCCTTCTTCACCAATCCGTTCCCCTGCCTGCAAATGCACGTGATGGAAGGACGCAGAGAAGGGATAAGTATTGGCATAAATGGCAGTTATTCCTTGCCACACGTGGCCATGCACCCGTTTAGGCCTGGCCCCACGGCACCTCGCGTGTGAGTGTACTCCTGATTTGGGCACAAGCAATAGTTGCCCGCGCGGCGGCAAGGTTTGCCGGAAGATGACCAAGAGCGAACTCAAATCTAGATTAATGAAGAAGCAAAGAAGATCTCAGGAAATGGATAACCATCATGACGAAAATTACAGCGGCAGTTTTCCCGCCGTGTGTCTGTGCATTGTTTGGGCCTAGCCCAACGACGCTTCGGACGCGCATATGGCCCAGGCCCGGGGGCTCCTGTTGGTGTATAAAACACGGGTATTTTATACCCTAACTTATGCACAGACGGTAGCAGCCTCCTTGCCGGCCAAGGTTTGCCGAAACTTGCCAAATAACCAGATTCAAGATCCGGTTGCAAAGGCTACTGGAGAGAAGTTCGAGACGAAGCATCAACAAGCACTCCAATAGTGTTGAAGGTGAAGACATCTCTTGTCGGCAAGGCAGAGCCGGCAAGGCGAAGACCCGGTAAGCTCTGTGCCGGCAAGCTTTCGCCAGCTCGTCAGCGCTCCACCTCACCGGGCAGCTAGTCGCTAATCGGTGAGGTGTCGACCGCGCAGGCTGGTTGGTGAGGTTTATCGGGCACGTGTCAGCACGCAGGGAGAAGATTTGCCTTTAATGACACCCGTCCAGAAGGCGTGTCAAGCTAATAGGAGGTAGCTGGGCGAGCGGTGCAGGAACCTTGACGGAGCTCCTCCTCCACATGACACCTAATGGTGCATTTATTGATTTTGTCCTAAACTGGCAGAGTTAGGTATGATAGCACTGTTTGCTATCTAATCAACATGTAATTACTGTTTTGCCACTGTGGTAACCCCTTGAGCTATAAAAGGAGGGCCAGGGCAACATTTACAGGGATCGCTCGATCGAAACCCTAGCACGGCATGCATGTGTAGCTGCTCCTTCGGCACCTTGCCGGAGAAAGCGCTCCTTGTACTCGTGCTCAAACCCATCCAATACATCAAAGCAGGAGTAGGGTTTTACACCTCACGGTGGCCCGAACCTGGGTAAAATCCCCCGTGCTCTCCATTGATTCTGCTCTTTGTGCTTGCGCATTCCCCTAGCCGAACCACAAAGGGGCTAGATGACCCCATAGATGGTCGCACCCGCGACAAAATGTGATGAAATTTGGCATGGTGTCTGATACGTCCAATTTGCATCATGATTTACTACTGTTATTTATAATGTATTTGCTCATTATTTCACTTTATGATGCAATTCTTATGCCTTTTCTCTCTTAATTTGCAAGATTTATACGAAGAGGGAGAATACCGGCAGCTGGAATTCTGGACCTGAAATAGCTACAGCGTAGATACCTATTCTACCGAGCTCCAATTGACTTGAAATTTCACGGAGATTTTTTATTGAATATATAAAAAATACTGGAAAGAAGAAATAATGGAGGGGACCCACCAGTTGCCCACAAGGCAACATGGCGCCCCCCAGGGCGCGCCCTGATGCCTTGTGGGGCCCCTGGCTGGCCTCTGGCCTCCTCCTTCTGCTATATAAGGTCTTTTGCCCTAAAAAAATTATAGAGAAGACTTTTGGGACGAAGCACCGCCGTCTCGAGGTGGAACCTGGGCAGGAGTTATTTTGCTCTCCGGCGGAGCGATTCCGCCGGGGATACTTCCCTCCGGGAGGGGGAAATCGAAGCCATCGACATCACCAATGATCCTCTCATCGTGGGAGGACCAATCTTCATCAAAATCTTCACCAGCACCCTCTCATCTCAAACCCTAGTTCATCTCTTGTATTCAATCTTTGCCTCAAAACCTAAGATTGGTACCTGTGGGTTGCTAGTAGTGTTGATTACATATTGTAGTTGATGCTAGTTGGTTTATTTGGTGGAAGATTATATGTTCAAATCCTTAATGATATTCAATACCCCTCTGATCTTGAACAAGAATATGATTTGTGAGTAGTTACTTTTGTTCTTGAGGACATGGGAGAAGTCTTGTCATAAGTAATCATGTGAATTTGGTATTCGTTCGATATTTTGATGATATGTATGTTGTTGCTTGATACGTCTCCAACGTATCTATAATTTATGAAGTATACAAGCCATGGTTATAACAATTTTATATGGTTTTGGTATGATTTGATTAGAACTAACCCGGACTGACGCTGTTTTCAGCAGAACTACCGTGGTGTTGTTTTTTGTGCAGAAATAAAAGTTCTCGGAATTGGACGAAACTTTTTGATGATTTTTTTGGACCAAAAGAGACCCCCGAAGCTTCGTGGAAGGACCAGGGGCCTCACGAGGAACCCACAAGGCAACACGGCGCGCCCTAGGGGGGTCGTGTGCTGTTGCCTTGTGGGGCCCTCGTAGCTCCTTTTCGCGTGATTCCAACACTGAAAAATCCTATAAATAGAGAAACCCCCAGAACTAAACCTAGAACTTTGACGCCACCGCCGCACGCCTCTGTACCGAAGAAATACCATATGGAGCCCTGTTCCGGCACCCTGCCGGAGGGGTAAATAATCACCGGAGGCCATCTTCATCATCCCGGCGGTCTCCATGATGAGGAGGGAGTAGTTCACCCTCGGGGCTGAGGGTATGTACTAGTAGCTATGTGTTTGATCTCTCTCTCTCTCTCTCTCTCGTGTTCTTGATTTGGCACGATCTTGATGTACCGCGAGCTTTGTTAATATAGTTGGATCATATGGTGTTTCTTCCCTCTCTATCTTCTTGTGATGAATTGAGTCTTTCCCTTTGAGGTTTCGTTATTGTCGGATTGAATATTTCAGATTTGAGAACACTTGATGTATGTCTTGCATGTGGATACCCATGGTGACAATGGGGGTATTCTATTGAGTCACTTGATGTATGTTTTGGTAATCAACTTGCGGATTCCCGAGGTGACATTGGGGTAATCTATGCATAGGGGTTGATACACGTTTTCGTTCTACTTTCTCCGATAGAAACTTTAGGGCACTCTTTGAAGTTCTTTGTGAGGATTGAATATTATGAATCTAAAGTTGTTTTAATGGATATCGAATAATCAACTCACGGATACTTGTGGTGACATTGGAGTATCTAGGTGACATTAGAGTTGGTTGATGCGTATCATTGCTACTTGTGAGTTGCGTTGGGATTTCCCCGAAGAGGAGGGGATGATGCAGTACAGTAGAGATAAGTATTTCCCTCAATTATGAAACCAAGGTTATCAATCCAGTAGGAGAATCATGCAACAACTCGTTAGCAGCACATGCACACAAAATAACAAATCCTCGCACCCAACGCGAACAAGCGGTTGCCAATCCCTTGGCGGCTAATTGCAAGATTAAATTGTATGGTGATAGACAGATAGATCGAACAAAAATACAAAATAAAATAAATAAAGTAAAATTGCAGCAAGGTATTTTTAGGATTTTCAACATATGATAAAGGTAGACCCGGGGGCCATAGTTTTCACTAGAGGCTTCTCTCTTGAAAATAGCATACGGTGGGTGAACAAATTACTGTTGGGCAATTGATAGAAAAGCAAATAATCATGACGATATCCAAGGCAATGATCATGTATATAGGCATCACGTTCGAGACAAGTAGACCAAAACAATTTTGCATCTACTACTATTACTCCACACATCGACCGCTATCCAGCATGCATCTAGAGTATTAAGTTCATAAAGAACGGAGTAACGCCTTAAGCAAGATGACATGATGTAGACAAAGTAAACTCACGCATGAATAAACCCCATCTTTTTACCCTTAATAGCAATGATACATATGTTACATGTCCCTTTCTGTCACTGGGATTGAGCACCGCAAGATCGAACCCATTACAAAGAACCTCTCCCATTGCAAGAAAAATCAATCTAGTTAGCCAAACCAAATCAATAGATCGGAGAGAAATACGAAACTATAACAATCATGCATAAAAGAGTTCAGAGAAAACTCAAATAATATTCATGGATAATCTGATCATAAACTCACAATTCATCGGATCCCAACAAACATACCGCAAAAAGTGATTACATCGGATTGAACTCCAAGAACATCGAGGAGAACATTGTATTGAAAATCAAAAAGAGAGAAGAAGCCATCTAGCTACTAACTATGGACCCGAAGGTCTGCGGTAAACTACTCACGCATCATCGGAAGGGCAGCAAGGTTGATGGAGAGCCCCTCCGTGATCGAATCCCCCTCCGGCAGAGTGCCGGAAAAGCCTCCAGATGGGATCTCTCGAGAACAGGAACTTGCGGCGGCGAAAAAAGTATTTCGTGGACTCCTCTGTTGGTTTCCCGATTTTAGAGTATTTATAGAGGTGGAATTAGGTCAAACGGAGCAGAGGTGGGCCCACGAGGCACCAGGGCATGCCACCCCCCCTGGGGTGCGCCCTGGTGGCTCGTGGCCACCTCCTCTGTCTCCTGGCCCTCTCCCGAAGCTTCTAGTGTCTCTTATGTCCAGAAAAAAATCTCCAAAAAGTTTCGTGGCATTTGGACTTCGTTTGGTACTGATATTCCGAAAAACCAAAAACAGGCAAAAAACAGCAACTGGCACAGGGCACTAACTTAATTGGTTAGTCCCAAAAAATGATATATAATTGCTTGTAAGTGTATATAAAACATCCAAGATTGATACTATAATAGCATGGAACAATCAAAAATTATAGATACGTTGGAGACGTATCAAGCATCCCCAAGCTTAATTCCTGCTCGTCCTTGAGTAGGTAAATGATAAAAACAGAATTTTTGATGTGGAATGCTACCTATCATATTCATCATATACTCTTTTATTTTGTAGCATGGACATTTGGACTTGAATGATTCAAAGCAATAGTCCATAGTTTGACATGAAGACATAAATACTCAAGCATACTAACAAGCAACCATGCCTTTCAAAATATCAACGCTAAAGAAAGTTATCCCTAGCCCATTATGCTCAATCATTGATACATTCATGAAACACACTCAATATTAGCTACACACAATGCACAAGTATGACAATAATGCTCTCTGGTTGGTGCTTTGTAAGAGAAGATGGAGACTCAGAATAAAAATAAAAATTGCATAAAAGTAAATAGATAGGCCCTTCGCAGAGGGAAGCAGAGATTTGCAAAGGTGCCAGAGCTCAAGGCTTAAATTAGAGAGAAAAAATTATTTTGAGAGGCATGCTTTTCCTGTCAACGAAAACGACCGAGAATTCCCAATATCTTCCATGCTAGAAACATTATAGGCGGTTCCCAAACAGAAAATAAAGTTTATTTCCTTTCCACCATTCTTTCACAATCCATGGCTAGCCGTATCCACGGGTGCCCTCCATACCAACACTTTCCAAGGAATTTATTATTACCATCATATAATTTTTTTCATTTCGGGACTGGGCATCCCTATTACCTGTCACTCTCTCATGCAATGACAAGTGAATAAACACTCATCGTGAGAATAACACACCTAGCATGGAAAATATTGGCCACCCCATGCCGCTTCATGAGCGGTACGGGCACACAAAACGGTAAATTATTTTGAAGAATTAGAGTTGGCACATGCAAATTTACTTGGAACAGCATGGAAATACCGCATATAGGTAGGTATGGTGGACTCATTTGGCACAACTTGGGTTTAAGGAGTTGGATGCACAAACAGTATTCCCGCTTAGTACAAATGAAGGCTAGCAAATAGATTGAGAAATGACCAACCAAAAAGCGAAAACGGTCATAAACATGCATTGAACATAACTAACACCGAATAATACACCATAAGTAGGATATAATTTCGTTGCATAACTATTGACTTTATGTGCATGCATAGGGAATCACAAACCTTAACACCAATATTCTTACTAAATCACAATTACTTACTAACATGACTCGCATATTATCATCTCCATATCGCAAAACTATTGCAAGGAAGCAAACTTATCATATCCAATGATCTTTCATGAAAGTTTTTATTATGTCCCTCTTGAATATTCATCACTTTGGGACGAAATTCATATCTTGTGCAAATTACCATTACTATTGTCAACTCTCAAAAAGATATAAGTGAAGCATGAGAGTTCAAATATTTCTTCAAAATTTAATCTTATCAACTCTCAAAATAATATAAGTGAAGCATGAGAGTTCAAATATTTCTTCAAAATATAGCCACCGCTGTGCTCAAAAAGATTTAAGTGAAGCACTAGAGCAACTGCCTAGCTCAAAAGATTTAAGTGAAGCACATAGAGTATTCTAACAAATCATGATAAACGTGTGGCTCTCTAAAATAGGTGTGTCCAGCAAAGATGATTGTGACAAACTAAAAAGAAAACAAAGCAAAGACTCATATAATACACGATGCTCCAAGTAAAACACATATCATGTGATGAATAAAAATATAGCTCCAAGTAAAATTAGCGATAGTTGGTAGAAGAAAGAGGGGATGCCTTCCGGGGCATCCCCAAGCTTAGTTTCTTGAGTCTTCCTTGAATATTACCTTGGGGTGCCTTGGGCATCCCCAAGCTTAGGCTCTTGCCACTCCTTATTCCTTCATCTATCGTGATCTCACTCAAAACTTGAAAACTTCAATCACACAAAACTCAACAAAACCTTCGTGAGATCCGTTAGTATAACAAATAAATCTTTAACTTTTAGTACTGTGGTAAATTGATTCATATTTAATATTGGCATAATGATACTGTACTCCAACTTCTCCATGACTCATACCCCCCGATATGATCCATAGATTCATCAAAATAAGCAAACTTTGCAACAAAAACAGAATCTATCTAAAACAGAACAGTCTGTAAAGATCTATTTAAAAGCTATACTTTTGTAACTCCAAAAATTATGAAAAATTAGGACAACGTGGGAAATTTATATACAAATACTGTGTAAAAATTTCATATTTTTCTGACACTCCAGTACAGAATTAAAATTCCAGCACTGGACGCAAAACGTTCTGTTTTCCAAACAGCATCAATTATACTATCTTCCAAATCACCCCAAAGGCTTTACTTGGCACAAACACTAATTAAAACATAAAAACACAATAATAATAGTAGCATAATTGTGTAAACACAGAAGAACAGAAATAAAAACCTAAAATTTATTTTATTCATTGGGTTGCCTCCCAACAAGCGCTATTGTTTTATGCCCATAGCTAGGCATAATGCATAGTTTCAAGTATTATCATCCTTCAAGTTGATTCCATAAGTGGCCCTCATAATGGATTCATAGGGTGCTTTAATTATTTTCCTAGGGAAGTGTTCCATCCCTTTCTTTAGTGGAAATTTAAATTTTATATTCCCTTCTTTCATGTCAATAACGGCACCTATGGTTTGTAAGAACGGTCTACCAAGTATTATGGGGCAAGATGGATTGCAATCAATGTCAAGTACAATAAAATCAATGGGCACATATTTTATATTTGCAAGAATAAGAACATCATTAATTCTACCCAATGGCTTTTTAATAGTAGCATCCACCAAGTGCAAATTAAGAGAACATTCATCTATATTGGTAAAACCTAGCACATCACATAGAGATTTTGCAATTGTGGAAACGCTAGCACCCAAATCACATAAAGCATTGCACTCATAGTTTTTAATTTTAACTTTAATAGTGGGTTCCCACTCATCATATAATTTTCTAGGAATTGAAATTTCTAGTTCTAGCTTTTCTTCTAACGCTTTCATCATCGCTTCTACAATGTGTTTAGTAAAAGCCTTATTTTGTTCATAAGCGTTGGGTGAATTCAGCATGGATTGTAACAAAGAAATACACTCAATCAAAGAAAAACTATCATAATTAAAGTCTTTGTAATCCAAGAGAGTGGGCACATCGCTAGTTAAAGTTTTTACCTCTCCAAACCCACTTTTATCAATTTTTTCATCAAGATTTTCACCCTCCGAATTATGGGGATGCCTTCTAGCTAAAGTTGACTCTTCTTCAGTCCGCTTTTAATCAAGTTTTATATTGCTAAACAAGGAATCAATAGATGTAACACCAATCATTTTAATATCCTCATCATTACTACGATAGAAACCGGGAGGAATCGCTTTTTTAAAAATTCTCGTTTAGCTTTTAGCATAGCGGTTCTTTTCTTACTCTCATCCATGGAGACATACAAAGCTTTAATTGATTCATTAATATCAATTTTGGGTGGCAAAATTTTAGTCTTAAGTTTTTCCACATCATGAATGATTCTATCAATGCTCCTCGACATATCATCAAGTTTACTTAATTTTTCTTCTATCGTAGTGTTGAAAACTTTTTGAGCATTAATAAATTCTTTAATATTACTTTCAAGATCAGAGGGCATCCTATTATTATTATTATTATTATTATAAGGATTACCATAGGACTTGTCATAATTATTAGAGGAATTTCCAGGAAACGGCCTAGGATTAAAATTACCTCTATAAGCATTACTATTAAAATTGTTTCGCGAGACAAAATTCACATCTACGGGATCATTATTTTGCTCAATCAAGGTGGATAAAGGCACATCATTATTATCAATAGGAGTGTCTTTGCTAGCAACCAATTTCATAAGCGCATCTACTTTATCACTCAAAGTACTAATTTCTTCAACGGAATTCACCTTTTTACTAGTAGGAACTCTTTCAGTATGCCATTGTGAATAATTTGCCATAATATTATCAAGCAATTTAGTAGCTTCTCCCAATGTAATCTCCATGAAAGTACCACCCGCGGCGGAATCAAAAAGATTTCTAAAAACAAAATTTAATCCCGCATAAAAATTTTGTATGATCATCCACAAATTTAAACCATGAGTAGGGCAATTTCTTATCATTTATTTCATCCTTTCCCAAGATTGGGCAACATGTTCATGATCAAGTTGCTTGAAATTCATAATTTGGTTTCTAAGGGAAATAATTTTCGCGGGAGGAAAATACTTGGTAATAAAAGCATCTTTACACCTATCCCAAGAATCGATACTATTTCGTGGTAAAGATGAAAACCAAATTTTTGCACGATCCCGCATTGAGAACAGGAATAATTTTAATTTCACAATATCATTATCCACATCATTTTTCTTTTGCATATCACACAATTCTACGAAAGTGTTAAGATGGGATGCAGCATCTTCATTAGGACTACCAGAAAAATGTTCTTTCATGACAAGATTTAACAAAGCAGTATTAATATCACAAGTCTCTGCACTAGCGGCGGGAGGAGCAATCGGAGTACTAATAAAATCATTATTATTAGTATTGGAAAAATCACAGAATTTTATATTTTCTTGAGACATCGTGGCTACGCAAACAAGATAACAAGCAAGCAAAGAAGCAATCAAGGAAAAGGCAAACGGAAAATATTTTTGTATTTTTGTAAAAACTTTTTGGAAGTGGGGGAGATGAAAACGAGAGGCAAAGGCAAATAAAGTAAATGCAAGGAGATGAAAGTTTATGTGTAGGTACTTGATAGATGTTGATGATGTCTCCCCGGCAATGGCGCCAGAAATTCTTCCTGCTACTTGTGAGCTGCGTTGGGAATTCCGCGAAGAGGAGGGGATGATGCAGTACAGTAGAGATAAGTATTTCCCTCAGTTATGAAACCAAGGTTATCAATCCAGTAGGAGAATCACGCAACAACTCGTTAGCAGCACCTGCACACAAACTAACAAACCCTCATACCCAACGCGAACAAGGGGTTGTCAATTCCTTGGCGGTTAATTGCAAGATTAAATTGTATGGTGATATACAGATAGATCGAACAAAAATACAAAATAAAATAAATAAAGTAAAATTAGAGCAAGTTATTTTTAGGATTTTCAATATATGATAAAGGTAGACCCGGGGGCCATAGGTTTCACTAGAGGCTTCTCTCTTGAAAATAGCATACGGTGGGTGAACAAATTACTGTTGGGCAATTGATAGAAAAGCAAATAATCATGACGATATCCAAGGCAATGATCAGGTATATAGGCATCACGTCCGAGACAAGTAGACCGAAACGATTCTGCATCTCCTATTATTACTCCACACATCGACCGCTATCCAGCATGCATCTAGAGTATTAAGTTCATAAAGAACGGAGTAACGCCTTAAGCAAGATGACATGATGTAGACAAAGTAAACTCACACATGAATAAACCCCATCTTTTTACCCTTAATAGCAACGATACATACGTGTCATGTCCCTTTCTGTTACTGGGATTGAGCACCATAAGATCGAACCCATTACAAAGCACCTCTCCCATTGCAAGATAAATCAATCTAGTTGGCCAAACCAAATCAATAGATCGGAGAGAAATACGAAGCTATAACAATCATGCATAAAAGTGTTCAGAGAAAACTCAAATAATATTCATGGATAATCTGATCATAAACTCACAATTCATCGGATCCCAACAAACACACCGCAAAAAGTGATTACATCGGATTGAACTCCAAGAACATCAAGGAGAACATTGTATTGAAGATCAAAAAGAGAGAAGAAGCCATCAAGCTACTAACTTTGGACCCGAAGGTCTGTGGTAAACTACTCATGCATCATCGGAAGGGCAGCAAGGTTGATGGAGAGCCCCTCTGTGATCGAATCCCCCTCCGGCAGAGTGCCGGAAAAGACCTCCAGATGGGATCTCTCGAGAACAGGAACTTGCGGCGGCGGAAAAAGTATTTCGTGGAATCCTCTGTTGGTTTCCCGATTTTAGAGTATTTATAGAGGTGGAATTAGGTCAAACGGAGCAGAGGTGGGCCCACGAGGCACCAGGGCGCGCCACCCCCCTGGTGGCTCGTGGCCACCTCCTCTGTCTTCTGGCCCTCTCCCGAAGCTTCTAGTGTCTCATATGTCCAGAAAAAAAATCTCCAAAAAGTTTCGTGGCATTTGGACTTCGTTTGGTACTGATATTCTGAAAAACAAAAAACAGGCAAAAAACAGCAACTGGCACTAGGCACTAAGTTAATAGGTTAGTCCCAAAAAATGATATATAATTGCTTGTAAGTGTATATAAAACATCCAAGATTGATACTATAATAGCATGGAACAATCAAAAATTATAGGTACGTTGGAGACATATCAATCATATGGTGTTATTTTAGTACGAACTCAAGGGCTGTTTGTGACACTTATAGGGATGGCTGATACGTCATGTTTTACGATACGGAGCCGCCGCCACCTCCTGTTCTTCATCGGGAGGCCAGATCTAGAGTCCGTTCGGGGCTCCGGAGAGGGGGATCTTCCGCCATCGTCATCATCAACCATCCTCCATCACCAATTTCATGATGCTCACCGCCGGGAGTGAGTAATTCCTTCGCAGGCTTGCTGGATGGTGATGAGTTGGATGAGATTTATCATGTAATCGAGTTAGTTTTGTTAGGGCTTGATCCCTAGTATCCACTATGTTCTGAGATTGATGTTGCTATGACTTTGCTATGCTTAATGCTTTTCACTAGGGCCCGAGTGCCATGATTTCAGATCTGAACCCTTTATGTTTTCATGAATATATTTTGTGTTCTTGATCCGATCTTGCAAGTTATACGCACCTGCTATGTGTTATGATCCGCATACCCCAAGGTGACAATAATTGGGATTCTTTCCGGTGATTGCCATAGTTTGAGGAGTTCATGTATTCACTATGTGTTAATGCTTTGTTCCGGCACTCTATTAAAAGGAGGCCTTAATATCCCTTAGTTTCCTTATGGACCTCGCTGCCACGGGAGGGTAGGACAAAAGATGTCATGCAAGTTCTTATCGCAAGCACGTATGACTATATACGGAATACATGCCTACATTACATTGATGAATTGGAGCTAGTTCTGTGTCGCCCTAGGTTATGACTGTTACATGATGAATGTTATCCAACATAATCACCGATCCAATGCCTACGAGCTTTTCACATATTGTTCTTTGCTAAGTTACTACAATTGCTACTACTGTCACAATTGCTACTACAATTGCTGCTACCGTTACTAGTACTGTTACTATTATTGCTACTGCTATCAAACTACCATACTATTGTGCTACTGATCACTCTGCTGCAGATATTTAGTCTCCAGGTGTGGTTGAATTGACAACTCAACTGTTAATACTTGCAAATATTCTTTGGCTCCCCTTGTGTCGAATCAATAAATTTGGGTTGAATACTCTACCCTGAAAAACTGTTGCGATCCCCTATACTTGTGGGTTATCAAGACCTTTTTCTGGCACCGTTGCCGGGGAGCATAGCTTTATTTGCTGAGTCACTTGGGATTTATATCTGTTGATCACTATGAAGAATCTGAAAGACGCTAAGACCAAGATCGTTCCCTCTAAGACGAGGGGAGGTAAGGAACTGCCATCTAGCTGTGCACTTGATTCACCTTCTGTTTTGAGTAGACTTGTGACACCACCACCTGTTATGCATTCTGATATGTCGCAAGTTATTGATGATACTGCTTCTGCTATAAATTATACTTATGATGATGCTAGTACTATGCTTGATAATGTTGTGCCACTTGGTGAATTTCTTCATGAACAACTTGCTAAAGCTAAAGAAATTGAGAATGTTGAAAATGTTGAAACTCTTGAGAATTATGATTCACCTATTATGCCTAGCTCTCCTACTAGAGTTGAATCACCTGATGAACATGTCTTTGATAGGGAGACGGCTAGAGCCATTCTTGCTTGTAATGATAGAGATGAAGTTATAAAATTGCTTGCTGAAATGAAAGAAAAATCTATGAGGGAGAGAATGAAATATGATCCTAAGTTTGCTACCTCTCCCATATTTGTTACTGATAAGGATTATGAATTCTCTGTCGATCCTGAGTTAATTACTTTGGTTGAATCTAATCCTTTCCATGGCTATGAAACTGAAACCGTTGTGGCACATCTTACTAAATTAAATAATATAGCCACCCTATTTGCTCATGAGGAAAAAATTCACTATTACTATATCCTTAAGTTGTTTCGTTTCTCATTAAAGGGTGATGCTAAGGAATGGTATAATACTCTTGTTCCTGGTTGTGTGCGTAGTCCCCAGGATATGATATATTACTTCTCTGAAAAATATTTTCCTGCTCATAAGAAACAAGCTGCTTTACAGGAAATATTTAACTTTGTGCAAATTGAAGAAGAGAATCTCCCCAAGCTTGGGGGAGGCTTCTTCAATTACTTAATGCTTTGCCTGATCATCCTCTTAAGAAGAATGAAATACTTGATATCTTTTATAATAGACTAACCGATGCTTCTAGGGACTACCTAGATGGTTGTGTTCTTAGGGAACGAACTATTGAACAAGCTGAGGAACTATTAAATAATATATTGAAGAATGATAATGAGTGGACACTTCCTGAACCACCGCCTAAGCCCACTCCGAAGAAGAGCGGTATTTTATTTCTCAGTCCTGAAGATATGCAAGAAGCAAAGAAATGTATGAAGGAAAAAGGTATTAAAGCTGAAGATGTTAAGAATTTACCACCTATTGAAGAAATACATGGTCTTGACACACCGCCATAGGTAGTAGAGGTAAATTCTCTCATAAAGTTTGATGAAGGTGATATTCCCTATAACAAACCTCCAAGTCAATGTTTGTATGAATTTGACAATTATATCATTAAGCAAGATCATTTCAATGCCAATGTTATGAAACAATTGAAACGAAATGCCTACATGATTGATCGCTTGAGTGACTTGTTATTTAGAATTGCTAATGATGTCAAAGGTGTAGGTAAACACGCATCTATGGTTCAAACCCAGTTAGAACAAGTGGCTAAATCTCAAAGTGAATTGCTCAATGAAATGAATAACAATATGAATGATCATGTTGTTAGAGTAATGACTAGAGGAAGTAGAATGACTCAGGAGCCACTTTATCCTGAAGGTCACCCTAAAAGAATTGAACAAGACTCTCAAAGAATTAATGTTGATGCACCTAGTCACTAGTAGAAAACAGGGCTTTCGTTCTAGCCGGAAAGGATCAATAGTCCCGGTCGCGTTACGAACCGGGACTAATGTGAGCATTAGTCCTGGTTCGAGCGGCTAGGACGCCGGACGGGGCTCGGCTAGCTGTAGTCCCGGGTCAAACGCAACCTTTAGTCCCAGTTGGAGATACCAACCGGGACTAAAGGGGCTGCGGCAGGATGCGGCCGGTGCGAACCCCTTTAGTCCCGGTTAGTGTCTCCAACCGGGACTAAAGGTTAGACCTTTAGTCCCGGTTGGAGACACCAACCCGGACTAAAGGGGTTGAGGCTTTAGTCCCGGTTGGTGTCTCCAACCGGGACTAAAGGTTAGACCTTTAGTCCCGGTTGGAGATACCAACCCGGACTAAAGGGGTTTTGAAAGTTTCTTTTCTGTTTTTCCATTTGTTTTCTGTTTTTAGTTTCTGTTTTAAATTGCTTATATCTTTTAGGATATTTGATGTTTTTGAGTGATTCTTTTTGCATTAGATTCAAAATTTTGTCTAGTTTCTGTTTATGCCATTAGTTTTCAAATTTGAATGGTTTAAATTTGAATTTGTTCAAATTTGCTTCAAACCCTAGATTGTGAATAACTTGAGTTTCAAAATAGTTTTTAATTTAATTCTTTTTGCTCCTAGTCACATGTTAGATTGTTGCCACAGTAAGATTTATTTGGTTATTTTTAGAATAATTTAAATTAGGATTTTAATTAAAACAATATTGTTTTGCTTATATAGTTGTTTTAGTCATTTAATTGTTGTTTTTAATTATTTTTAGTTAGTTCTTTCTGTAGATTTTAACATGTTGTAGTATGCTTCTGTTAGACAACAGTAGATAAAATTTTATAATTAATTAATATTAATTTTTCTACTATTTTGTATTAATAGTTGTTTAGCCTTTAATTATAGTTGATAGAATTAGTTTTGCTATATTAAAAAGTAATTCTTTTTGCCACTTTATTGCATTTAGTGACACCTTTTCAACTTTCCTCCAGTAGTATATTGAATCTTGTAGTTGAGTAGAAGCATGAGGTAGGAACCCACACCCATGTTACTAACCCCGGGAACGTGACTCTGGCTTGGTTAACCTTAGTTGTGACTCTGGCTGGGACGGTGCTAGCAGATGTAGTCGACGGTAGGATTGGATGGACACCAACCCGGACTAAAGGGGTTCTGAAATTTTCAAACTTTACCCCCCCCCCCCCGTATCGCCATTTCAGTTTTTAAAAAAACAAAAGAAAATGATAAAAACTTCAAAAATTAAAATCCTTCGAGATGTAGTTATGTTACTACATCTACTAGTTAGGAAAATTAAAAAACATAAATGTCGACATGTTTTGCAAAAAAAGTGTTATGAAAAAGTAAGACGGCTATAACTTTTGCATACGATGTCGAAAAAAAACGTATAATATATCAAAATGTTCAGCACGAGAAGCCGGTTCCGATTTCAACTGCCGTAGGCCATTTTGCTAATTTTTAGAATCCTCAAATTCTGAAAGGAAAAAAGCTATCCTCAAATTTAAGTTTTTTCGAATTTTTGGTCAAACTCTGGTCAAACTATGGTTAAACTACTTATTCAATAAATATTAGTGTTACTAAATAATTATTATTTTTTAGAATAATATTTTCAAACTCAAACGGTGAAACGTGTGACATCATGCTCAAGTTCAACTCCTAAAATCAAATAACAGCAGTTGCTGCAACTGGACAGACATTGTATACAGTGATTCAGGGATTCACCATTTTATACCCGAGCTAGTACCAGATCAACAAATTATAACCATTTTATCAATGAATCCAGATCAGGCACTTGTGCTTAGCCAAACATAGAAAGCTCATTTGTTCTCATCCTAATCACATCACCAAGAAGCAATTGATTCCACCATATGAGAAATAATTTTAAAAATTAATTTTATTTAAAAAAATAAATGATGTCATATTTGGATTCCTCGCATTTTTCTGATAATAATGCATACATTATTTGTCGAATTTCTATTTACAGATTTAAAGATATTAATTATGCCATATTAAATGAATAAATGGCAAAAAATGAATAAAATAATATTATTACGTATTTTATTTTCATTGAAATTCAATATTATTATTACTTATTTTATTTTAATAATTGTTTGGAATTCAAAAAATTAAATCATGTGACATCAAGACCTAAGGGTTAATAGGATTGATAGCTTACTATTGTCAGGAAAACAACAAGTGCAGACTTGGAAACTAGGGGAAATAGAACTGGGAAGTTAAGCGTGCTGGGGCTGGAGTAGTGAGAGGATGGGTGACCGGCCGGGAAGTTAGACGATTTGGAAGGAGTGCTCCACGCTGGAGCAGTGAGGAGGGGTGATTAGAGATTAAATTGTCAAATAATTCAAAGATTTGAAAATCGGACAAAACTTAAAAAAAAATAAAAAAAATTCAAAAGAAATTCAAACATGTTGGTGTTACCAACCGGGACTAAAGGTGGAGCCTTTAGTCCCGGTTGGTAACACCAACCGAGACTAAAGGTCCTCCAGCCCCGCTCCAGACAGCGGCCACGTGGAGGGCCTTTAGTCCCGGTTCGCAACACAACCGGGACTAAAGGGGTGGGCCTTTAGTCCCGATTGCGCAGCCCCGGTTGGGCAACCGGGACTAAAGGCCCTCCCGAACCGGGACTGATGGCCCATTTTCTACTAGTGAATCCATCTAAAAAGAAAAAAGAAAAAGAAAAATAATAGGACTTTGCATACTTCTAGTGAACCTGAGGTAGAAAAACCTTTAGAAGATAGTAATGATGTTTCTATTTCTGATGCTGAGACACAATCTGGTAATGAACAATCACCTGATGATAATAATGATGATGATGCTCATGTAGATGCCCAACAAGATATTGAGAAAGAACTTGATAATGATGTTGAAATAGAACCTGCTATTGATCTTGATAACCCACCTTCTAAAAACAAACATTATGATAAAAGATACTTTGTTGCTAGAAAACATGGTAAAGAAAGAGAACCATGGGTTCAAAAACCCATGCCCTTTCCTCCTAAACCATCTAAGAATAAGGATGAGGAAGAATTTGAACGCTTTGCTGAAATGCTTAGGCCGGTCTTTTTGCGTACTCGTTTGACTGATATTTTAAGGATGGCCCCTTATGCTAAATATATGAAAGACATTGTCACAAATAAAAGAAAGATACCTGAAGCTGAAATTTCTACCATGCTTGCAAATTATTCTTTTAAGGACGGAGTACCAAAGAAACTAGGAGATCCAGGAATACCAACTATACCATGCTCCATTAAAAGAAATTATGTCAAAACTGCTTTGTGTGATTTAGAAGCCGGTGTTAGTGTTATGCCCTTCTCTTTATATAAAAGGCTTGATTTGAATAAACTCACTCCCACTGAAATATCATTGCAAATGGCAGACAAATCAACTGCCATACCTATCGGTGTTTGTGAGGATGTGCCCGTTGTAGTTGCAAATGTTACTGTCCTAATAGATTTTGTTATACTTGATATGCCCGAGGACGACAACATGTCGATTATCCTTGGTAGACCCTTTTTGAATTCTGCAGGGGCTGTTATTGATTGCAACAAAAGCAAGGTCAGTTTTCATATCAATGGTAATGAACATACGGTGCACTTTCCGAAGAAACAATTTCAAGTGAACGGTATTCATGTTATTGAAAAAACTCTGACAATTACTATTGGAAGTTTTCAACTCCCTCTTCCTATTGTCAAAAAGAAATATGAAACTCTTATTATTGGGGAGGTACACATCCCCGTTGAGGTAACCTAGTGTTTTATGAAAGCTCTTCGGTTTCATGTTACTCGGAAATGGTTTGTTAATAAGACTTGATCAACCTTATTAATGGATTCTTTTTTAGAGGCATGTGGTCGATGAATTTAGTAAGAACAACCCTCTGTACCCACTTTTTGTTTTCTGTTATTTTTAGTTAAATGCAAAAAATGCCATGATTACCTTGTTTTCTGAATTATCCGTGCAATAAAAAATGGGAAAATTTTATTTTTGCCACTCAAGATTTTGCCAATTTTCCTTATGCCACTCTAGATTTTGACATTTCACTTTTGACACTCTTAGCTTTTGACAATTATCACAATTGCCATTCCGTGGCAAAAGCAAAATAATTTTATTTCATTTTTGCCACTCTTAGCTTTTGACAATTATCACAATTGCCACTCTGAAAATTTTGCTTTTGCCATGGGAATGGCAATTGTGATAATTGTCAAAAGCTAAGAGTGGCAAATGTGAAATGTCAAAATCTAGAGTGGCATAAGGAAAATTGGCAAAATCTAGAGTGGCAAAAATAAAATTTTCCCATAAAAAATGCCCAAAAATGAAAGTGCTCAGAATGATCTGAAATTTTTGCATGAATTTTTATTGAATATTTAAGAATTTTTGGAACTAAAAACATACCAGGAGGATGCCCCAGGTGCCCATGAGGCACCAGAGCGCGCCACCCCCCTGGCGCGCCCTGGTGGCTTGTGGGCCCCACAGGGACCCTCTCACTTATCCCTTCAGCCCACTTCGTCTCTTACCTCTAGCAAAAATTCCTGGTAGCTCTCTCTCTCGTGTTCTTGCTCCCAAACCTGAAATTTTCGATCTCTTTGCTCGGAGCTCCGTTTCCGAAATAGTTTTGGGAGATTGCTACTTGGTATGTGACTCCTCCATTGCTCCAATTAGTTTTTGTTCTAGTGGATTATATTTTGCATAATTAGCTGCTCTTGGTGCTACTGAAAATGAGCTTGCATGTTGAATTCTTTGAGTTCCAAGTAGTTTGAATGCTTGATATGGCCTCTAGACATCCATATGAGTAGTTGCTATCAATTTTGTGAAGTTTTATTGATATAATTTTTGTGGCCCAAAAATTTTCAGAAATTTTTCCTTAGGAAAATGAACTTCTTCCGGAGGAGTTCTTCGAGGCGGAGGTCCACTGAAGCGTCATCAAGTGAAAACTCGGCACGCCAATCATATGAGGAACCAAGAGCAAGTTCGGTGAGAGGTGCCGAGGCAAAATCTTGTCGATGGCCCTGTGAGGAGTTCATGTTGGGTACAGGGATTAAGCAGGAATTCAAGCAATACATTCAGAACACTGATCTTTCCGCCTTCGTCGCAGATAAGACTCCGCAGCACTACAATCTCACTCATTCATTCACTCAACATTTTGCGTATAAAGCTCGTAATTCTAGAGTTTCGTTTCATCTCTATAATAAATCCTATAGTATGTCTCTAGAAGAATTTTGTGATGCATGCAAAATTCCATATTGGGGTTCGTTAGATGAACCACCAAAATCTGACTATGAGTTGTTTCTTAATGGCCTTTGCAATGGTGAGGATAGGGGAGTTACGCAGGCCAGAATAATTAGCATTCACTTTCCCGCTATTCGGTATTTTGCACTTTTCAATGGTAAATGTGTTGTTGGTAAGCAAGACAGTAGTGCACTTTGCGCCCCTGATCTGAGTCTCATTCATACAGCTTTGACCGGTAGCAAGCGTTATAATTTGGGGCTATTGTTGCACGTAGACTGCAGCGTAACGCGGGTAATGGTGATTTGTATGGAGGAATTTAGGCCTCCCGCTTAGCTGCAAAGTTAGGGGTCTCGCCTAATTTCAATGATCCCCTCTTACCTTATAAATATTTGAATTTCGAAGCTATGCGAGAACATAATTTTTTTAAACGCGACGCACATGGATATGAATATAACTTAGTTTTTGATAAATACCGTTCTGTGTATGTTGCTTTGCCTGCTCCTGCTCTCTTTGATTTTCAGAACAAACAGAGATATTTTCTATCAGAGAGCGAGGTGCACGAGTACAGCTCGGCAGTTGAAGCTATCCGTCGGGCTGAGGAAGCGGCTCAGAACGCCTCTATGAGCTACCACTTCGATTATTATCCAGGACAGCCATGGCAGTAGACCAAGCTAGGCCAAAAGCCTAAGCTTGGGGGAGTATGTATCTCTCACCGACATTACATTCATGTCCACACATTTCATTCCAGTTGTCGTGTTCTACCTTTTTCATTGTATAATCCATGTTAGCTTTATTTTCTTGCTTTCTTCTTGTGTGTTTGAAAAACTTTGAGAAAATCCAAAAATATTTCTCATTTCTTTTCGGTTTTTCTTTCTAGCTTAATTAGTTGTAGTATTAAAAGAAAACCCAAAAAGATCTCCCGTTTCTTCTTTTGCTTGTTGGGAGCTTTCCCGTGTAAATAGTTTTTCTCGTTTTTGTTTTGTCTTCTTTAAATTGCATCCTTTAAGAAGAAGAAACTAAAAACTCCAAAAATATTTCAGGATGTTTCTCTGAAAGTCTTTTCTTTTGTTGAGTCATTGTAAGGAGAAGACCACGATGAAAATGTTGAGTGGCTCTCGTATGCATTATTGTTGATCTAATAAAGAGCCCAGATTCCAGCTTAGTCCACGGCACACTTGCACTATTATTATTTTCATATCATTCAGTCGTGCAAGTGAAAGGCAATAATGAGGATGATTTGACGAAGTGACTGTGGCAAGGAAAAGCGGGTATGAACTCAACTTGTTTTTGTTTTTGTAAATATGTTTAACTCAGTATCCATGATTCAGCATATTATGATTAAACATGTTTATGATGACAATTAGAGATTATAGTTGCTCATGCCATGCTTAAGTAGCTAGGAGTGTATAATGATTTATCTTGGGTATCAACATGCATTAAAATGTTCATGACGTAGTATGACGATATGGTATCCTCCTATGAATGTTTCGAGTGGCTTGACTTGGCACATGTTCACGCATGTAGTTGATTCAAAACCAACATAGCCTCCACGATATTTATGTTCATGGTGCTTATATCCTACTCATGCTAGTGTTCAATGTTGATTATTCATAATGCATGATTATGACCGTTTTCGCTCTCTAGCTGGTCACTTCTCAATCTATTTGCTAGCCTTCGCCTGTACTAAGCGGGAATACTGCTTGTGCATCAAAACCCTTAAACCAAAGTTATTCCAGATGAGTCCACTATATCTACCTATATGCGGTATTACCCTACCGTTCTAAGTAAATTTGCATGTGCCACCTCTAAATATTCAAATGAACATTTGTTTTGTGTGCCCGTACCGCTCATGGAGTGCACGGGGCGGTCAGTGTCTTCCATGCTAAGCGGGTTATTCTCATGATGAGTGTTTATTCACTTGTCCTTGCATGAGAGGGGCTGGTAATCGGGATGCCCAGTCCCAAAATTAAAATTGCAAAATAATAAAACAAACTCCCCCGGAAAGTTGTTGGTACGGAGGGCACCCAAGGATTCGGCTAGCCATGGCTTGAGTTTGTTGGTGGAGGGGGAGTAAACTTTACTTTACCGCTTGGGAACCACCACTAATGTGTTTAACATGGAAGATATTGAAAACTCTCGGTCGTGACGTTGACAAGAAAGGCATACCTCCCAAAATTATATTTATCTCTGATTTAAGCTTTGAGCTCTGGCACCTATGCAAATGTAACACCCCTGTGTAATGAGCTACAGTAATCCTCATGATTATGCTAAGTCATTTTGATTTGCAAAGCTTGATCACATTGGATTCATATCTCATTTAAAATTCCACCACTGAATTCAATTCAAATTATAAGTGAAATTTGAAGTTGCACAAAAGTTGCTGAAAAATAGTTCATCATTTAGCAAATATTCCTTAACAATTATTTGTTCAGGAAAACAACATCACCTATTTGCTAAAATGAGCTATAGCAATTAAAACAGTGCTATTTCAGCATTTTATAATGCTATTTCATTTAACAAAAATTCAAATCGATTCAAAAGCCTCCCAAACTTTTTGTGGCAGTGCAGAATATGACAATGCATTTTTGTGGCCAATTCACATATTTTACAAAAGTCATTTTGGCAGCACAAAATATTGCAAAACCTCTCTGTAAAAATAAAACAGAAAAGAAAAAGAGAAAAGGCCTAAAATCTACTGTGAGCTAGGCCTAAGTGCACAGTGGCACCGGCCCAGCCCACCTCTCTCTCTCCCCCCACCTCCCGCCTATCTCTCTGTCGCGTGTCGCCGCGCCCATTGTCGCGCGCGCGTGACGCCGGCGCCTGGCCGACACGGCGACACTATAGTCGCCACCAAGGGGATAAGGATGAGCCCCTCGGCCTCGTCATCGTCCTCGCCCACTTCTCCCCCTCTCTCTCTTGCTCGCTTGCTCTCTCTCACCCTCACCCGACGCGGTCGTCGCCGTCGTCGTGTCGATCCCATGGCCACCGGCCGTCTCGCGCCTCGCCACCGTGTCTGCGAGCTCCGCCGTGCTCGACTACGTCCCCTGCGCCAAGCATCGGGAGCCGGGGAGCCTTGCACCACGAGATCGGGCCGTCTTCTTCCTCCTCGGGCCGCCGGTGATCTCCTTCCTCTCCGGCGAGTCTGCTGCTCCTAATCGGTCACCGGGCCTCCTTGCGCCTCCACAGTGAGCTCTAGCTCCGCCCTGTCCCCTTCTTGCTCCCTCTCTGGCCTCGCTGCTGCTGCTGCCATGCTCGTCGTAGCTCGCCTCGCCGCCGTGCTCGTCGTCGTCGCTACCGACGCCGTCGAGCTCAACCGAGCATGTAGCTGTGCTCAGCGCCTCCCCAGCAGCCCAACGCACTCGCCCGCGCGTTTTGCCATGCCCCACATCGCCGTGACCGACCTCACCCGAACGCCACCGCCGCCCGCCGCCGTTGCTCTGGCCAGCTCCGGCCACCCTAGCCCGTGCCACCGCCACCGTTCGACGCGGCGTGGAGCGCACGTTCGAACGCGCCTAACCCCGCGTCAAACGGCCCCATGTACGCGTTTTCCGGCGAGTCCGGAGCCGCGCCGCCATGTTTTCTGGTCGCCGACGTTTAAACACCGGCGCCACTAACCAGGCCTGCCACGTGGGCACCCCTGGGTCACTGACTAGTGGGCCCTAGGGGCCCAGTTGACTGGGTTGACCCAGTCAACATGCTGACTGGGCAGCCCAGTCGCTGACAGGCGGGCCCCACTCGTTAATTAAAAGTTTTTTTAAAATAAACTTAATCTGTAATTAGATTAGTCACTGACATATGGGGCCCACCTGCTAATTAACCTCTGTTTAGTTTAAATAATCACTGTTTAGCCCACTGTGTATGACATGTGGGTCCCAGCGGTCAGGTTTGACCTGAACCGGCGGGTTGACTGATGACGTCACCCTGACATACTGCTGACGCAATATAGTTATTTTTGAATTAAAATTAATTCTAGGAATTCCAGAAAATGATTTAAAACTTTGAAAAATCATAGAAAATAAACCGTAGCTCGGATGAAAAAGTTTTCTACATGAAAGTTGATCAGAAAAACGAGACGAATCCGAATATGCCCTCCATGTAGCTGTCATATGGCCACAACACTACAAACATGGAACCTTCCCCTCCGGTTCATCTGTCTGACAAATGATTATAGCCGGGAAAATATCCCCAGATATTTTCCCGCTCCGCCTGTAACGTGTAGCACTGCGTTAGGTCACCCCTAGCAGCATATTGCCATGCCATGCATCTGTGTTGCAATTGTTTGCTTTGTATTCATTGTTTCTTCCCCCTCTTCTCTCCGGTAGACCCCGTGACCGACGCTGCCCCTGAGGACTGCTACACCCCCGACGACCCCTCTTTTACCGCAGAGCTTCCAGGCAAGCAAACCCCCTTGATCATTCCTATATCGCCTATTCTTTCTCCCCCATGCTTACATTAGAATTTGCTAATGCAATTGGTTGCTCCAATTCTGATTCATAGCCTGTTTTTGTAACTCCTGTTGATACCTTACCTACTATCCTAAATGCTTAGTATAGATTGGTTAGTGATCCATCAGTGACCCCCTCACCCTTTTCCATGTTGCCCCGCTTTGTTTCTGGTGCCCCGATCAATGTGATCGATGGGTTGAGACCGACACATCACCGCACACTCCCTTAGTTGTACGACTCTGCAGAGCTACCATCGAGTGCCGAGGGTGATACCTCTTACCTCACTCCTGATGTTGCCTCTGTAGTATAGCTAGTCGGTTGTGGGTTACCGAGGGTGATTCCTCTTTCACCACCTCCGACGATGCCCCTGTCGTACAGCCCCTCAAGTGTGAACCCATCGAGGGTGATTCCTCCGAGTTCACCTTGACGGATACATCGAGTGGGAATCCAACGAGGGTGATTCCTCCGATTCCTTCTTGATGTTATGGACACACGTATAATTTGACTTTACCTCAGAAACTTGTGGAAGTCGGGTCGGCCCCGAGGGGTACCCGCGAGAAATGTGAAGTCGGGTTGACCGTGAGGGTACCCGCGAGATAATTATGAGGCGTGGCCGGGCAGGCAGATTGCCTCAGGAGAAAGAGGAGAGGGATTGGGCCTGGCCCTTGCCGCAAGTCCTCGAGACGGGGCGGCGGGACCACAGATCATGGAGCACTGATCGTCTCCGCGAGCTCCCAACACACTAATGGGTTAGGATATGTGATCTGAGTAGGCCTCTCGCCTTTTCGCACTAACCAGCATGCTGGAATAGTATGGGCACTCGGCGTCGTATGTATCAGCCAAAGTTCTTCAGATGTCAGCAGTTGAGCGGCACGCGCCCGGGTGGACCGCGAAAGCCTGCGTGTGTATACAGGGGCTAGGTCTGGTCCCGGCCATCCTCGCAATGCGCAGGAGTGCAAAGGGAGATGGGCCCAAGACCCCTGAGCGCTTAGGGTGTAGACCGGCGTGCTGGCCTCTCTGTTGAGCCTAGGTAGGGCTACGGCGTGTCGATCAGCCGAGGCCGGGCATGGACCGAGTAAGTGTGTCCGGCCAGAGTTAATCGAGCGTGTTGGGTAAGTTGGTGCACCCCTGCAGGGAAGTATATCTATTCGAATAGCCGTGTCCACGGTAACGGACGCTCAGAGAGTATCCCGATCTACTATAACTAGAACTGGATACTTGTGAACTTAATTAGTATGTTAGCTCCGGGATTGCTTTCTCGTAGGGAGTCGAGGAAGGATCTCCGGGCATTGCTACTATATACTTACTATTATATGTTATGATACTAATCTGCACTCTTCTAATGCTGAAAGACGCTGAGGATGCTAGTCTTTGATAGGCTAGGCTTTCCCCTTTATTCTGGCATTTCTGCAGTCTAGTCCACAGATACAGCCCCTTCTTTTCATACCGATGCATACATAGAATAGATCTGATGTAAGTCTTGCGAGTACTTTGGATGAGTACTCCCGGTTGCTTTTCTACCTCTTTTTCCCATACCCGATTGCTGCGACCAGATGACGGAGCCCCGGAGCCAGCTGCCCCCGTCGACGACTACTACTACCCCTCCGGCGGAGCCTACTACTACATGGAGACCGACGACCAGGACTAGATAGGAGGCTCCCAGGCAGGAGGCCTGCGCCTTTTCGATCTAGTGTCGTTGTTTTGCTCAGCCTTCTTAAGGCAGACTTGTTTGAACTATATGTCTGTACTCAGATATTGTTGCTTCCGCTAATTCTTGTACTCGAGCTTATGTATTCGAGCCCTCGAGGCCCCTGGCTTGTAATATAAAGCTTGTATGATTTTTTTTTAATTTGTGTCTAGAGTTGTGTTGTGATATCTTCCCGTGAGTCCCTGGGCTTGATCGTGCGCATTTGCGTGTATGATTAGTGCACGGTCGAGTCGGGGGCGTCACAAGTTGGTATCAGAGCCGACTGCCTATAGGACCCCCCCCCCTTTCCAACTCCTTGGCCGAAGTTGAGTCTAGTCTTTGAAAAATGATTTTACTAACATGGTTGTGTGGCTTACGGGCCCGCGTCGCCAATGGATGGGTTTAGGATCTTTTATTCCTCTTCCTTACTCTGGGACTCTGATCTCTCTTCTATTCGGGTTAAAGATTTTACTGACTCTAACTCTAGGTTCTCGTGATCACATTCACCCGGAGAGCTGGATTATCTGCAATCATTCGTTTCAAAGTTATCATATGCTTCTCACACTGCCAATTGATATCTTGCACTCCTTTGTTTCAGATGCGTCCCGCAAGACAGCTCGTATGCCAGACTATGGTTGTTGATGCGACTAGGTTCCCTGCTATCCTGGTTGACCTTTTGACCAGGCTGGGATATCGTTGGTACCCCGAGTACATTGTTTACGTGGACTGCCGCGAGTTCAACCAGGAGCAGTACCACGCTGTGGTTCGTATCTTTGATCGGTAGGATAACTCCATCACAAAGAAGCACACCTTTCATGGTGTTGGAGTGACTGTTGACATGGAAGTCCATGATGCTGCCTATACTGCTATTGCCCGTCTCCGTGGAGAGCACACCCGCTTGGAGGAGACTGCTTTCAGATATATTTCGTATGCCCCCACTGGGGATGAGAGTGGGTACTACACTGCTATCTGTACACCTTACGTGCGACGTCGTTATGACCCGCAGGTTTTGGTTCAGTACACTGAGGATCTGGATCGCACTACCCGAGCTATTGCTGTTGAGTTGTACGCTACTTGTGCTCGTCTTTACAACGCTCTAACACAGTTGCTGCCAGCAGTCAGTGCAGGGATACATCCTCAGTTTATCCTTTACCCGCGCAGGACGGAGATGCCACCAGGTCTTGAGTAGCCTACAGTTGGAGGTTATACTCCTCCATGTGGTCCTCTTCTTCCAGTCCGGGACCAGGTTCTGCACCAGAGTGTTCACAGAGCGCGGGATCCTCGTGTTGAGGGTACCCTGCGTCGTCACTTGCAGTTGCCTAGCTTCAGTGGTTTTCTCCGACGTTGATGTAGCTATCGCTATGTCTCGTTGTTGTATCCCTCCACCGCGTGCTTGCGTGCCGCCTAGTGTGTCTAGCTTTTCCATTTCGAACTTTAACCGCTGGTTTGTAACCGAATCTATGTATGGATCTGTATGTCATGTTTGACTATGTTGATGTATCTATTGCACTCCATTTGTTGTGCGTGTTACTTCATGAATGATTCCATACAACTGCAATTCTCGTTGCTAAACTACCCCCTGTTGATTTTAGCAGGATGGTTAGACCCGCAGGTCATGGCCGTGGTACCAACAATCCACCACCGCCCGACTATATGGCTGGAATGATGCAACAGTTTGAGCTGAACCGTCAATTCATGCAAGGGCTTATGGATCAATTTCCTCGTCCAAATGCCAACCAGCAGCCAGCCCCAATAACCTTGCAAGAATTTGTGCGCCTCAACCCGACTATCTTCCGCAACTCAGTTCAGCCGCTTGACGCTGATGACTGGCTCCGTGACATCACTTACGAGATGGAGTCAGCCAATGTTGCCCCTGCCAGCTATGTCACTTTCGCATCCTACTTCCTGAAGGGACCCGTGGCTCAATGGTGGGACAGTCACAGGCGTACCCTAGCTGTTGGAACTATCATCACTTGGGTGGAGTTCCAGGCTGCTTTCCGTGCCCGCTACATTCCTCAAGGAGTCATGGATCGGAAGAAACGTGAGTTCCGCAACCTCTCACAGGGCAGCAAGACTGTGGAAGTTTATCAGCGGGAGTTTCTTGAACTATATCGCTATGCTGAAGAGGATATTGCTACTGATGCCCGCAGACAGGAAAAGTTTCGTGAAGAGCTCAACCCTGATATCAAGCTAGCACTCCTTGTCCAAGACTTCGCTGACTTCCCCACCTTAGTGAACAAGGCCATTCAGGTTGAGACTGGTATGAAGGATCACAAGGACGCGCTCAAGCGCACCCGTGAAACGGGCTCATCTTCGGGCTCGTCTTCGAAGAAGCGCCGTATATGGATTCCTCAGAGCATGTATCGTCCGACTGTTCCTGCACCAAGGCCATCCTATGCTGCGCCTCGCCTGCCTCCTCCACCACCGAGGCAGCCGAGACCTCAAGCTGCACCACTTCGAGCTCCTGCTCCCCGTCTCAATGACGGGCTGTGCTTCACATGTGGGCGTCCAGGTCATCATGCCAAAGACTGCCGTCAGAATCAGTATCAGTTGGCACTTCCATCTGCTGGCCGTGGTAATGGCCGTGGTAACAATCGGCCTCGCAATGTCAATGCCAGACCTTCTTATGGTCGTGGTTAGGCTTATCATGTTAACATGAATGAAGATCAAGACCAACCAGCTACTGTGATGGGTACACTTCCTGTTAATTCAGTACCAACTTCTGTTTTGTTTGATTCAGGAGCATCGCATTCTTTCATATCAGAAGATTTTGCATTCATGCATGGCATTAAACATGAAAAATTACGCCAGTCGCTAGTGGTTAACACTCCCGCGGGCCAATGTCGAACCTCCATGTTCAGCCCCAATGTCATCAATGAAATTGAAGTGTTGGAATTCCATGCTTTTCCCATTATTTTGAAGTCTTCCAAAGTGGACCTCATACTGGGTATGGATTGGTTGAAGGCTCATACCGCCTTAATCAATTGTGCCACTAAAGTCGTCCAACTCCTGCACCCCTCGGATGAGATAGTAAACTACCATGCTCATCTCGTTCAAAATGATGAGGCTCAGATTTATACCCTGAATGCATTAAACGCTTCTCCTCTTGAGGGGATCGAAAATGTTCCAGTCGTTCGCGACTACCAAGATGTCTTTCCAGAAGAACTTCCAGGAGTACCCCCTGTTAGAGCTGTCGAGTTTGTCATCGACTTGAAACTAGGCACTACTCCTATTGCGAAGCGTCCTTACAAGATGCCGCCGCATGAACTCCTTGAGCTTAAGGAGGAAATCGACAAATCACTTCGCAAGGGTTTCATTCATCCAAGTTCCTCTGCTTGGGGAGCACCTTCTCTCTTTGTTAAGAAGAAAGATGGTATGAACCGGTTGGTCCAAGATTACCGACCTATCAACCAGGTAGCAATTCAGAATAAGTATCAACTTCCTCGGATCAATGATCTGTATGATCAGCTTGCTGGATCCTCGGTATTCTCTAAACTCGACTTGAGGTTGGGTTACCACCAGATCCGTGTTCGTGAAGAGGATATCCCAAAGACCGCTTTCGTTACTCGATGTGGCTCATAAGAGTACACTGTCATGTCTTTCGGCTTAACTAATGCTCCAGCAACGTTCTCCCACCTGATGAATTATATCTTCATGGATTACCTCGACAAATTTGTCGTGGTTTATCTGGATGATATTCTGGTATATTCCAAGAATAAGGAAGAACATGCTGAACATCTTCATCTTGTTCTGGAAAAGCTTTGAGAGCATCAGCTATATGCCAAGTATTCCAAGTGTGAATTTTGGTTATCTGAAGTGACCTACCTTGGTCATGTGATTTCCAAGGATGGCATTGCTGTCAACCCAGAGCGAGTTCAGGCTATTCTTGACTGGACTCCCCCGAAGAATGTCAAGCAAGTCAGAAGTTTTCTCGGACTCGCAAGCTATTGTCGTAGATTTGTCGAGAACTTCGCCAAGATTGCCAAGCCTCTGACTAATCTGCTTCACAAAGGCGTTAAGTTTGAGTGGATAGACAAATGTCAGGAAAGTTTCCAGACTCTCAAGGACAAGCTGACTTCTGCACCAGTGCTTGCTCCTCCGGATTCTCGCAAGGAATTCGTCATCTATTGCGACGCCTCTCGTCAAGGTTTAGGCTGTGTCTTAATGCAAGAACGCAGAGTGATTGCTTATGCCTCACGACAGTTGCGTCCTCATGAAGAGAACTACCCAGTTCACGATCTTGAACTTGCTGCGGTTATTTATGCATTGAAGTTGTGGCAATATTACCTTCTCGGTAATCATTGCGAGATCTACACGGATCATCAAAGTCTGAAGTATTTGTTTACTCAGCCGGATCTCAATCTCCGTCAAGAGATGGATGGAAGCAATTACGGACTATGACTGCGGTATTTCTTATACCCCTGGTAAGGCTAATGTAATGGCCAATGCTTTGAGTCGCAAGTCCTATTGTAATAACCTCATGTTTCAGCGAGCTCAACCCCTTCTTTATGAAGAACTTCGCAAGTTGAACCTCCATATCGTTCCACAGGGTTTTCTCAATACCCTTGTTCTACAGCCAAATCTTGAGAAAGTTGTAAAGTCTGCGCAAGCAAAGGATGCTGAAGTTGATCAGATAAAAAGGGACCTTGTCCTTGAAAAGGCCAGAGATTTCTCACTTGCTGAAGATGGAACCTTGTACTTCAGAGATCGCATTGTAGTACCCCGGTTCGAACTCATGACAGACAAAGTTATGAAGGAGGCACATGATACACCACTGTCTATTCATCTGGGTATCACCAAGATGTATCGCGACCTTCGTCAAAGGTACTGGTGGTCTAAAATGAAGCAAGATATTGCTCGATATGTTGCTGAATGTGACGTTTGCCGTCGCGTCAAAGCAGAACATCAGAAGCCTGCTTGAATTCTGCAACCGCTCCCTATCCCTGAGTGGAAGTGGGACAAGGTTCAAATGGATCTTATCACTGGCCTTCCCAGGTCACAAAAGGGTCACGATGCTATTCCTGTCGTCATCGATCAACTCTCCAAAGTTGCACATTTTCTGCCAGTCAAGGAGACGATCACTGCTAGTCAGTTAGCAGAATTGTATATCTCTAGAATTGTGACACTCCACGGTATTCCGAAGGAGATCAGTACAGACCGTGGCAGCCTTTTCACCTCAAAGTTCTGGGCAAGTTTCCAAGAAGCTATGGGAACTCATATAACTTGGAGCTCAACTTATCACCCCCAGTCCCAAGGCCAAGTTGAACGAGTTAATCAAGTGCTTGAAGATATGTTGCGTGCTTGTGTCATTTCATTTGGCAAGAAGTGGGAGGAATCTCTCCCGTATGCTAAATTCTCGTACAACAACAGCTATCAAGCTAGCTTGAAGATGGCCCCCTTCGAGGTACTATATGGACGTAAGTGTCGAACCCCTCTGAATTGGTCAGAAACTGGGGAACGGCCGCTCATTGGTCCGGATATTATCCAACACGCTGAAGAGCAAGTCCGTATTGTCCGAGAAAATCTCAAGGCGGCCCAATCTCGCTAGAAGGGCAATTATGATCGAAAACACTGGGGATCGATCTATCAACCTGGTGAGCAAGCTTATCTGCGTGTCACTCCTATGAAGGGCACTCCTCGCTTTGGAATCAAGGGCAAGTTAGCTCCTCGCTACATTGGTCCCTTCCGCATTCTCGCCAGACGTGGACATGTGGCATATAAATTGGAGTTGCCGCCGCAATTCTCTCATAGCCACGACGTCTTCCATGTATCGCAACTTCGTCGTTGCTTCAAGGATCCGCACCATGCAGTGGTTCATGAGTTGCTCGAACTACAAGATGATCTCTCTTATAAGGAGCATCTGATCCGCATTCTCGATCAAACTGAACGACGGACCCGTCAGAAGACAACCAAGTTCCTTAAAGTGCAGTGGTTGAATCACACTGAAGATGCAGCCACTTGGGAACGTGAGGATGGTCTTCGCGAACAATATCCCAGATTTTTCCCTTCTCCCTCCTGAATTCTCGGGACAAGAATTTCTTTTAGAGGAGGAGAATTGTAACACCCCTGTGTAATGAGCTACGGTAATCCTCATGATTATGCTAAGTCATTTTGATTTGCAAAGCTTGATCACATTGGATTCATATCTCATTTCAAATTCCACCACTAAATTCAATTCAAATTATAAGTGAAATTTGAAGTTGCACAAAAGTTGCTGAAAAATAGTTCATCATTTAGCAAATATTCCTTAACAATTATTTGTTCAGGAAAACAACATCACATATTTGCTAAAATGAGCTATAGCAATTAAAACAGTGCTATTTCAACATTTTGTAATGCTATTTCATTCTAGAAAAATTCAAATGGATTCAAAAGCCTCCCAAACTTTTTGTGGCAGTGCAGAATATGACAATGCATTTTTGTGGCCAATTCACATATTTTACAAAAGTCATTTTGGCAGCACAAAATATTGCAAAACCTCTCTGTAAAAATAAAATAGAAAGAAAAAGAGAAAAGGCCTAAAATCTACTGTGAGCTGGGCCTAAGTGCACAGTGGCACCGGCCCAGCCCACCTCTCTCTCTCCCCCACCTCCCGCCTCTCTCTCTGTCGCGTGTCGCCGCGCCCACGGCCGCGCGCGCGCAACGCCGGCGCCTGGCCGACATGGCGACACTACAGTCGCCACCGAGGGGATAAGGATGAGCCCCTCGGCCTCGTCACCGTCCTCGCCCACTTCTCCTCCTCTCTCTCTCGCTCGCTCGCTCTCTCTCACCCTCACCCGACGCGGTCCTCGCCGTCGCCGCGTCGATCCCCGCGGCCACCGGCCGTCTCGCGCCTTGCCACCGTGTCTGCGAGCTCCGCCGTGCTCGACTACGTCCCCTGTGCCAAGCATCGGGGCCGGGGAGCCCTGCACCACCAGATCGGGCCGCCGGCAATCTCCTTCCTCTCCGGCGAGTCTGCTGCTCCTAATCGGTCACCGGGCCTCCTTGCGCCTCCACGGTGAGCTCTAGCTCCTCCCTGTCCCCCTCTTGCTCCCTCTCTGGCCTCGCTGCTGCTGCCATGCTCGTCGTAGCTCGCCTCCCCGCCGTGCTCGTCGCCGTCGAGCTCAACTGAGCACGTAGCCATGCTCAGCGCCTCCCGAGCAGCCCAACGCGCCCGCCCGCGCGCTTTCCGTGCCCCACATCGCCGTGACCGACCTCACCCGAACGCCACCGCCGCCCACCGTCATTGCTCTGGCCAGCTCCGTCCACCCTAGCCCGTGCCACCGCCACCGTTCGACACGGCGCGGAGTGTACGTTCGAACGCGCCTAACCCCGCATCAAACGGCCCCCTGTACGCGTTTTCCGATGAGTCCCGAGCCGTGCCGCCGTGTTTTCTGGTCGCCGGCGTTTAAACGCCGGCGCCGCTGACCTGGCCTGCCACGTGGGCACCCCTGGGTCGCTGACCAGAGGGCCCTAGGGGCCCAGTTAACTGGGTTGACCCAGTCAACGTGCTGACTGGGCAGCCCCAGTCGCTGACGGGCGGGCCCCACTCGTTAATTAAAAGTTTTTTTTTAAATAAACTTAATCTGTAATTAGATTAGTCACTGACATATGGGGCCCACCCGCTAATTAACCTCTGTTTAGTTTAAATAATCACTGTTTAGCCCACTGTGTATGACATGTGGGTCCCAGCGCTCAGGTTTGACCTGAACCGGTTGGGTTGACTGATGACATCACCCTGACATACTGCTGACGCAATATAGTTATTTTTGAATTAAAATTAATTCCAGGAATTCCAGAAAATGATTTAAAACTTTGAAAAATCATAGAAAATAAACCGTAGCTCGGATGAAAAAAAATTCTACATGAAAGTTGATCAGAAAAACGAGACGAATCCGAATATGCCCTCCATGTAGCTGTCACATGCCCACAACACTGCAAACATGGAACCTTCCCCTCTGGTTCATATGTCTGACAGATGACTATAGCCGGGAATATCTCCCCAGATATTTTCCCGCTCTGCCTGTAACGTGTAGCACTGCGTTAGGTCACCCCTAGCAGCATATTGCCATGCCATGCATTTGTGTTGCATTTGTTTGCTTTGTATGTTGGGGAACGTCGCATGGGAAACAAAAAATTTCCTACGCACACGCAAGATCTATCCATGGTGATGAGCATCTACGAGAGGGAGAGTGAATCTACATACCCTTGTAGATCGCTAAGCGGAAGCGTTACGAAACGCGGTTGATGTAGTCGAACGTTTCCGCGATCCAAATCGCAAGTCGTCCCTCGATCTGATCACGAACTAGTGCCGAACGGACGGCACCTCCGCGTTCAACACACGTACGGCTTGATGACGCCTTCACCTCCTCGATCCAGCGAGCGATGATGAAGTAGTAGATGAGTTCCGGCAGCACGACGGCGTGGTGATGGTGGTGAGGAACAATCTCTGCAGGGCTTCACCAAGCACAGCGGAGATTATGACGGGAGGAACTAGAGGGTTAGGGTTGCCGGCACACGGCTTGGGAAATCTTGATGTGTCCCGTGTGCTAGCCCTTCCCCTCTATTTATATGTTGAGCCTTGGGGTCTAAACTTGGAGTAAAAGCCTCCTCCAGGTCGGTTTTGCCCGCACAAGGTCGGTTTGGCCCGCAGGGAAAGAGTCCAACTCGGATCCCAGCAGTCCCGCGTACAAGCGGTAGTACCGCTTACGCGGTAGTACTGCCTTACCAGCGGTAGTACCGCTTAAGGCAGCAGCAAAACTTCCTTTTGCACTTTCCAATACCTCGTGGGCTTTACCCCTTTGGCCTATATAAAGTGTTGCTGCACCCAAACACTTCGGTAAACATCCGGAACCCCTTCCGGTGAATTCCGGAACCCTTCCAGAGATCAAAACACTATTATCACATATATCAATCTTTACCTCCGGACTCTTCCGGAGACCCTCGTCATGTCCGGGATCTTATCCGGGACTCCGAACAACCTTCGGTCACCAACACAATAACTCAACTATACTAACCGTCACCAAACGTTAAGTGTGTAGACCCTGCGGGTTCGAGAACTATGTAGACATGACCGAGACACCTCTACGATCAATAACCAATAGCGGGACCTGGATGCCCATATTGGCTCCTACATATTCTACGAAGATCTTTATCGGTCGAACCTCTATGTCAAGGATTCAGTTAATCCCGTATGCTATTCCCTTTGTTCTTCGGTATGTTACTTGCCCGAGATTCGATCGTCGGTATCTCTATACCTAGTTCAATCCCGTTACCGGCAAGTCTCTTTACTCGTTACGTAATAAAAGATCTCGTGGCTAACACTTTAGTCACATTGCTTGCAAGGCTCATTGTGATGTTGTATTACCGAGTGGGCCCTGAGATACCTCTCCGTCATACGGAGTAACAAATCCCAGTCTTGATCCATGCCAACCCAACAGACACCCTCGGAGATACCTGTAGAGCATCTTTATAGTCACCCAGTTACGTTGCGACGTTTGATACACACAAGGTATTCCTCCGGTGTCAGTGAGTTGCATGATCTCATGGTCATAGGAACAGATACTTGACATGTAGAAAACAATAGCAATAAACTGACACGATCATATGCTACGTTTATAGTTTGGGTCTTGTCCATCACATCATTCTCCTAATGATGTGATCCCGTTATCAAATGACATCTCATGTCCATGGCTAGGAAACCTTCACCATCTTTTGATCAACGAGCTAGTTTAACTAGAGGCTTACTAGGAACACAGTGTTATCTATGTACCCACACATGTATTTGAGTTTCCAATCAATACAATTATAGCATGGATAATAAACGATTATCATGAACAAGGAAATATAATAATAACCAATTTATTATTGCCTCTAGGGCATATTTCCAACATTGTATTCATTGTTTCTTCCCCCTCTTCTCTCCGGTAGACCCCATGACCGACGCTGCCCCTGAGGACTGCTACACCCCCGACGACCCCTCTTTTACTGCAGAGCTTCCAGGCAAGCAAACCCCCTTGATCATTCCTATATCGCCTATTCTTTCTCCCCCATGCTTGCATTACAATTTGCTACTGCAATTGATTTCTCCTGTTCTGACGCATAGCCTGTTTTTGCAACTGATGTTGATACCTTACCTGCTATCCTAAATGCTTAGTATAGATTGGTTAGTGATCCATCAGTGACCCCTCACCCTTTTCCATGTTGCCCCGCTTTGTTTCCGGTGCCCCGATCAATGTGATCGATGGGTTGAGACCGACACATCACCGCACACTCCCTTAGTTGTACGACTCTGTAGAGCTACCATCGAGTGCCGAGGGTGATACCTCTTACCTCACTCCTGATGTTGCCTCTATAGTATAGCTAGTCGGTTGTGGGTTACCGAGGGTGATTCCTCTTTCACCACCTCTGATGATGCCCCTGTCGTACAACCCCTCAAGTGTGAATCCATCGAGGGTGATTCCTCCTAGTTCACCTTGACGGATACATCGAGTTGGAATCCAACGAGGGTGATTCCTCGGATTCCTTCTGGATGTTATGGACACACGTATACTTTGACTTTACCTTAGAAACTTGTGGAAGTCGGGTCGGCCCCGAGGGGTACCCGCGAGAAATGTGAAGTCGGGTTGACCGTGAGGGTACCCGCGAGATAATTACGAGGCACGGCCGGGCAGGCAGATTGCCTCAGGAGAGGGAGGAGAGGGATTGGGCCTGGCCCTTGCCGCAAGTCCTCGAGACGGGGCGACGGGACCACAGATCGTGGAGCACTGATCATCACCGCGAGCTCCCAACACACTAATGGGTTAGGATATGTGATCTGAGTAGGCCTCTGGCCTTTTTGCACTAACCAGCACGCAGGAATAGTATGGGCACTCGGCGTCGTATGTATCAGCCGAAGTTTTTCAGACGTCAGCAGTTGAGCGGCACGCGCCCGGGTGGACCGTGAAAGCCTGCGTGTGTATACAGGGGCTAGGTCTGGTGCCGGCCATCCTCGCAACGCGTAGGAGTGCAAAGGGCTATGGGCCCAAGACCCCTGAGCGCTTAGGGTGTAGACCGGCGTGCTGCCCTCTCTGTTGAGCCTAGGTAGGGCTACGGCATGTCGATCAGTCGAGGCCGGGCATGGACCGAGTAAGTGTGTCCGGCCAGAGTTAATCGAGCGTGTTGGGTAAGTTGGTGCACCCCTGCAGGGAAGTATATCTATTCGAATAGCCGTGTCCACGGTAACGGACGCTCAGAGAGTATCCCGATCTACTATCACTAGAACTGGATACTTGTGAACTTAATTAGTATGTTAGCTCCGGGATTGCTTTCTCGCAGGGAGTCGAGGAAGGATCTCTGGGCATTGCTACTATATACTTACTATTATATGTTATGATACTAATCTGCACTCTTCTAATGCTGCAAGACGCTGAGGATGCTAGTCTTCGATAGGCTAGGCTTTCCCCTTTATTCTGGCATCTCTACAGTCTAGTCCACAGATACATCCCCTTCTTTTGATACCGATGCATACATAGAATAGATCTGATTTAAGTCATGCGAGTACTTTGGATGAGTACTCACGGTTGCTTTGCTACCTCTTTTTCCCATACCCGATTGCTGCGACCAGATGACGGAGCCCCGGAGCCAGCTACCCCCGTCGACGACTACTACTACCCCTCCGGCGGAGCCTACTACTACGTGGAGACCGACGGCTAGGAGTAGATAGGAGGCTCCCAGGCAGGAGGCCTGCGCCTTTTCGATCTAGTGTCGTTGTTTTGCTCAGCCTTCTTAAGGCAGACTTGTTTGACCTATATGTCTGTACTCAGATATTGTTGCTTCCGCTAACGCTTGTACTCGAGCTTATGTATTCGAGCCCTCGAGGCCCCTGGCTTGCAATATAAAGCTTGTATGATTTTTTTAATTTGTGTCTAGAGTTGTGTTGTGATATCTTCCCGTGAGTCCCTGGGCTTGATCGTGCGCATTTGCGTGTATGATTAGTGCATGGTCGAGTCGGGGGCATCACAGCAAATCCCTGCTTCCCTCTGCGAAGGGCGTATCTATTTACTTTTATGTTATTTTACTTTTATTGTTGAGTCACCACCTTCTCAAATAAGCACCAGTCCTGAGAGCACTATTGTCATTCTCATGCATTGTGTATAGTTAATGTTGTGTGCATCATGACTGGATCTCTTCTACCATGAATTACAATGTTTAGTCGTTGCTTGAACTTTGGAGGTGCTCTGCATTTATGTTTTGTGGTCTCAGAAAGGGCTAGCGAGATACCATGTTGTCATATTATATCATGATTGTTTTGACAAAGTGTTGGCATCTGAGATATCTTATTATTGCTCGCTAGTTGATTATGCCATTGGTATGAGTGAATATAATTTCTAAGAGTTATGATTTGCATGGTTAGTTATAATCTTTGCTGAAACCCTGGGTATTATTTAAGCATATATATAGATACAAGAACAAAAGAGTTCGTAAAAGTTTTTCTTTAACACTTTCAGTTTGTCAACTGAATTGCTTGAGGACAAGCAATGAGTTAAGCTTGGGGGAGTTGATACGTCTCCGTCGTATATACTTTTCCAAACACTTTTGCTCTTGTTTTGGACTCTAATTTGCATGATTTGAATGAAACTAACATGGACTGACGTTGTTTTCAGCAGAACTACCATGGTGTTGTTTTTTGTGCAGAAATGAAAGTTCTTGGAATTGGACGAAACTTTTTGGAGATTTTTTATGGATTAAATAAAAAATACTGGAGCCAAGATCCACTGGAGGGGGGCCACCTGCTGCCCATGAGGCACCAGGGCGCGTCACCCCCCCTGGCGCGCCCTGGTGGCTTGTGGGGCCCACATGGCTCCGCTGACCCTAATCTCAGGCCTATAAATTCACAATTCCAGAGAAAAAAATAAGAGAAGAAGTTTCATCATGTTTTACGATACGGAGCCGCCGCCACCTCCTGTTCTTCATCGGGAGGCCAGATCTAGAGTCCGTTCGGGGCTCCGGAGAGGGGGATCTTCCGCCATCGTCATCATCAACCATCCTCCATCACCAATTTCATGATGCTCACCGCCGGGTGTGAGTAATTCCTTCGTAGGCTTGCTGGACGGTGATGAGTTGGATGAGATTTATCATGTAATCGAGTTAATTTTGTTAGGGCTTGATCCCTAGTATCCACTATGTTCTGAGATTGATGTTGCTATGACTTTGCTATGCTTAATGCTTGTCACTAGGGCCCGTGTGCCATGATTTCAGATCTGAACCCTTTATGTTTTCATGAATATATTTGTGTTCTTGATCCGATCTTGCAAGTTATACGCACCTGCTATGTGTTATGATCCGCATACCCCAAGGTGACAATAATTGGGATTCTTTCCGGTGATTGCCATAGTTTGAGGAGTTCATGTATTCACTATGTGTTAATGCTTTGTTCTGGTACTCTATTAAAAGGAGGCCTTAATATCCCTTAGTTTCCTTATGGACCCCGCTGCCACGGGAGGGTAGGACAAAAGATGTCATGCAAGTTCTTATCGCAAGCACGTATGACTATATACGGAATACATGCCTACATTACATTGATGAATTGGAGCTAGTTCTATGTCGCCCTGGGTTATGACTGTTACATGATGAATGTTATCCAACATAAT
This sequence comes from Elymus sibiricus, assembly GCA_039707655.1. Classification (NCBI taxonomy): domain Eukaryota; kingdom Viridiplantae; phylum Streptophyta; class Magnoliopsida; order Poales; family Poaceae; genus Elymus; species Elymus sibiricus. Next base: position 320,810,766 of record CM077670.1, on the reverse strand, counting down.
CACCGATCCAATGCCTACGAGCTTTTCACATATTGTTCTTTGATAAGTTACTACAATTGCTACTACTATCACAATTGCTACTACAATTGTTGCTACCGTTACTAGTACTGTTACTATTATTGCTACTGATATCAAACTACCATACTACTGACTGATCACTCTGTTGCAGATATTTAGTCTTTAGGTGTGGCTTGAATTGACAACTCAACTGCTAATACTTGCAAATATTCTTTGGCTCCCCTTGTGTCGAATCAATAAATTTGGGTTGAATACTCTACCCTCGAAAACTGTTGCGATCCCCTATACTTGTGGGTTATCAATGGCTCAATAGATTGATCAGAAAGGATAACTTTGAGATGGTTTCATACCCTACAACAATTTCTTCTTATGTTCTCCGCTAATAGGAACTTTGGAGTGATTCTTTATCGCACGTTGAGGGATTGTTATATGATCCAATTATGTTAGCACTGTTGAGAGATTGCACTAGTGAAAGTATGAACCCTATGCCTTGTTTCTAAGCATTGCAATACCGTTTGTGCTCACTTTTGTTACTTGCTACCTTGCTGTTTTTTATTTTACAGATTATAAAAACCTATATCTACTATCCATACTACACTTGTATCACCATCTCTTCGCCGAACTAGTGCACCTATACAATTTACCATTGTATTGGGTGTGTTGGGGACACAAGAGATTTCTTGTATTTGATTGCAGGGTTGTTCGAGAGAGACCATCTTCATCCTATGCCTCCCACGGATTGATAAACCTTAGGTCATCCACTTGAGGAAAATTTGCTACTGTCCTACAAAACTCTGCAGTTGGAGGCCCAACAACGTCTACAAGAATAAAAGTTGCGTAGTAGACATCATTACTTCCATTAGTGGTGTCGTGTGAACGTCGACTACATGACACTTCACCATCTTTGGTCCTAAGGGAAGGCATTGTGGAGTAGTAATTAGATGATGGGTTGCTAGAGTGACAGAAGCTTAAACCCTAGTTTATTCGCTATTCCGTAAGGGGCTGATTTGGATCCATATGTTTCATGCTATGGTTAGACTTATCTTAGTTCTTCTTTCGTAGTTGCGGATGCTTGCGAGAGGGGGTAATCACAAGTGGGAGGCTTGTTCAAGTAAGAACAGCACCCAAGCACCGGTCCACCCACATATCAAATTATCAAAGTAGCGAACGTGAATCAAACAAACATGTTGAAAGTGACTAGATGAAATTCCCATGTGTCCTCGAGAACGCTTTGCTTATTATACGAGTTCGTTCCGGCTTGTCCTTTGTTACAAAAAGGATTGGGCCACCTTGCTGCACCTTTGTTACCGTTACTACATGTTACTTGTTACGAATTACTTTGCTACCAAACTATCTGTTACCGATAATTTCAGTGCTTGAAGAGAATACCTTGCTGAAAACCGCTTGTCATTTCCTTCTGCTCCTCGTTGGGTTCAACACTCTTACTTATAGAAAGGACTACGATTGATCCCCTATACTTGTGGGTCATCAAGACTCTTTTCTGGCGCCGTTGTCGGGGAGTGAAGCGCCTTTAGTGAGTGGAATTTGGTAAGGAAACATTTATATTACGTGCTGAAATTTACTGTTACTTGTCACTATGGAAAGTAATCCTTTGAGGGGATTGTTCAGGGTATCTTCACCTCGACCGGAAGCATTGAGAGTTGCTCCTGAACCTACTGAACCTACTGAAAATATTTATTATGAAATCCCTTCGGGTATGATAGAGAAACTGCTAACTAATCCTTATGCAGGAGATGGAACGGTACATCCTGACATGCACTTGATATATGTGAATGAAATTTGTGGATTGTTTAAGATTGCAGGTTTATCTGGGGATGGAGTTAAGAAGAAAGTATTCCCTTTATCTTTGGAGGGAAAGGCATTGACATGGTATAGGCTATGTGATGATACTGAAACATGGGATTGGAACCGGTTGAAGCAGGAATTCCACCAGAAATTTTATCCTATGCATTTGGTTCATCGTGATCGGAACTATATATATAATTTTTGGCCTCGTGAAGGAGAAAGTATCACTCAAGCTTGGGGAGGCTTAAGTATATGTTGCATACATGCCCCAATCATGAGCTCTCAAGAGAAATGATTATTCTAAACTTTTATGCTCGGCTTTCTCATAATGATCAATCCATGCTTGATACTTCTTCTGTTGGTTCCTTTATGAAGAGAACTATTGAATTTAGATGGGATCTTCTGGAAAGAATTAAACATAACTCTGAAGATTGGGAAATCGACAAAGGTAAAGTGTCAGGTCTAAATCTTGAGTTTGATTGTGTTAAATCTTTTATGGGAACTGATGCTTTTCATAAGTTTAGTACTAAATATGGACTTGACTTTGAGATAGTAGCTACCTTTTGTGAATCTTTTGCTGCTCATGTTGATCTCCCTAAAGAGAAATGGTTTAAATATGACCCACCTATTGAACTAAATGAAGAACATGTTAGTGTTAAAGAAGAAACAATTGTTTACAATGCTGATCCAGTTGTGCCTACTGCTTATATTGAGAAACCTCCTTTCCCTGTTAGGATTAAGGAACATGCTAAAGCCTCAACTGTGGTTAACAAAAGTAATATAAGAACACCTAGACCTTCTGAACAAATTAAAGTTGAACCTAATATTGCAATGGTTAAAGATCTTTTGGTTGATGATATTGATGGGCATGTTATTTACTTTTGCGATGAGGCTGCTAGAATTGCTAAACCTGTTAGAAATGAACGAGATATGTTAGACAAGAACAAGCCTGTAGTTGGCATGCCTGTTGTTTCTGTTAAGATTGGAGATCATTGCTATCATGGTTTGTGTGATATGGGTGCTAGTGTGAGTGCTATTCCGTTTTCTTTATATCAAGAAGTAATGCATGAGATTTCACCTGTTGAGATTGAAGATATTGATGTTACTATTAAGCTTGCAAACAGAGATACTATTACACCACTTGGGATTGTTAAAGATGTTGAAGTCTTGTGTGGTAAAATCAAATACCCTACTGATTTTCGTGTACTAGGTTAACAACAAGATAATTTTTGTCCCATTATATTTGGTAGACCTTTCTTGAATACCGTTAATGCTAAAATTGATTGTGTTAAAGAGAAGGTTAGAGTTAAGTTTGGTGATATATCTCATGAATTTAATTTCTCTAAGTTTAGTAGACAACTTCATGATAGAGAATTACCTAATAAAGATGAAATTATAGGTCTTGCTTCTATTGTTGTGCCTCCTATTGATCCTTTAGAACAATATTTGCTAGACCATGAGAATGATATGCATATGAATGAAAGAAATGAAATAGATGAGTTATTCTTTAAGCAAGCACCTATCCTTAAACATAATTTGCCTGGTGAAACTTTAGGAGATCCCCTTCCACCGAAAAGTGATCATGTGTTTGAATTAAAGCAATTACCTGAAACACTTAAGTATGCTTACCTTGATGAAAAGAAGATATATCATGTTATTATTAGTGCTAACCTTTCAGAGCATGAAGAAAAGAGATTACTTAAAACTCTGAAGAAGCACCGTGCCGCTATTGGATATACTCTCGATGATCTTAAGGGCATTAGTCCCACCTTATGTCGGCATCAAATTCATATAGAGCCAGATGCTAAATCCGTTGTTGATCATCAAAGAAGGTTGAATCCTAAAATGAAGGATGTGGTAAGAACTGAAATATTAAAGCTTCTTGAGGCAGGTATAATTTATCCCATAACTGATAGTAGATGGGTAAGTCCTGTTCATTGTGTTCCTAAGAAAGGAGGTATTACGGTTATTCCTAATGATAAAAATGAACTCATTCCACAAAGAATTGTAACTGGATATAGGATTGTCGGGGGTATGGCCCCCGGGTAGGAAAGCGGACCCGGCGCCCCTTTTTTCAAAAACTTCGGGGCGGCCCGTTCCCCTCCATGCCGGCCGACTACCCGGCTGGTTTCTCCACGAGCCGGCTTGGCCCGGCCCCGGGCGAGTCCGGCTGTCCGCTGGCCGGCTGGCAACGGGTCAGCGGTCGTCCCATCGCTCCCAACGACAAGACAGCCCCCCACGATGGGAGAGCGTGGCTACAGTGCAATCCGTCTCGGGAAGGCGCGGTGACAGAGCTGCCAACCCCGCTGATCGGGGTGGCCAACATCAGCACCAGCGCACCGCTGCAGTCCCACGACGCCAACCACTCCGTGACGCACGAGGCGACGGACCACAGTGCCGAGCAGCCGGCGGGTCCCGCGGCCGGCGGGCCCCACAGCCGGCTCCAGACGCCGACATCCGGGTCCCGCTTGCGTGTAGCTTTACCAATGTGACCCTGGGGGGTCGGGCTACAAGACCCCCCAGGAGGCCTCCATGCAGGGGGGTCGTCGCTAGCATCACCTTCGCCTAGCTCGGCTCGGTAGCAACACTCTCATCCACGCACCCATAGGAGAGGCGGAACGGTGGCCTAGCCCCTTCGTTCTCCTCCGCCCAAACAGCTCCAGGAGCACCATTGTAGCCTTTGAGCCTATCATCCCATTTCGGCAGGAGTAGGGGTGTTACCTCCCCGGAGGGCCCCGAACCTGGGTACGCCTTGCGTCTCCCGCACGCGTGTGCCAACCTCACTTCCGGAACCCACCGGCGTCCTCACGCAGCCCCCCACTTTTAGCCATCTCATGGCATCTGCCATGATTTCACCACGACAGTTGGCACCCACCGTGGGGCCGCTCGCGGCATCGGCCAGAGTCAAGTTCCGGACGAGGCCCTTCACCAGCTCTGGCGAGCGCATTACGCACGGCTTGGTCCGCGCGCCTTGCGCGGCCAACCCGGCCAGCTGCGACGCTGTGCCAGGCGCGGACGCCACCTGCCCCGCAGGCCACCTCGTTGTCCCTTTCGGCACGCTGCGCGTCTTCGTCGCGCTCATCCCCGACGAGTACCCTGGCGAGGTACACAGCTTCACCGACTCGCCCATCCCCGTTGGCTGCGCCGTCTCCGATGACGTCGCGGTCCTCTGCTCCCGTGCGGAGGTGTTAACCATCGGCGCTAGCTCCGGCTCCTCGCACAACAAGGAGAAGGCCGCCGTGGCTGCCGCTGCCGTGGCTGTGGCCCCGCCTCGCCGGGTCGACCGGCTTCGCGAGACGATCCGGAGCCTACAAGCCCCCATCATGCCCAATGCCGACATGGCGGCCGCGGCGGCTCAGCTCAACGAGGACCGTCAGCAACTGCTGGTCGAGGCCACGGCGCTAGCGGCAACGCAGCGCCGGCTGGAGTCCGCCCAACGGGAGTATGACAGCGTTCACGGCTTCACGCCGGCCGCCGCTGAGCCCAGCCGGGCTGCGGAGGTGCGAATCCGCGGGGGCACGATCGGCCGTGCGCTAGGCGCAGGCCGGCCCGTCTACGACACCCCCGTCAAAAACATGCGTGCGGCGCAGGCGGCCATGGCGGATCTCGAGTTCCTAGAAGGCAAAGAGCTGCTGCAGCAGCAACAGCGCATCCGCGACCTCATCACCGCGGTGAACGAGCAGCAGAAGCGTTTCGACCCAGCCCAGCCATCCGCCTCCTCTTCAGGAAACACCGCGAACCCGAAGAGGGCCCTTCGGGACACGCAGCAGGCATCTTCCCCCGCCGGCAGCGCCAGCTGCTCTGGCCGGCGCCGGGCAAGCCGGAGCCGGCACAACCGCGCCACGACGACCGGCGACAGCATTGCCGACGAGACTGCCGGTAACGACCGGGTCCAGCAGCCGAAACTCCCCCCCCCCCCCCGCCGCCTCGACGGCCCCGGCCGGCTTCCGCTGGCACGGTGCCGCGTGGCCCCGTCGCGAGCCGGCCGGGCCCCCGCGAGCCCTACGACGAAACCGATGCTCGCCACCGCATCGACCGGCTGGCACGGTCCATGGTTCTCGAGGCGGAGAGTTCCGTCGGCCCCGCCTGTTTCGGACCCCGCATCTGCGAAGAGCCCTTCCCCAAAGGGTTCATGTTGGCCCGCGACACCCCCAAGTACAGCGGCATCACCAAGCCGGAAGACTGGCTAACTGTCTACACCACGGCTGTCGGTATAGCCGGCGGCAACAGGCGTGCGGCGGTCCGCTACGTCCCCCTCATGCTGCTCGGCTCGACCCGGACGTGGCTTAACAGCCTGAGGGCTGGCAGCGTCAATTCCTGGTTGGACTTCGAGGACGCGTTCGTACGCAACTTCACCAGCAGATACAAGCGACCGGGTCGTCCTCGCCAGCACTCCATGTGCGTTCAGGGCCCGGGCGAGCCTCTCCGCGATTTCCTCACGCGGTGGACCGAGCTGCGCAACTCCTGCGAAGGGGTCCACGAAATGCAAGCCGTCCAGTACTTCATCGACGGATGTAGAGACGGCACCCTGCTCAAGCACCAGCTGATGTGTGACGAGCCGGACACCCTGGCGGAGCTCATGGCGGTGGCAGACAAGTACGCCACGGCCGACTCAGCAATGCGCGTAAAGATCACCGTCGACGCGGATGGAAAGCCGATCCCGGTCTAGCCAGCCACCCCAAAGCCGACTGGCGGAACCAACCAGCGCCGGCAAGACAACAACAACAACAAGCGGAAAACCGAGCAGCCGGCTCCTCGCTACAACAACCAGCAAGGGGCCGCCGTGGCGGAGGAACAGCCGGCCGAGCAAGGCGGCGTCAAGCGCCAGCGCACAGGCAAGATGGCCTGGTAGCCCAAGTTCTCCTTCGAGCAGATGTTGGATGCCCCCTGCAAGCACCACAGTGGCACGAAGCCATCCACGTACACGCTCCGGAACTGCAGCATCACCCAGCACCTGATGCGCGGCGATTTTCCACCGCCACCGCCAGGTCCCGACCCGCAGCTCCCACCGCCTCCCCCGCCACTCCGGCAGCCGGCGCCCTCGCCAACAATGCCTACCCGCAGCAGGACGCGGCCAATGTCGTCTTCACCAGCGAGGGCGACGACAAGCAGAGCAAGCGCAAGTACCAGCACGAGGTGAACGCCGTCGTTCCCCCGGTCCCCCAGTACATGCACTGGTCCGACCATCTCGTCAGCTGGACCCGGGAGGACCACCCGGCTGTGATGCCCACGCCGGGTGGCTACGCGCTCGTCCTCGACCCCACCTTCGTTGCTGAGAAGTGCATCTGCCACTTTTCGCGGGTGCTGATCGATGGCGGCAACAGCAAAAACATCCTTTACCGCGACACCATGATCAAGCTCGGCATCGAGGAAAGCCAGCTGCAGCCTACCCAGACGGTGTTCCACGGCATCGTGTCGGGCGCCTCGTGCTCCCCCATCGACAAAATGTGGCTGGACGTGTTGTTCGGCACCAGCGTCCACTTCCGCCGCGAGCCGGTCTGGTTCGAGGTGGTCGACCTGGCCAGCCCCTACCACGCGCTTCTGGGCCGGCCCGCCCTGTCCAAGTTCATGGCGGTCCCCCACTACGCCTACCTCAAGATGAAGCTGCCGGGTCCCAAGGGCATCATCACCATCACCGGCGATTACAAAAAGTCCCTGGAGTGCGCCAAAGCCGGCTCTAAGCTGGCTGAGTCGCTGGTCATCGCCGAGGAGAGGCGCCAGCTCGACCATCTCGTCGCGCTAGCCGGCAAGCAGCCGGTTGATACGTCTCCAACGTATCTATAATTTATGAAGTATTCATACCATGTTTATAACAATTCTATATGGTTTTGGTATGATTTGATTAGAACTAACCCGGACTGACGCTGTTTTTAGCAGAACTACCGTGGTGTTGTTTTTTGTGCAGAAATGAAAGTTCTCCAAATGAGCTGAAATTTTTGGAGATTTTTTATGGGACAAATAAAAAATATTGGAACCAAGACCCACTGGAGGGGGGCCACCCAGTGCCCACGAGGCACCAGGGCGCGCCACCCCCCCCCCCCAGGCGCGCCCTGGTACCTCGTGGGGCCCACGTGGTTCCGTTTCGCGTGATTCCAACGCTGAAAAATCATATATATTCAGAAACCCCCGAAAGTTAACCTAGATGAGTTTTTACACCGCCGCAAGCCTCTGTACCAGAGAGATCCCATCTACAGCCCTTTTCCGGCACCCTGCCGGAGGGGGAAGGCATCACCGGAGGCCATCTTCATCATCCCGGTGGTCTCCATGATGAGGAGTAGTTCACCCTCGGGGCTGAGGGTTTGTACCAGTAGCTATGTGTTTGATCTCTCTCTTTCTCTCGTGTTCTTGAGATGGCACGATCTTGATGTATCGCGAACTTTGTTGATATAGATGAATCATATGGAGTTTTCCCCTCTCTATCTTCTTGTGATGAATTGAGTTTTCCCTTTGAAGTTTTCTTATCGGAATTGAGTCTTTAAGGATTTGAGAACACTTGATGTATGTCTTGCATATGGATATCTGTGGTGACAATGGGATATTCACTTGAGTCACTTGATGTATGTTTTGGTGCTCAACTTGCGGGTTCCGTGACCTTGGGGATTTATGCATAAGGGTTGGCACACGTTTTCGTCTTGACTTTCCGGTAGAAACTTTGGGGCACTCTTTGAAGTTCTTTGTGTTGGTTTGAATAGATGAATCTGAGATTGTGTGATGCATATCGTATAATCAAACCCGTGGGTACTCGTGGTGACATTGGAGTGCCTAGGTGACATTAGGGTTTTGGTTATGTGTATCGTAAGGTGTTATTCTAGTACGAACTCTAGGGTTGTTCGTGACAATTAATGGGGATGGCTCATAAGATTGATCGGGAAGGATAACTTTGAGGTGGTTTCGTACCCTACAACAATTTCTTCGTTTGTTCTCCGCTATTTGTGACTTTGGAGTGAACTCTTTGTCGCACGTGAGGGATTTACATATGATTCAACTATGTCAACAATGTTGAGAGATTGCACTAGTGAAAGTATGAACCCTAGGCCTTGTTTCTAAGCATTGCAATACCGTTTTTATGCCCGTTTACTTTTTGCTACCTTGCTATTTTTATATTTTCAGATTACAAAAACCTATATCTACTATCTATACTACACTTTTATCACCATCTCTTCGCCGAACTAGTGCACCTATACAATTTACCATTGTATTGGGTGTGTTGGGGACACAAGAGATTTCTTGTATTAGGTTGCAGGGTTGCTTGAGAGATACCATCTTCAACCTACGCCTCCCACGGATTGATAAACCTTAGGTCATCCACTTGAGGGAAAATTGCTACTGTCCTACAAAACTCTGCGCTTGGAGGCCCAACACGAGTCTACAAGAATAAGTTGTGTAGTAGACATCAAGCTCTTTTCTGGCGCCGTTGCCGGGGAGGTGAGTGCTTGAAGGTATATCTTTAGATCTTGCAATCGAATCTTTTAGTTTCTTGTTTTATCACTAGTTTGTTTTATAAAAGAAAACTACTAAAAAAATGGAATTGAGGTTGCCTCATATCATTCGTCTTTATCATGTCTTTCTTGAAAATGATGGATCAAAAAATTGTGCTCAATTGATAGAAGAAGAATTTAATAAAATGTTTGGCATAAAATCCATGAATGATGAGCATGATTGCAATGTTGCTAGTATGAATTCTTTGAATATCCATGATGCTAATGATATGCAAAACTACAAGCTTGGGGATGCTATGTTTGATGAATATGATATTTTTAGTCCCCCAAGTTTTATTGAGAATATTTATTATGATGATGGCATGCCTCCTATTTATGATGATTATAATGATAAAAGTGGATTTGGTGAGGTCATGACCTTGTTTAGTGATGAATCCACTATTTTGGAAGAGGTCCCAATTGATTGTGACAACAAAGTTGCTATCTATGATGATTATGGTGATGACATGTATGCTATAAATAATAATGATAACCATGAAACTTGTCATCATGATTTTTATTTTCAATTGGATTATTCCAATCAAGTATCTCATGATAGTTATTTCATTGAATTTGCTCCCACTATTATTGATGAGAAGAAATTTGCTTATGTGGAGAGTAGTAAAATTTCTATGCTTGTGGATCATGAAAAGAATGCTTTATGTGATACTTATATTATTGAATTCATTCATGATGCTACTGAAAATTATTATGAGAGAGGATCATATGCTTGTAGGTGTTGCAATAATATCAAGTTTCCTCTCTATGTGTTGAAAGTTTTGAAGTTATGCTTGTTTTGCCTTCCTATGCTAGTTGATTCTTGCTCCCATAAACTATTTGCTCACAAAATCCCTATGCATAAGAAGTGGGTTAGGCTTAAATGTGTTTGATATATTTCTCATGATGCTCCCTTCGTTTCAATTCTTTACTTCTATGTGAGCATCATTCAAAATCATCATGCCTAGCTAAAAGGCATTAAAGAAAAGCGCTTGTTGGGAGACAACCCAATATTTATACCTACTGTTTTTGTGTGTCCACATGATTAATCTACTGTAGTAATCATGTTTTATATGTTTTCTTTCAATAAAGTGCCAAGTAAAACCTTTGGGATAGTGTGGATACTTGTTGATTCAATTCTGTGCAAAAACAGAAACTTTTGCCTCCAGTGTTTAATTTCCCAGATTTTACTGGAGCGTCAAAAACTTCTGAAATTTTTATACAGTATTTATATGCAAATTGTTGACTTTTTCCTAATTTTTCAGAATTTTTAGAGTTCCATAAGTATGGTAGTTGTTCAGATCATTACAGACTGTTCTGTTTTTGACAGATTCTGTTTTCAATGCATAGTTTGCTTGTTTTAATGTTTCCATAGCTTATATTATGAGATATAAATTGTGTAAATGATAGAATACAGTAGGCATTATATGGGAACAATTGTGAATCTTGTCTTGGACAGTACCTAAGTGATGGTTTATTCTTTATCATACTAACCGTTCTCACGAAGTTCCGTTAAGTTTTGTGCGATTGAAGTTTTCAAGTTTTGGGTGAGATATCGATATGAGGAGAATAAGGAGTGGCAAGACCCTAAGCTTGGGGATGCCCACGGCACCCCAAGGTAATATTCAAGGAATACTCAAGCGTCTAAGCTTGGGGATGCCCCGGAAGGCATCCCCTCTTTCGTCTTCAACACTATCGGTAACCTCACTCGGAGCTACATTTTTATTCGTCACATAAGATGATTTTTGCTTGGAGCGTCATTTTGTTCTGTTGATATTTGTTTGCTGATATCAATAATCATGTTTTGTATCTTTTAGTTCAATGAAATGCAAATTATAGCCTTTACCATGCCCAGTTTGCAAGTTTATGAGTTGCTGTTTCAAAACAGAAAGTTTGCTGCTATTGATTAAATTGCCCAAAAATATCAGAATGTGATAAAATCTTGAAATTTTGACACGGTCAACTTTGATAAATTATTTCCAGTGTGGAAAATTTTCAGAATTTGTTGAGTTATCTAAGTATGGATTCTTAATTATCCTTTATAGACTGTCCTGTTTAGGCAGATTGCTGTTATGTTTGCATTGTTTGCGTATGTTGGCTTGTTTAATGATTCTATCCGAGGATAGGAGTATTAAATATGCAGAGGCATTCAGTATTCAATGTTTAATTATAATTTTAGTGATTTGCTACAGTAGAGAATGTTGAGGTTTTGAGTGGATTTATACTAACATATCTCACAAGTTCTTGTCAAGTTTTGTGTGGATGAAGGTTTTGAAACTTAGGGAAACTATTATATGAGAAGAATTAACGAGACACAAGAGTTCAAGCTTGGGGATTCCCAAGGCTCCCCAAGTTAATATTCGAAGAAGTATCAAGCATTCAAGCTTGGGGATGCCCCGGCAGGCATCCCATCACTTTTCTTCATCAACTATTGGTTAGTCTCGATTGAACCCAAGTTTTTACTTGTTCACATAATGTGTGCTATACTTGGTTGTGTCTTTGTTTTGCTTGCTGTTTGAATAAAATATCAAGATCTGAAACCTTTTAAATGAGAGAGAGTCCTCACATAGCTACTTAATTGTTTCGCTACTCATTGATCTTCGCTTATATATTTTGGAGTAGTTTGTCATTAATTCTCATGCTTCACTTATATCTTTTTGAGAGTAAATAATAGTAATGGTAATTTGCACAAGATATGAATTTGGTCCCAAGATGATGAATATTCAAGAGGGATATAATAAAAAAAATCATATAGATCATTGGGTATGATAAGTGTGATTCCTTGCAATGAAAATAATGAAAGAGATCATATGCTAATCTTATGGAAAGTAATGACATTACATAAAGAAAAGTATAAGTGGTAAAATTTATTGGAGGTTAACAAGCATAGCATTAGTCAATGATGCAATTCATGAAAAAGTTAATATGGGAAGAGAAGATTCACATGCAAATATACTATCTTGGACATCTTTTGTGATTGTGAGCCCCCATTAAGTATTTTATGTCAAAGTGTTGACGTTGGACAAGGAAGACAACGTAATGAATTATGTTTGTTCATATTCACATAGAAGTTATATTGTTATAGATCCTCCAACATGTGGTGCTTGCCCAATATCTTTGCTAGCCGAAAATACGCACCAAGTAGAGATACTACTTGTGCATCCAAAACCCTTAAACCCAATTTCATGTCATGAGAGTCCACTAGGGATTGAATAAGATCCTTCAAGTAAGTTGTCATCGGTGCAAAAAGCAATAAAAATTGCTCCTAAAATATGTATGATCTTTTATTTTAAGGGAAATAAGCGTTGTACGAACTTGTGATGGTAAAGAAATAAAAGCGACGGATTGCATAATAAAGGTTGCTATCACAAGGGGCAATATAACGTGATGTTCTTTTGCATTAAGGGCTTGTGCATCCAAAAATAAAAAGCGCATGAGAACCTCTGCTTCCCTCTGCGAAGGGCCTATCTTTTACTTTTATGCATTTACTTTTATGTATTTACTTTTTATGCAAGAGTCAATAGTGTTCTCCTCTACTTCCTTTTTATTTTTCTCTTTTGCAAGCATCATGTGGTGGGGAAAGATCTAGGCACATATATCCAGTTGGATATGAGTGATCATGAGTTATTATTGTTGACATCACCCTTGAGGTGAATAAGTTGGGAGGTGAAATCACAAGCCCCTATCTTTCTATGTGTCTGGCTGAAACTTTTGCTCCATATATATGTCGTGAGTGTTAGCAATCATAGAAGACTAAATGATGGTTGAGTAAGTGGACTTGCTAAAAAGCTCCTACATGAGACCCTTCCTAAAAATATGATGAATTGCAATTGCATTGTTGACTAGAATAGTTTGTTAGTTTCCAAGAAAGTTTATGCCTTATACTTCATTGTTGTGATGAATTGTTACTTGCTCATGAGAAGTTTTATGATAATAAATATTGCTGTTATAATAATGATCCTGCTTTGAATCATTCAAGTCCAACGTCCATGCTATAAAAGAAAAGATTATATGATGATTATGATAGGTAGCATTCCACATCAAAATTTCTGTTTTTAATTGCTACTTTATCATGATGACTTTTATGAGAGAAAGTTGCTGTTATGATGCTAGGAAAAGTGATTGAGATTATCATTGATCAAACTTTTGCAATATGCTAGCATTCACACTTCATAAATTATTTCTTTTATCATTTACCTACTTGAGGACGAGCATGAATTAAGCTTGGGGATGCTGATACGTCTCCAACGTACCTATAATTTATGAAGTATTCATGCCATGTTTATAACAATTCTATATGGTTTTGGTATGATTTGATTAGAACTAACCCGGACTGACGCTGTTTTCAGCAGAACTACCGTGGTGTTGTTTTTTGTGCAGAAATGAAAGTTCTCCAAATGAGCTGAAACTTTTTGGAGATTTTTTATGGGACAAATAAAAAATACTGGAACCAAGACCCACTGGAGGGGGGTCACCCAGTGCCCACGAGGCACCAGGGCGCGCCACCCCCTGCCCCAGGCGCGCCCTGGTACCTCGTGGGGCCCACGTGGCTCCGTTTCGCGTGATTCCAACGCTGAAAAATCATATATATTCAGAAACCCCCGAAAGTTAACCTAGATGAGTTTTTACGCCGCCGCAAGCCTCTGTACCAGAGAGATCCCATCTACAGCCCTTTTCCGGCACCCTGCCGGAGGGGGGAAGGCATCACCGGAGGCCATCTTCATCATCCCGGTGGTCTCCATGACGAGGAGGGAGTAGTTCACCCTCGGGGTTGAGGGTTTGTACCAGTAGCTATGTGTTTGATCTCTCTCTCTCTCGTGTTCTTGAGATGGCACGATCTTGATGTATCGCGAACTTTGTTGATATAGATGAATCATATGGAGTTTTCCCCTCTCTATCTTCTTGTGATGAATTGAGTTTTCCCTTTGAAGTTTTCTTATCGGAATTGAGTCTTTAAGGATTTGAGAACACTTGATGTATGTCTTGCATATGGATATCTGTGGTGACAATTGGATATTCACTTGAGTCACTTAATGTATGTTTTGGTGATCAACTTGCGGGTTCCGTGACCTTGGGGATTTATGCATAAGGGTTGGCACACGTTTTCGTCTTGACTTTCCGGTAGAAACTTTGGGGCACTCTTTGAAGTTCTTTGTGTTGGTTTGAATAGATGAATCTGAGATTGTGTGATGCATATCGTATAATCAAACCCGTGGGTACTCGTGGTGACATTGGAGTGCCTAGGTGACATTAGGGTTTTGGTTGATGTGTATTGTAAGGTATTATTCTAGTACGAACTCTAGGGCTGTTCGTGACAATTAATGGGGATGGCTCATAAGATTGATCGGGAAGGATAACTTTGAGGTGGTTTCGTACCCTACAACAATTTCTTCGTTTGTTCTCCGCTATTTGTGACTTTGGAGTGAACTCTTTGTCGCACGTGAGGGATTTACATATGATTCAACTATGTCAACAATGTTGAGAGATTGCACTAGTGAAAGTATGAACCCTAGGCCTTGTTTCTAAGCATTGCAATACCGTTTTTATGCCCGTTTACTTTTTGCTACCTTGCTGTTTTTATATTTTTAGATTACAAAAACCTATATCTACTATCCATACTACACTTTTATCACCATCTCTTCGCCGAACTAGTGCACCTATACAATTTACCATTGTATTGGGTGTGTTGGGGACACAAGAGATTTCTTGTATTTGGTTGCAGGGTTGCTTGAGAGATACCATCTTCAACCTACGCCTCCCACGGATTGATAAACCTTAGGTCATCCACTTGAGGGAAAATTGCTACTGTCCTACAAAACTCTGCGCTTGGAGGCCCAACACGAGTCTACAAGAATAAGTTGTGTAGTAGACATCATCGGTCATGCCGGCTCAGCTCAAGCAGCCGGCCGACGAGGGGTCCTTCAAGCCGGCCAAAGGCACGAGGAAGGTTTTGCTCGACCCGGCCAACCCCAATTCCAGCGAGTATGTCATCGTGGGCTCCGGCCTCGATAGCAAATCGGAAGGCGAGCTCGTTGACTTCCTCCGTGAGAATCGGGATATCTTCGCGTGCTCCCCTAAAGACATGCCAGGTGTCCCGAGGAAGTTCGCCAAGCATAAACTCCACGTCCGGCCGAATGCCAAGCCGGTCCGGCAGCCGCTACGCCGCTTCTTTGAGGAGAAGCGAAGAACCGTTGGCGAAGAGATCACCCGGCTACTCAAAGCCGGGTTCATCATGGAAGTATTCCACGCCGAGTGGCTGGCCAACCCAGTCCTCATCCTGAAGAAGAACGGCACTTGGCGCATGTGTATCGACTACACCAGCCTGAACAAGGCCTGCCCCAAGGACCCATTTGCCCTACCCCGGATCGACCAAGTCATCGACTCCACCGCCGGTTGCGAGCTTCTGTCCTTCCTGGACGCCTACTCCGGCTACCACCAGATCAAGCTGGACCCGACAGATGCCCTCAAGACGTCCTTCATCACCCCCTTCGGGGCATATTGCTACATCACCATGTCGTTCAGTTTGAAGAACGCCGGAGCCACCTTCCAGCGCTGCATGCAAAAGTGCCTCCTGCCGCAAATCGGCAGGAACGTGCACGTCTACGTCGACGACATCGTGATGAATACCAAGTAGCACCTCACCCTCCTCGAGGATCTCAGGGAGACGTTTGCCAATCTACGCCAATTCTAGATCAAGCTCAACTCGGAAAAATGTGTTTTCGGCGTGCCGGCTGGCCAACTCCTTGGTTTTCTCATCTTAGAGCGCGGCATCGAGGCCAATCCGGAGAAGATCAAGGTCGTCGAGCGCATGCGCAAGCCGGCTCGGCTGCGCGATGTCCAGAAGTTCACCGGCTGCTTGGCCTCTCTCAGCCGGTTCGTTAGCCGGTTGGGGGAGAGGGCCCTGCCCCTGTATCAGCTAATGAAGAAAACGACGCCGTTCGAGTGGTCCGACCAGGCGAACGAAGCTTTCCGCGACCTCAAGCGCATGCTCTCCACCACGCCCGTCTTGGCCGCGCTGGCTGAGAAGGAGCCGCTCCTGATGTACATCGCGGCAAGCACCCGCGTGGTTAGCGTGGTGCTGGTGGTAGAGCGCCCTGAGGAAGGCAAGGCTCAGCCGGTCCAGCGCCCTGTGTACTACCTGAGCGAGGTCCTCTCCGCCTCCAAGTAGAACTACCCACACTACCAGAAGATGTGCTACGGCGTGTACTTGGCCGCCAAGAAGCTGAAGCAGTACTTCCAGGAGCACATCATCAACGTGGTGAGCACGGCCCCCATCGGTGAGATCATGGGATGCCGGGACGCCTCTGGCCAGATCGCCAAATGTGGCACCCCGGCTTAGAGAGACCGGAACACCCCGTATTCCAGCCCAGAGATCAAGTCTTCTGGAATACGGCACTGCTTGGAATTTGACGAAGAACAGAGTGAAGAAATAGAAACTCAAGGGAAACTAAGTCATCACAGAATCAGAGTACATGCGAACAGGATACATAAGGGTGAAGAACATGCAATCTTAGAATCATACACGCATGAAGAATATGAACTAAGGAAATAAAAGATAGTATGATCAAATACTTCAGTTCAAATTCGTCAGAGGATAGATCACAAATTCTTCAGCAGCGGAATAAAGTAAGAGAGGGTGAGGAATTTGAAACCAGGTTGGCTCGGTGAAGACAATGGAATTTGGTAGACCAGTTCCAGTTGCTGCATCAACTGTACGTCTGGTTGAGGCGGCTGAGTCGCAACTCAGAGAACACTTAGTCCTCACCGTATTCCTCTTGAGCTAAGGTCACTTAGACCTCGCCCAATCACTCGTGGTAAGTCTTCAAGGTAGACTTCCAAAACCTTCATAGACTTGTTCACCGGCACGCCACAATTACTCTTGGGTGCTCAGAACATGACGCCTAACCGTCTGGAGGAATGACAGTCCTCAAAGGTAACAAGCGTCAGATCACACAGATCAATCTCTTCAGTGATGCTCAATCACTTAGGCTCTGGTTGGGTTTTTCCTCACTTAGGTTTTTCCTCACTTGGGTTTACTCAAAGTCGTCAGAGGATGGGTTGCTCTCAAATGACAAGTGTCAAGTTCTCTCGGAGCAGCCAACCAACAACTGGTTCGGGGGCGGCTATTTATAGCCAGGGGGCAACCCGACATAAAATGTCATAAATGCCCTTGACTGATTCGACCGTTGTCAGGATAAGGATCCACTCGACAGCTGGCACTCGGCGCAGCAACGGACGGAAAATTGTACTCTCAATTTCGTCAGGGCACTCAATTTCCTCACTTTAGGCAGATCGCACTGGCGAACTCCTAACTCCTCAGCCTGACTAAATTCGTCAGCGACCAGATGAACTTCGTCACTGTCGCTAGCAAATGCGTCAGCTGTACTGGAGATTTCCAAAGGCTTCACTCGAAGCGGCTTGTGTATGGGTTTGAGAAGTTTTTAGCATCACTTTGGAAATGTGAAATGTGTTTCACCTAGACCCCCTTTAACAGTACGGTTTTTCCTATGACTCAAATAAGAAGAAAAGAAACTACGAAAACCAAAGTCGTCAAGCTTCAAAGTCTTCACATCAATTTCTTCAAAGGCCGTACCAATTTCATCATCAAATTCTTCACTTGAAGAAATCTATTTTTAGGGGTCGTCTTCCATGTGTTAAACCAAATCTTCAGGGACTCTGTCTCCTGTGTATACTCACAAACACATTAGTTCCTCAACCTATTTGTCTTCAATACTCCAAAACCACTAAGGGGGGCACTTGATGCACTTACAATCTCCCCCTTTTTGGTGATTGATGAAAAATTGGTTAGGCTTTCAACGGGAGTAAAGATAATTGAAGTGTAAGTACAGAGTTTGAAGGAATTGATTCCGAGATATTGAGGAACTCCCCCTGAAGATGTGCATATGAGGAATTTGCTTTGGATTGCAAATGCACATGGCAGGTTGAAATTGTGGAGATCTCCCCTATATCTTGAAATCCAATCATGCATGATCATAAGATATTTGAAGAATATGAATGCATGATGAAAATTGGTGTCTGACGAAATTGTGCATGCATGATGAACAGATATATTTAAGATCAGAGCACGCATATGAAATATTGCAAAAGAGTCAGACAGCCAACAGTTATTAGAGTTACAACTCGTCAGAGAGCGAATCAGATGAAGTTCGAGAGTTGTAATTCAGCAAAAAAATAGCAAGATAGCCCATATATAGACCCATTTGAAGACTAACTCACACTTCTCCCCCTTTGTCATTAGATGACCAAAAGGAGACAAGGTGAGGAATAACGCCCCTGAAGAATATCATCGCGATGACAACTTGGGAGCGCCAGCATTGTCGGGGTCACGTGAAGCAGATGGACCAGTCGCATCGTCTTCAACAGCTTCATTTTCATCAGTCCGGCGTGATGAAGACTCTGAAGAAGGCATGAGGGGAGGAACTTTGGTATTCTTGAACTTCTTCCTTGGCGGGTCTGCCCAGTCAAAGTTCATCTGGAAGTCCAAATCAGCAAGTTCTTCATCGGTCTTGAGATGCGAGAGGATGGCCCATGATCTGTCAAATGTCTCATGAAGATAGTAGCGGTTTTTGCGCACTGAGTTATGCGTCACAGTCATGTTGGCTTGAACTGCAGCAAACTGACGCTTAACCCATATGTGATTTCTGTCCACTTTCTGGTGAAGACTGATGAGCAGCTCACGGTCTGTCATGACACGTGGTGCTTCTGGTGAAGAATTTGGCCTTGAAGCTTTTGCTGATGTATCCTGGCTAGCAGATTCGTCAGCGTTGGAGCTGGAGATTGGTTGACGAAAGTGTCCATCCAGAGGACGTAAGCCTTCATCTACTGGTGTCTTGCCCTTGCCAGGTACCGAGGAGATGGTGCTTTGAAGAATTTCAACTTCAGGCAAATAGCTCAGATGATTTTGTTTGTCAGCCTTGTAGTGAATTGCAGATCGGGATCGGATGAATCTCATGATCCATGGAGCATATGGCTTCAGATCAAAAGGCGACTGTGCCACTGTGACCAAAGTCCTCAGAAAGAAGTCATGAATGTTGATGGGAGTGCCATGGATAATATGGAACACCAAATTCTTCATGATTCCCACAACTTCTTCAGTGTTGGAGTTGTGACCCTTAATCGAAATGAGGGTTTTGGACAAAATGCGAAAAATAGTCTTTGGCACATAGAGCAAGTCCTTCACTAGGAAGGTTGTCCTTTGAGCTTCTCCTTCAGCGATTGGCTTCATCAGCACTTGAATCAGGTGGTCAGGCTGCTCAGGTTCTTCATAGATTCGCTTTGCATCATCTTGGGGCGGATCAACTGGGAGAGCACGAAGAAGTTCTTCAATTGGTGCTTTATAGTGAGTGTCTTCACTCATCCATTCCAGTGCCCATGTTGCAATGTATTCAGCCTCTCCAGAAAAATGCACAGTGGCGTAGAACTGAAGAATGAGTTCTTCATTCCAATCGCACACGTCAGAGCAGAAGCTAAGTAATCCTGCATCGTGAAGAATAGCCAGAACTGGCCGAAAGCACGGTAGAGACTCCATATCCACGTGAGGAATATGGCGATGAGCAAATACTTTGTTCTTGTCGAACAGCAGTGAAGCATAGAAGTTCATCTGCGTCCTTGTCCAGAATCGCAGGCGCCTGATCTTGGATGAGTCATATGGGGACTTGCCTATGAAGAAATTCTTCTCTTCGAAGAATTTGGCGTTGTCGAACTGAGTCCGCCTGAGGGTTCTGCCAATCTTGGGCATAACTGGCACCGGCTGAAGGTTGTGCATCTTCTTGCGAACATCAAACACTGGTCGTGGGGACCCAGTGGAATCATTGGGATCAGTAACAGCAAGTGATTTAGCAATTTCCTCAGCTGTGGCAGTTGGAACAGTATCTGTATCTGCTGAAGGAATTGAATCATCGCGCTGAGGGGATGTATTGACGACATCCACGGTGGGCTCTTCTTGAGTAGTTTCATCAGCTGCTGCAGCTGGTATTTCTTCAGGAATGCTCTGGAGGGGTGATGGTTGTTTCTCCTCAGAGCTCGTATGAATTTCTCCAGTGACGGTGGGTGATTGCGGCACTTGCGTCAGAGGTGTGGTGAGGGGCGAGTTAGGATGGAACGCTTCCCAAAAGTCATCAACGATCGGTGGGGTTGTAGCGCCATCAATGTCCACATCCTCTTTAGTTGCTTCACTACTTGCAGTTGGAGCAGTGCCATTTTCCTCAGTCAACGGAACCTGTGAGGGCTTCCGTGACACAATCTGGTGAAGCGAAGCAATATCTTCGACTTCAATCTCTTCATCCACTAGCTCTGTGGTAGCAGCTAAGTTGGTTTCTTTGTCATCTTCATCAGCCTGAGGAATTTCATATTCCACCCCATATGGAACAAGTTGAAGATTTGCAGTGGCAGGAGTAGGGGGCGCTGATGAGATTTGTATGGCATCAATCGGTTCTTCTGAAGACGATGGAGCCGTCTTCGCTTTCTTCACTATTGCAGTGATGGTCGGTGGGGCTGAAGCTTTTCTCTTCTTTGCTTCCTTCTCTGTAGCCTTTCTTCTCTTCACTTCTGCTGCAGAAGGAAGTGTGATATGCTTCACATATGAAGACATTGGAGGAACTGTTGCAGAGGAACTTGGTGGTTCATTTTCTTCAGGGTCGACTGATGCAGTCGCCCTAGCTGTTTCTTCAGGAACAACATCGTCAGTTGCCCTTTCACTTTCTTCAGGCGCAACCTCTGTTGCCCTGGTTGTCTCACTGGTTGGAGCTGGAGCTGAGGAACTGGAAGGAGGCACCGTGCCGATCTTGGCAGCCTCACGTTGGTTGTGCTCTTCAACAACCTTTTTGGTTGTGGTGATGAATCTGTCACGCACACCACAGCAGTGACTAGACTGTCTTTCAAATTCCTCAAATAGCTGTTGAATCTCAGATTGCAAGGTCACAAGCTGCTGAGGGGAAATAGAGAGCATGTTCTTCCGCAGCTCCTTCTCTTTCTGCAGCTGCTGTTTCCTTACCAGTTTAGCTTGAGCAATTTTGTGCTTCTCGTTCAATATGAAAGCAGACAACACATGACAAGGACCAGGAGGCAGGTTCAGTTCATCAAGAGGTGTATCTGGCTTGGTGCACTAGATGTCAATGAAGTCTAGCAGCTTCTTTGGATCAAGCATCATTGGAACTGAAGAATTCTTAGCAATGGCAGCTTGCTCTTGCTTTCTTCTGAGGAACTCCGCGAGCTCATCTTCGTCAGCCTGCCCGTGTTCATCAGCCTGAGGCACGACGGCCTTGCTCTTGGGACTTGGCCTAGTTCCACGGCCAGCAGTTGCCTTTTTCTTCAGCGTGGGCAATGAACATGATGACTGCCCACAAGCTGAGGCACTTGATGCAGCGATCGAGGCTGTTGCAAAGCCCTCGGTGCGCTGGCAAGATGCGAGCACGACCGGTGTTGAAGATTTTGCTGCTGCCACTGAAGAACTTGTAGCAGGAGGAGGCACTGAAGACTTTGATGCCTTGGGTGCTGAAGCCATTGAAGAAGCTGGCTGGGCCACTAAGGGCTTTGGGACAGTTGGCTTCGGCTTGGTGGCAGGCTTCTTTTGCATAGCCTTCTTTGGAGCACTGGCACTGCCACTTGCACCAGCTTCAGCTGAGGCCTTTGCGGCCCGGTTGAATTCATCAACGGCCTTCTTGGCCTGTTTCTGCAACTTAGCCTGTTGCTTTGCCCATTCTTTGGGGAATTCTTCACCCCTTCGAATGCTGGTGGGATCAGTAGTTTGGCCTTCAGCAAGTGGTGGCCTGTTGCAAGGTGACTTCACAGCAAAGTCCTTCATGTACTTGGAGGTGACGAAATTGTAGTCCCTCCACTGGTATGTCCAGTACCTCTTGATCTTTTGCATGCGCGTTTTGCGCTGCTCCTTTGTTTCTTTTCCATGAGTTTCCTCATCTGGTGTGCAATATCCATCATATAGATCATCTGGTATCTCAAAAGCTGCGTGTTCTTCTTTCCGTTTGCCTCCCTTCTGAGGCCTTTTCCCATCAGCCATTTTCTTCAGCTGAGGTTTTTGAACTTTTGAGGACTCTGAAGATGTTTGAAGATTTTCCTCAAGCAATGCTGCAAATGAATTAATTTGATGAGAACCTAGTGATTCGTCTGCAGACATGGTACCTGTGAATAGAGTATAGTTGCGAGGAAATAGGGAAGAGTCACATGCGTTCTCAGAGATTTTTCAAAATAAACCAGGTGAAGAAATTGACCCTTATCATTTTGACGCATTTCACTAAGTGTTCTTGACACAGGTTCCAGAGTTGTACAGATTGAAGCAATTGCACAATTGAGGAATCTTGTTGTTAAGTGTAACTTAGGTGAAAATACTCAAGACTGGCCAGATGGAAGTGCTGAAGAATTGAAAGAGTGGTAAAAACAGCACTTGAAGATTTTGTGGCAGTAAAAAGATCAAACTGGGGTGGTAAAAATAACTTCTATTTACCCCAAGGATAAACTCGACGAACTGGACGACGAGGCGATGGAAATCGTCAGTTCAGATCTTCCGTGCCCTAACTTGGTGACGAAAGACGTCTACGGCGGCGGCGGAGGTGAAGAAATCCGCGGCCGGCGCGAGTACGACGGCAAAGAAGTCGAGGCAGTGAAGCTCTTCCTCTCCGGCGGCGATGAGATCCAGCGGCGGCGCTAGGGTTTGAGAGCGACAGGGGCACGAGTGTGAAATGAGCTAGGGTTGACGAGGTCAAGCCTTTATATAGGCCCGGTAAAAACCGAGCGGTCCGAAGATTTTGGACGGATAAGCCCCTGGCGTTTTTCATCTGAGTGACACATGTCACACATGCATTTTCATCTTTATCCATGCGTGCGAAGCGCGGGATGAAGTTACTGTGGCAACCGCCAAAAATTGATCAGAATATTTTCAAAAAGTGTTCGCAATTTCTTCAGCTGTCAAGGACACAGTGAAGACTTTGAACAGTGTCAAGTATAACGCATATGAAGAATTTGTGAACAGAGTGGGTTGAGTTTAGCACAGAGGGGAGCGGGTCCGATCACATCCACATAGATGACGAAAAACATGCTTGAAGAATTAGCTATATGTGGATGCTGTTGAGGACATGAAAAACTCAAATATATATATAAAGGTATAGAATCAAAAACAGTGAAGAATAACCTCAAATGACGAATTTGAAAAGTTTGACGAAATTGCAAATGACGAAAAACTCAAAATTAAAGAACGTCAAAAAGAGGTGGTGGCATTACCCACCGTATAAGAACTATGATGATTTCAGACACCACGTACAATTGTCGTAGGGTTTTGAGAATCAAGTTCTTCATTAATTTCTTCACACATGGAGGGTTAGTCTTCATTGATTGAAGAAAAACGTTACTTCGTGTGTTGTGCTTCAAAGTCATCAAAAATGCATAAGCGTTAGGATGTGTGTCCAATTCAATGGACATTCAAAGATTCTAAGATGTTTAGCTCACACCTCAACATGCAAAACCTTCTCTCATCCAAGGGCTTAGTGAAGATATCTGCAAGCTGGTCTTCAGTCTTCACGTGGTCGATGACGATGTCTCCCTTCAGCACATGATCACGAAGAAAATGGTGACGAATCTCAATGTGCTTCGTCCTTGAGTGTTGCACTGGGTTGTGGGCGATCTTGATGGCGCTCTCATTGTCACAGAAGAGTGGCACTTTCTTCACATTGACGCCATAGTCCTTGAGGGTTTGCTTCATCCAGAGTAACTGAGAGCAGCAGGCGCCAGCAGCAATGTACTCAGCCTCGGCAGTAGAAAGTGAAATGCAATTCTGCTTCTTCGAGGACCAACATACAAGAGATCGTCCGAGGAAGTGGCATGTGCCTGATGTTGACTTGCGATCCACACGATCACCAGCATAATCAGAATCAGAAAATCCTGCAAGATCAAGTGATGAGCCCTTGGGATACCATAATCCAAGCGTTGGGGTGTGAGCCAAATATCGAAGAATTCGTTTCACAGCCTGATGGTGTGATTCCTTTGGTGACGCTTGAAAGCGGGCACACATGCAAACGCTAAGCATAATATCTGGCCTAGATGCACATAGGTAAAGCAGTGAACCAATGATGGAGCGATATACCTTCTGATCGAAATCTTTACCATTTTTGTCAGTGTTGAGTTGGCCATTTGTTGGCATTGGTATCTTGAGGCCTTTGCAATCTTGCATTCCGAATTTCTTCAGGCAGTCTCTGAGGTATTTCTCCTGAGATATAAAGATGCCATTGGGTTGTTGACGAATTTGAAGCCCGAGGAAGAATTTCAACTCCCCCATCATAGACATCTGATATTCTTCTTGCATCATATGAGCAAATTCGTCACTGTATTTCTTGTTAGTGCAACCAAAGATAATATCATCAACATATATTTGGCATATGAACAGTTCACCATCATAAGATTTAGTAAAGAGAGTAGGGTCAAGTGAACCGGGCTTGAACCCCTTTTTCTTCAAGAATTCCTTCAGTGTATCATACCAAGTCCTAGGGGCCTGCTTGAGGCCATAGAGAGCCTTGTTGAGTCTGAAGACTTTGTCAGGATGCTTTGGGTCCTCAAAACCTGGTGGTTGAGCAACATATACTTCTTCCTCAAGCTTACCATTGAGAAATGCACTTTTCACATCCATTTGATATAAGAGGATATCATGATGGTTAGCATATGCAAGCAATATACGAATGGCTTCAAGCCTAGCAACAGGTGCAAATGTTTCATCAAAATCAATACCGTCAACCTGTGTGTAGCCTTGAGCTACAAGACGGGCCTTATTCCTCACCACTTGGCCATTTTCGTCTTGTTTGTTGCGGTAGATCCACTTAGTGCCGATGATATTGTGCTTGCGTAGATCAGGACTCTTAACAAGATCCCACACATTGTTGAGCTCGAATTGACGCAATTCATCTTGCATCGCTTGAATCCATTCAGATTCCAGAAAGGCTTCATCAACTTTGGTGGGCTCTGAAATAGAGACAAACGCATAATGCCCACAAAAGTTAGCTAAATGTGAAGCTCTTGAGCGAGTGAGGGGACCAGGTGCATTGATGTTGTCGAGGATTTTCTCAATCTGCACTTCATTCGCCACTCGTGGATGTGCTGGACGAGGGCCTTGTTGTTGTTGTTGCCGTGCAGAATCCTCAGTGTCATTTTCATCAGGATGTTCATTTTCTTCACGACGAGGAACGACCACTTCTTCATCAGCAACTATTTCTTCACTGGGCACAATTTCACCAGGGCCCATCAGCTTGATAGATTCCTCAGGTGGCATTACATCTAGCATAGGAGGCAGGTGCTCTCTTTGCGAGCCGTTAGTTTCATTGAACCGCACATCTACAGTTTCAACAACCTTGTGGTGGAAGGAGTTGAAGACTCTATAGGTGTGCGAGTCCTTTCCGTAACCAAGCATAAAACTTTCATGTGCTTTCGGTGCAAATTTAGAATTGTGATGAGGATCTCTAATCCAGCATTTAGCACCGAAGACATTAAAATAACTCACATTGGGTTTCTTGTCAGTGAGGAGTTCATATGAAGTCTTCTTGAGGAATTTGTAAAGATATACCCGGTTTATGATGTGGCATGCAGTGTCAATTGCCTCAGGCCAGAAGTGACGAGGAGTCTTGTATTCATCAAGCATAGTACGCGCCATCTCAATGAGGGTTCTGTTCTTGCGCTCCACAACTCCATTATGCTAAGGAGTGTAGGGAGCAGAGAGCTCATGAGTAATACCAAGTTCATCAAGATAATCATCGAGGCCAGTGTTCTTGAACTCAGTGCCATTGTCACTCCTGATGTGCTTGATCTTGAGACCATAATTCGTCATGGCCCGATTGGAAAATCGTCTGAAGACATTCTGAACTTCAGTCTTGTAGGTAATGATGTGCACCCAGGTGTAGCGAGAGTAGTCATCAACAATGACAAATCCGTAAAGAGATGTTGCATTGGTTAGTGTGGCATAATGCGTAGGACCAAACAAATCCATATGAAGCAATTCAAAAGGACGAGTAGTGGTCATGATAGTCTTCGCCTGGTGCTTGGCTCTGGTCATCTTTCCAGACTCACAAGCGCCACAGAGGTGATCCTTGACGAATTTGACACCCTCGACGCCAATGATATGCTTCTTCTTGACGAGAGTGCTCAAATTCCTCATTCCAGCATGTCCAAGTCGTCGATGCCATAGCCAGCATTCAGAAGCTTTTGCCATTAGGCATGTAGCTGGCTGAGGACCTGTAGTGAAATCTACAATATACAAGTCACCTCTCCTAAAGCCTTCGAAGACTTTGGATTTGTCAGATTCCAATAGCACAATGCATCTATATTTGCCAAAGATGACAATCATATCAAGATCACAAAGCATTGAGACACACATGAGGTTGAATCTAAGGGACTCGACAAGCATCACTTTTTCCATGTGTCGATCCTTTGAAATGGCAACCTTACCTAGACCCAATACCTTGCTTTTTCCTTTGTCAGCGTAAGTGATATGCTTCAGATGAGATGGAGTAAGGGGAGCATCGGTGAGGAGATTCCTATCTCCAATCATACGATTCGTGCAGCCACTGTCCAAGACCCATTCAGTGGCAGAAGGTGTATCATCCTGTAGAAGCATTAGTTTGACTTACAAATTCATATGCTTCAAAGTGAAGAATATGATGATGATCAATTTCGTCAGATAATTTCATCAATATATAATATCTAGCAGGATAAGGGATGTGTGAAATGAAGCATTCATTCCATCATGATTAGCCTGCATCCCAACAGGCATTTTGTCAGGTCTTCAGCAATATCATCAGACATTTTGTTGTCTGAAGACCTGACCCTACAGAAGAGATTAGTTCTTCTTCTTAACCACCCACATCTGAATGGGTGGCTGAGAAGCAATGTGACGAAGTGCATTGATGGAGAACTTAGGCATTGAAGAATAAGCATTTCTCTTCACAGGAGGGTTATAGTACTTGAATGAATAAGCAGAGAAATTCTTCGAAGATTTGTGAACATAGTGGTTCAAAGAATAATGCTCATATTCATCAAATCGTTGTTTGTTTCCCTGCGAAACAGAGGCATTAGAGCGACCATAAGTGGGTCTGCGTCCATTTCACGACTTTGATCCTAGTGAAGAATTTGCCCTGGGAAGTTTCTTCTTCATCGGTGGTGTCATGATGACATTCACCTGAAGATTTTCCAAAAGGCTTTTAGGAACCCAGATTTTCTTCACAGGTGGACCATTCCTGCAGTTAGTACCAATGAATCTGGCAAAGACCTCACCATTCTGATTCTTGAACAATTTATAATTTGAGTCAAATGACTCATCTGAAGAATATGAAGAATCACAAGTATAGCCAGATAAAGTGGATGAGTCTACTGGAGGTCCCTTTGCAGCAACCCATGTGGTTTTGGGATACTGCTCAGGCTTCCAGTATGAACCATCAGCATTGAGCTTTCTCTCAAAGGCAATACCCTCTTTCCTAGGGTTCCTGTGAAGAATTTGCTTTTTGAGCACGTCACACAGGGTTTGATGCCCTTTGAGGCTTTTGTACATGTCAGTGACATATAATTCCTTCAGCCCTGCATTTTCATCAGTATCACTGGTGGTTTCCTTAGATGAGGGGTTAGTGGCCACCGTAGCAGTTGAAGCAATTGCAAGTACAGAAGCATTTGAACATTTAGCCGAAGAATTAGCATTATCACGTTCAAGGCATTTTAGGCATGGTGCAACAAATTCTTCCTGAGCGGTACTGGTCTGTTGAGCGAGGAGTGAATCATTTTCCTTTTGAAGATCATCATGAGACGCTCTCAGCTTCTCGAGATCTTGCTTCCTTTGAAGAAATTCATAGGAAAGCTTCTCATGATTAGCTGAGAGGGACACATGACGACTTTCAAGTTCGTCATATTTTGACTGAAGACATTTGATTTTGTCAGTCAAGATTTGTGAGCGTTCCATTTCATCGTTCAACAGATCATCGCTTTTGTCTAGCAGTTTTTGAGTCTTTTCCAAGGCATGTTGTTGCTCAGTGGCAATTCTAGCAAGTTTCTTATAGCTAGGTTTAGCTTCACACTCAGAGTCATCATCAGTGGAAGTTTCATAGTAAGCTTCAGATGAGGTTACCTTTGCACCTCGTGCCATGAGACACACTGCAGACGAAGTAGAGGCATCATCAGGTTTCCAGGATCTGAGAGAATTCGCAAATTCCACAAGCCAGGGATCATCACGTCTATATGCCCCTTCATAGACGTCGGAGATCCTGTCCCAAATAAGCTTTGCATTGCTCAGATGGGAGATGTGAGTGAACTCATCCATGGTCAGACGAGAACAGATGATGTATTTGGCCTGAGCATCGAGTTGAGTGTATCTGCGAATGTCCTCAGCATTCGCCCTCTTGCAAAGATCAGTCAATCCCAGTTCAGTGACAGTCCATAATTCGTTGTTCGTGGCAAGGAGACGCTTTCGCATCATGACCTTCCAGTAGGGATACCCTGTGCCATCGAAGATGGGGCACGCAGCGGAGACCTTGATCATACCTGCGGTTGACATAACTAAAACTCCAGGTGGTTAAACCAAAATCACACAGAACAAGGGAGCACCTTGCTCTGATACCAATTGAAAGCGCAGGTTAGGGGTGAATGGGAGATTATTAGAAATTCGTCAAACTCTGATGAATTTGACGAAGAACAGAGTGAAGAAATAGAAACTCAAGGGAAACTAAGTCATCACAGAATCAGAGTACATGCGAACAGGATACATAAGGGTGAAGAACATGCAATCATAGAATCATACACGCATGAAGAATATGAACTGAGGAAATAAAAGATAGTATGATCAAATACTTCAGTTCAAATTCGTCAAAGGATAGATCACAAATTCTTTAGCAGCGGAATAAAGTAAGAGAGGGTGAGGAATTTGAAACCAGGTTGGCTCGGTGAAGACAATGGAATTTGGTAGACCAGTTCCAGTTGCTGCATCAACTGTACGTCTGGTTGAGGCGGCTGAGTCGCAACTCAGAGAACACTTAGTCCTCACCGTATTCCTCTTAAGCTAAGGTCACTTAGACCTCGCCCAATCACTCGTGGTAAGTCTTCAAGGTAGACTTCCAAAACCTTCACAGACTTGTTCACCGGTATGCCACAATTACTCTTGGGTGCTCAGAACATGACGCCTAACCGTCTGGAGGAATGACAGTCCTCAAAGGTAACAAGCGTCAGATCACACAGATCAATCTCTTCAGTGATGCTCAATCACTTAGGCTCTGGTTGGGTTTTTCCTCACTTAGGTTTTTCCTCACTTGGGTTCACTCAAAGTCGTCAGAGGATGGGTTGCTCTCAAATGACAAGTGTCAAGTTCTCTCGGAGCAGCCAACCAACAACTGGTTGGGGGGCGGCTATTTATAGCCAGGGGGCAACCCAACATAAAATGTCATAAATGCCCTTGACTGATTCGACCGTTGTCAGGATAAGGATCCACTCGACAGCTGGCACTCGGCGCAGCAACGGTCGGAAAATTGTACCCTCAATTTCGTCAGGGCACTCAATTTCCTCACTTTAGGCAGATCGCACTGGCGAACTCCTAACTCCTCAGCCTGACCAAATTCGTCAGTGACCAGATGAACTTCGTCACTGTCGCTAGCAAATGCGTCAGCTGTACTGGAGATTTCCAAAGGCTTCACTCGAAGCGGCTTGTGTATGGGTTTGAGAAGTTTTGAGCATCACTTTGGAAATGTGAAATATGTTTCACCTAGACCCCCTTTAACAGTACGGTTTTTCCTATGACTCAAATAAGAAGAAAAGAAACTACGAAAACCAAAGTCTTCAAGCTTCAAAGTCTTCACATCAATTTCTTCAAAGGCCGTACCAATTTCATCATCAAATTCTTCACTTGAAGAAATCTATTTTTAGGGGTCGTCTTCCATGTGTTAAACCAAATCTTCAGGGACTCTGTCTCCTGTGTATACTCACAAACACATTAGTTCCTCAACCTATTTGTCTTCAATACTCCAAAACCACTAAGGGGGCACTTGATGCACTTACAACGGTGATGAACTCCACTCCGCAGGGACTCTGGCTGGGACGCATCCTAGAGCGCAACCTCGGGATCCTCGACAAACAATCAATCACGGCATGACCTGCAATCTGGCATGACACGCCAGGTGAGTACTTTGAATGTACTCGCAAGCTCACAGCAATCAAGACAAACAACAGCATGGCATTTACAGGTTAATCATCCATGATGATATGATACTACTAGAACAACATGAGCATGGCATGTATCAACATGAGAGTGAGCATGGCATGTACAAGTTACTCATGATACGAACGGGATGATACTAGCACTAGCATGCAAGAGGGGTCGACGTTTAAGGTCTCATGGACCAACTTACTCTGCTCGAAGGTTATCTCGTAACCACAAACTTACCATCATGATCATCACACGATCACCTCAGGATCAACCAAGCTCGGTATCAACTATACCATCGTGATCATCACATGACCACACGGAGCTTGATCTCTACCTGTGATCATCGCATGACCACATAAAGATCAACCAACTTCTTTTCTCATCGAACCGGGGTTGTTATTATTCAGATTATTATTACTGTTGACCCATAGTGTGACCTACTACGAACTGTGTCCATGACCGAGGACGCGGCTATCGATAGATTATACACTCTGCAGAGGTTAGTACACTGTACCCACACCACGGAAATCATGGCCTCGTGCTCCCATTCGGGTGGACCAACGACATTCCGACAAAACCAATCTATTGCATGACACTCTCCCGGCCACTCCGACAAACTCCCCTTTGGGCTATGTCCTGGGTTACCCCGATGTCAACTCGTGACATCCGCCACCTCTGTGGTTGCCACCGCCATGGCAAAACATAAACATCGTCCCAAACGGGGACCTCGGTACCATAAAACTCAGGTACTCAAGGCTTATGATCGCCTACCTGATCAGGGTAGCGCGCACCCATAACCTTCCCTAGTAGGAGGCACCGGCGAGAGGCATGACAATAGATCACATTAGGGCCTCCCCATCCAGGCAAGTGTGGTTGCACTGGTGAGCTCGATTCGGTGGCACCATGACTCCGCAAACAGATTTGTTTAAGTTCGATTAATGTCAGGTTCAACTTGAATGGTGATGAGTTGAGTCATAATAACATAATGAAATAACAATGCATATGAGCATGATATCAGTATAACCATGGATGGGCAACATAACCATATGACATCAACAATGATAAATCATTTAGTCTACGGGATGCAAATGAGCATGGCATATCGATGATCATTACTATCACAAGTATTTTCATATCAAACCGTAACTACTCATGTGAGAATAACATTATCACTAGCATCGGAAATGATTACAACAATAAAACATGATAAGAATATCCTTAGCAATTAATCATTTCACTTACTAGATGAAAATGAACCTGGCATAAGCATAGACATGGATTCACAAGCATATTCGCAACATTTAGATCAATAAATGAGCAAACAATTATTTAAATATTCAAGTGTAAACCATGGCTACTGCAAGGCCATCATGCAAGTGGCTGTCGTGGCTTGCCTGGGGATGGAGGAACCATCGGGGAGAGGTGCGATGAACTCGCGGAAAGAATCGCCGGAAAAGTTTCCCTCTCGGCGAAGATGTTTTAAGGGCAAGGGCAAAATGGTCATTTTCACAGTGTGACAACCTCATGAAAATGATACCATTGGAACGGGCTCGACGAACTGAGATCGTGGGCGTTGGAATCACCTGAATCGGAGTTACGGTTGCCGAGATACGGATGTTCGTTCGTTAGGCAGAAATCAAATAAAAACTTATTCATTTCTGCTCTTAACCAGTGAACGTTCGCAATATAAAGGTTTCGGCCGGCTGGGTTTAAACAAAAAACGCATTCTGAAGAATACGCATTCTGGCAAAGGAAAGCGTACTCTCGCCCGCAGCCGCGACTGAATGCGCTTTCATTAAGCGAAGACGTATTTCGGAGAATACGTCTCCACTTAAATCTGCGCGGGCCCGGGGTTGACTCCTCGTGCGGCTGACTGGTGGGGGCCACGGGAGGTGGGGCCCGCCTGGCCAAGTCAGCATCTCCTTCTTCCTCTCGATCCTACGCCTGGCCAGGGAAACGGCGGAGTCCGGCGGTGACTGCCGGCAGCTCCGGCCACCATACGCGGCGCTCGGGCTACTGGCGAGCTCGGCATGCCACGCCGCATCCACCCAGGAATGAGACGGAGCTCGGGGAGGGCGGGAGCGCGTACCCCCTCGACGATGGCGGACGGCGGCTATGGCCGTTTCGGGCACAACGTCTGTGGTGGCGTAGGTGAGGAGCTGGGGGTATCGGAAGGTTCGCCGTGCTCCAGGTGGTCCTCTGGTGGTGGCTAGGAGGGGAGGGGAGCTCGGCATTGAGCGAATTTGAGCATGGCCGAATGATGTCTACTACACAACATATTCTTGTAGACTCGTGTTGGGCCTCCAAGCGCAGAGTTTTATAGGACAGTAGCAATTTTCCCTCAAGTGGATGACCTAAGGTTTATCAATCCGTGGGAGGCGTAGGTTGAAGATGGTATCTCTCAAGCAACCCTGCAACCAAATACAAGAAATCTCTTGTGTCCCCAACACACCCAATACAATGGTAAATTGTATAGGTGCACTAGTTCGGCGAAGAGATGGTGATAAAAGTGTAGTATGGATAGTAGATATACGTTTTTGTAATCTGAAAATAAAAAAAATAGCAAGGTAGCAAATAGTAAACGGGCATAAAAACGGTATTTGCAATGCTTAGAAACAAGGCCTAGGGTTCATACTTTCACTAGTGCGATCTCCCAACATTGTTGACATAGTTGAATCATATGTAAATCCCTCACGTGCGACAAAGAGTTCACTCCAAAGTCACAAATAGCGGAGAACAAACGAAGAAATTGTTGTAGGGTACGAAACCACCTCAAAGTTATCCTTCCCGATCAATCTTATGAGCTATCCCCATTAATTGTCACGAACAGCCCTAGAGTTCGTACTAGAATAACACCTTAAGATACACATCAACCAAAACCCTAATGTCACCTAGGCACTCCAATGTCACCACAAGTACCCATGGGTTTGATTATACGATATGCATCACACAATCTTAGATTCATCTATTCAAACCAACACAAAGAACTTCAAAGAGTGCCCCAAAGTTTCTACCGGAAAGTCAAGACGAAAACGTGTGCCAACCCTTATGCATAAATCCCCAAGGTCACGGAACCCGCAAGTTGATCACCAAAACATACATCAAGTGACTCAAGTGAATATCCCATTGTCACCACAGATATTCATATGCAAGACATACATCAAGTGTTCTCAAATCCTTAAAGACTCAATCCGATAAGAAAACTTCAAAGGGAAAACTCAATTCATCACAAGAAGATAGAGAGGGGAAAACTCCATATGATTCATCTATATCAACAAAGCTCGCGATACATCAAGATCGTGCCATCTCAAGAACACGAGAGAGAAAGATCAAACACATAGCTACTGGTACAAACCCTCAGCCCCGAGGGTGAACTACTCCCTCCTTGTCATGGAGACCGCCGAGATGATGAAGATGGCCTCCGGTGATGCCTTCCCCTCTCCGGCAGGGTGCCGGAAAAGGGCTGTAGATGGGATCTCTCTGGTACAGAGGCTTGCGGCGGCGTAAAAACTCATCTAGGTTAACTTTCGGGGGTTTCTGAATATATATGATTTTTCAGCGTTGGAATCACGCGAAACGGAGCCACGTGGGCCCCACGAGGTACCAGGGCGCACGTGGGGGGTGGCGTGCCCTGGTGCCTCTTGGGCACTGGGTGGCCCCCCTCTAGTGGGTCTTGGTGCCAATATTCTTTATTTGTCCAATAAAAAATCTCCAAAAAGTTTCAGCTCATTTGGAAATCTTTCATTTCTGCACAAAAAACAACACCACGGTAGTTCTGCTGAAAACAGCGTCAGTCCGGGTTAGTTCTAATCAAATCATACCAAAACCATATAGAATTGTTATAAATATGGCATGAATACTTCATAAATTATAGATACGTTGGAGACGTATCAGCATCCCCAAGTTTAATTCCTACTCGTCCTCGAGTAGGTAAATGATAAAAGAAATAATTTATGAAGTGTGAATGCTAGCATAGTGCAAAAGTTTGATCAATGATAATTTCAATCACTTTTCCTAGTATCATAATAGCAACCTTTTCTCATAAAAGTCATCATGATAAAGTAGCAATTAAAAACAGAAATTTTGATGTGAAATGCTACCTATCATAATCATCATATAATGTTTTCTTTTGTTGCAGGGACATTGGACTTGAATGATTCAAATCAAGATCATTATTATAACATCAATATTTATTATCATAAAACTTCTCATGAGCAAGTAACAATTCATCACAACAATGAAGTATAAGGCATAAACTTTCTTGGAAACTAACAAACTATTCTAGTCAACAATGCAATTGCAATTCATCATATTTTCAGGAAGGGTCTCTTGTAGGAGCTTTTTAGCAAGTCCACATACTCAACCATCATTTAGTCTTCTATGATTGCTAACACTCACGACATATATATGGAGCAAAAGTTTTAGCCAGACACATAGAAAGATAGGGGCTTGTGATTTCGCCTCCCAACTTATTCACCTCAAGGGTGATGTCAACAATAATAACTCATGATCACTCATATCCAACTGGATATATGTGCCTAGATCTTTCCCCACCACATGATGCTTGCAAAAGAGAAAAATAAAAAGGAAGTAGAGGAGAACACTATTGACTCTTGCATAAAAAGTAAATACATAAAAGTAAATGCATAAAAGTAAAAGATAGGCCCTTCGCAGAGGGAAGCAGAGGTTGTCATGCGCTTTTTATTTTTGGATGCACAAGCCCTTAATGCAAAGGAATGTCACGTTATATTGCCCCTTGTGATAGCAACCTTTATTATGCAGTCCGTCGCTTTTATTTCTTTACCATCACAAGTTTGTACAACGCTTATTTCCCTTACAATAAAAGATCATACATATTTTAGGAGCAATTTTTATTGCTTTTTGCACCGATGACAACTTACTTGAAGGATCTTATTCAATCCATAGGTAGATATAGTGGACTCTCATGGCAAGAAACTGGGTTTAAGGGTTCTGGATGCACAAATAGTATCTCTACTTAGTACGAATTTTTGGCTAGCAAAGATATTGGGCAAGCACCACATGTTGGAGGATCTATAACAATATAACTTCTATGTGAATATGAACAAACATAATTCATTACGTTGTCTTCCTTGTCCAACGTCAACACTTTGACATAAAATACTTAATGGGGGCTCACAATCATAAAAGATGTCCAAGATAGTATATTTGCATGTGAATCTTCTCTTCCCTTATTAACTTTTTCAAGAATTGCATCATTGACTAATGCTATGCTTGTTAACCTCCAATAAATTTTACCACTTATACTTTTCTTTATGTAATGTCATTACTTTCCATAAGATTAGCATATGATCTCTTTCATTATTTTCATTGCAAGGAATCACACTTATCATATCCAATGATCTATATGATTCTTTTTATTATATCCCTCTTGAATATTCATCATCTTGGGACCAAATTCATATCTTGTGCAAATTACCATTAATATTATTAATTCTCAAAAATATATAAGTGAAGCATGATAATTAATGACAAACTACTCCAAAATATATAAGCGAAGATCAATGAGTAGGGAAATAATTAAGTAGCTATGTGAGGACTCTCTCTCATTTAAAAAGGTTTCAGATCTTGATATTTTATTTAAACATCAAATAAAACAAAATAAAATGACATTCCAAGGATAGCACATATCATGTGAAGAAGCAAAAACTTAGGCTCAACCAAAACTGACCGATAGTTGTTGAAGAAGAAAGGTGGGATGCCTACCGGAGCATCCCCAAGCTTAGATGCTTGAGACTTCTCGAAATATTATATTGGGATGCCTTGGGCATCCCCAAGCTTGAGCTTTTGTGTCTCCTTAATTCCTCTCATATCACGGTTTCTATAAATCTTACAAACTTCATCCACACAAAACTCAACAAGAACTCGTGAGATAAGTTAGTATAAATCAACTCAATACCTTAACATTCTCTACTGTAGAAAATCACAAAAATTATAATTAAACATTGCATATTAAATGCCTCTGCATATTTAATACTCCTATCCTCAAATAGAATCATTAAATAAGCCAACATATGCAAACAATGCAAACATAACAGCAATCTGCCTAAACAGGTCAGTCTGTAAAGGATAATTAAGAATCCATACTTACCTAACTCCAAAAATTCTGAAAAATTACCACGTGACAGAGAACTCATGCATGCTTAATGTGTAAAAATTTCAGATTTTTATCATGTTCTGACTATTCAGGAATATTCTGGACATAACAGAAAACTTTCTGTTTTCAAACAGCAACACATGAACTTGCAAACTGAGCATGGTAAAGGCTATAATTGGCATTTTATTGAACTAAAAGATACAAAACATGATTATTGATAACAGCAAGCAAATATCAACAGAAGAAAATGACGCTCCAAGCAAAACTCATATTATGTGACGAATAAAAATATAGCTCCAAGTGAGGTTACCGATAATGTTGAAGACGAAAGAGGGGATGCCTTCCGGGGCATCCCCAAGCTTAGTTGCTTGGATCTTCCTTGAATATTACCATGGGGTGCCTTGGGCATCCCCAAGATTAGGGTCTTGCCGCTCCTTATTCTCCTCATATCGATATCTCACCCAAAACTTGAAAACTTCAATCACACAAAACTTAAAGGAACTTCGTGAGAACGGTTAGTATGATAAAGAATAAACCATCACTTAGGTACTGTCCAAGACAAGTTTCACAATTGTTCCCATATAATGCCTACTGTATTCTATCATTTCCACAATTTATTTCTCATAATATAAGCTATGGAAACATTAAAACAAGCAAACTATGCATTAAAAACAGAATCTGTCAAAAACAGAACAGTCTGTAATGATCTGAGCAACTACTATACTTTTGGAACTCTAAAATTTCTGAAAAATTAGGACAACGTCAAAATATTTCATATCAATACTTTATAAAAATTTCAGAATTTTTTGACGCTCCAGTAAAATCTGGGAAATTAAACACTGGAGGCAAAAGTTTCTGTTTTGGCACAGAATTAAATCAACAAGTATCCACACTATCCCAAAGGTTTTACTTGGCACTTTATTGAAAGAAAACATATAAAACATGATTACTACAGTAGCTTAATTATGTGAACACGCAAAAACAGTAGGTATAAATATTGGGTTGTCTCCCAACAAGCGCTTTTCTTTAAAGCCTTTTAGCTAGGCATGATAATTTTGAATGATGCTCACATAAAAGTAAAGAATTGAAACGTAAAGGGAGCATCATGAGAAATATATGAAACACATTTAAGCCTAACCCACTTCCTATGCATAGGTATTTTGTGAGTAAATAGTTTATGGTAGCAAGAATCAACTAGCATATGAAGGCAAAACAAGCATGACTTCAAAACTTTCAACAAATAGAGAGGAAACTTGATATTATTAAAATATGTAGAAGCATATATTCCTCTCTCAAAATAATTTTCAGTAGCATCATGAAGAAATTCAACAATATATCCATCACACAAAGCATTCTTGTCATGATACATAAGCATAGAAATCTTACTACTCTCCACATAAGCAATTTTCTTCTCATTCATAATAGTGGGAGCAAACGCAACAAAATAATTATCATGAGATACTTGATTGGCATAATCAAATTGAACATTAAAATCATGATGACAAGTTTCATGGTTATCATTATTCTTTATAGCATACAAGTCATCACAATAATCATCATGAATAGGAGGCATGTTATCATCATAATAGATTTTCTCATCAAAACTTAGGGGACTAAAAATATCATCTTCATCACACATAGCATCCCCAAGCTTGTAGCTTTGCATATCATTAGCATCATGGGTATTCGAAGAATTCATATTAACAACATTGCAATCATGCTCATCATTCAAAGATTTTATGCCAAACATTTCATTGAATTCTTCTTCTATCAATTGAGCACAATTATCGGAATCCTTATTTTCAAGAAAGACATGATAAAGACGAATAATATGAGGCAACCTCAATTCCATTTTTTGTAGTTTTCTTTAATAAACCAAACTAGTGATAAAACAAGAAACTAAAAGATTCGATTGCAAGATCTAAAGATATACCTTCAAGCACTCACCTCCCCGGCAACGGCGCCAGAAAAGAGCTTGATGTCTACTACACAACTTATTCTTGTAGACTCGTGTTGGGCCTCCAAGCGCAGAGTTTTGTAGGACAGTAGCAATTTTCCCTCAAGTGGATGACCTAAGGTTTATCAATCCGTGGGAGGCGTAGGTTAAAGATGGTATCTCTCAAGCAACCCTACAACCAAATACAAGAAATCTCTTGTGTCCCCAACACACCCAATACAATGGTAAATTGTATAGGTGCACTAGTTCGGCGAAGAGATGGTGATAAAAGTGTAGTATGGATAGTAGATATAGGTTTTTGTAATCTGAAAATAAAAAAAAAACAGCAAGGTAGCAAATAGTAAACGGGCATAAAAACGGTATTTGCAATGCTTAGAAACAAGGCCTAGGGTTCATACTTTCACTAGTGCGATCTCCCAACATTGTTGACATAGTTGAATCATATGTAAATCCCTCACGTGCGACAAAGAGTTCACTCCAAAGTCACAAATAGCGGAGAACAAACGAAGAAATTGTTGTAGGGTACGAAACCACCTCAAAGTTATCCTTCCCGATCAATCTTATGAGCTATCCCCATTAATTGTCACGAACAGCCCTAGAGTTCGTACTAGAATAACACCTTAAGATACACATCAACCAAAACCCTAATGTCACCTAGGCACTCCAATGTCACCACAAGTACCCACGGGTTTGATTATACGATATGCATCACACAATCTCAGATTCATCTATTCAAACCAACACAAAGAACTTCAAAGAGTGCCCCAAAGTTTCTACCGGAAAGTCAAGACGAAAACGTGTGCCAACCCTTATGCATAAATCCCCAAGGTCACGGAACCCGCAAGTTGATCACCAAAACATACATCAAGTGACTCAAGTGAATATCCCATTGTCACCACAGATATTCATATGCAAGACATACATCAAGTGTTCTCAAATCCTTAAAGACTCAATCCGATAAGAAAACTTCAAAGGGAAAACTCAATTCATCACAAGAAGATAGAGAGGGGAAAACTCCATATGATTCATCTATATCAACAAAGCTCGCGATACATCAAGATCGTGCCATCTCAAGAACACGAGAGAGAAAGATCAAACACATAGCTACTGGTACAAACCCTCAGCCCCGAGGGTGAACTACTCCCTCCTCGTCATGGAGACCACCGGGATGATGAAGATGGCCTCCGGTGATGCCTTCCCCCCTCCGGCAGGGTGCCGGAAAAGGGTTGTAGATGGGATCTCTCTGGTACAGAGGCTTGCGGCGGCGTAAAAACTCATCTAGGTTAACTTTCGGGGGTTTCTGAATATATATGATTTTTCAGCGTTGGAATCACGCGAAACGGAGCCACGTGGGCCCCACGAGGTACCAGGGCGCGCCTGGGGGGTGGCGTGCCCTGGTGCCTCGTGGGCACTGGGTGGCCCCCCTCTAGTGGGTCTTGGTGCCAATATTCTTTATTTGTCCAATAAAAAATCTCCAAAAAGTTTTAGCTCATTTGGAAAACTTTCATTTCTGCACAAAAAACAACACCACGGTAGTTCTGCTGAAAACAGCGTCAGTCCGGGTTAGTTCTAATCAAATCATACCAAAACCATATATAATTGTTATAAATATGGCATGAATACTTCATAAATTATAGATACGTTGGAGACGTATCACCGAACGGCGGCCATGGCGGCTATGGCGGCCGAGGAGGGCGGCTCGAGCTCGAATGAGTGGCTGGGGTGGGCTAGAGGAGAGTGGGGGGAAGGCTTGTGAGGTCGGGAGGTCTCGGGGGTGGCTTAAATAGCCAAGGCGGGGATGCTCTCACTGGACGACGGCGGGAGCTTGTGGTTGATGCTTCTGGCATGACCGCGTGGACGAGCGCACGCGCGGAGGGGGAGAGAGGTCTAGGGGAGGTGCATACGGTGCTGGGATGCTACGGGGAGGAAGAAGACAAGGGCAAGGCGACGACGGCCGCGGGCATCCCGGGACGGCGTGGCTCACCGGAGAGGAAAGAGGAGAGGGGGAGGGGTCCAGAGAGGTGGCGTGGACGCAGGAGAGTGGGCGCAACACAGAGGACATGGTGCGGTGGCGATACGTCATGGTTTGGACGGCGGCAGAGGGCCCCGACGTCCAGAGCGCGCTTTCAGCGCGCCAGACCGCGTGGTCACCGCGTGCACAAGCGCACGTGGTGCATTCTAGCCAACCACAAGTTGTCTACCGTGTAGTCCATCTCGAGTAGGGCCTCTATGAGTTGATAGATCGAAGAGATACACTGTGGGCTGATGGGAATGATCAGAGAAAGTTTGTTGTAGCCAACTTAGTCATGAAATAGTGATCAAAAGGGATGGGGTAAGGGCTAACCAGCATGTCTCAGGGGTTTAGGGTAGGAAGGACTATGATACTGTGGATTTTGAGGTCATTTGGACAAGGTTTGAGTGCAGTTGCTTTACAACTGCAAAAATTGGCCAGAATCTAGAGCAGGAAGTAGTACTCACATGGATGCTTGGATTGGGCTGAAAATTGGTGGAGCATGATTATTTGGGCATATGAAGGTACCATAAAAATTTCATCCCATTTGGATAAGTATAAATGGTACTTCCTTCACAATGCTCCCCACTGGACAGAAACTTGGGGGAATTTTGTGGCTAAAATGAATTGGCAAAATGATGTGAATTTTGGCATTCTCAAATTATATAGGGATACTTATGTCTTGGATTAATTTCAGAATTTTGGAAGCAATATAAAATATAGTTGCTTCACAAACTGAAATTGTGACCAGAAACCAAGATTGGAAGGTGTGTTCACATAGATTGTTGGATGGATATGAAATTTGGTGCAGAATAATTATTTGATCATATGAATAAT
The DNA here is from genome assembly GCA_039707655.1 of Elymus sibiricus. Taxonomy (NCBI): domain Eukaryota; kingdom Viridiplantae; phylum Streptophyta; class Magnoliopsida; order Poales; family Poaceae; genus Elymus; species Elymus sibiricus. The sequence continues at coordinate 320,769,339 of CM077670.1, read as the reverse complement.
ATCCCAAAATTTCAACTCATTTGTATAAGCCTAGCTAGTACTTCCTTCACAAAGCTTCTCTCTGGTCAGAAAATTTGGAAATTTGCTGAGGAAGATTTACTAGGCAAATGAAGTTGAATTTTGTCATGTGGCAATAATTTGGATAGGAAAGAGTGCCCAAAAATTTTGAGGGAAATCAAAAAAAGATAAATAGCACTTCCTTCACAAAGTGCCATACTGGACAGAATAGGAAATGAATATTCCTGAGTTATTTTTGAACTAGGCAAGGATGGGTTTTGGCATATCGGTGGAAGATATGATCCAAAGAATTTATGAGAATTTTTTAGGAATTTTTGGAATGACAGAAATATAGGTTGCTTCACAACCTAGGGCAAACAGGGTTATTTCTTTAATAGAAAAAGGAATATTTCCAAGAAATAAAAATTGGGGTTGGGCTAAGATGGAAATGACATGGCCTTGGGATAGATTTGGGAGCAACAAGCCAGTTGGAAGTGGCAGGAGAGAAGATCTTTCGAGGTTTCAAGACCACAGAGCCACCGAAAAGGAATTCCAAATAAAATTCAAAGAAATCCAAAAGAAAAAGAAAGGGCCGAAAATCGGGGTGTTACACCAAATGGGCCATCGAGCTAGCCGGCCACACCATCCTCTACGAGCCTCGCACCACCATCAAGTCGCAGGCGTTGGCCGATTTCCTCGTCGATTGGGCAGAGACCCAGTACTTGCCACCGGCTCCCGACGCAACGCACTGGCGCATGCACTTCGACGGCTCGAAGATGGCCTCCGGCTTGGGAGCCGGCATCGTACTCTCCTCCCCCAAGGGCGACAAGCTGCGCTACGCACTTCAAATGCACTTCGCCGCCTCCAACAACGTCGCCGAGTACGAAGCCATCATCCACGGCCTTCGGTTGGCCAAAGAAATCGGCATCCGGCGCATCCTCTGCTTCGGCGACTCCGACCTGGTGGTCCAGCAGGCCTCTGGCGAGTGGGACGCCAGGGGCTCCAACATGGCCAGCTACCGCAACTTAGTCCAACAGATGACCGGCAGCTTCGACGGCTGTGAGTTCCTCCACGTCCCCCGAAACGAGAACGAGGCGGCGCACACTCTAGCCAAGCTTGGCTCCAGCCGGCAAGCAATCCCAACCGGCGTCTCCCTCGAGCACCTGCGCAAGCCGTCCATCAAGCCATCTTCGGATTCGGAGTCCATCTTCGTCCCGGCCGACCCAACGGTCCCTCCCTCCGTCTCGGGGGCCGCCAGCTCCGGCTCGGGGACTGCCGTCTCCGACCTGGCCCCGGGGACTGCCGGCTCTGGCTCAGGGACTGCCAGCGCCAATTTGGGGACTGCCATCCCGGTCCTAGGGGCTGCCGTCTCTGACCCAGCCCCGGCCCGCCGCCTCCCGACCCGGCCGAACCTGCGCACGTGGCCGTCCTCACGGTGCTGGAGACGCCATCTTGGGCCCAACCGATCCTCACTTTCCTGGTGAGCGGCGAGCTCCCGGCGAACAAAGTCGAGGCTCGGCAAGTGCAGCGTCGGGCCTCCGCCTACAGCATCATCAACCGCGAGCTCGTCAAGCGCAGCACAACCGGCGTCTTCCAGCGCTGCGTCGAGACGGCCAAAGGTCTCAAGATCTTGCTTGAAATCCACCAGGGCGAGTGTGGGCATCACGCCGCCTCCTGGTCTCTGGTGGCCAAAGCATTCCGCCACGGCTTCTACTGGCCAACCGCCCTGAAAGACGCCAAGGAACTGGTCCTCAAATGCAAGGGCTACCAACACTTTAAGGCTCAGAGCCACTAGCCGGCTGCGGCTCTCCAGACCATCCCCATCGCGTGGCCCTTTGCCGTTTGGGGCCTCGACATGGTGGGGCCCTTCAAAACCGCCCGAGGCGGCATGACGCACCTATTGGTGGCCGTCGACAAGTTCACCAAGTGGATCGAGGCTTGGCCAATCAAGAAACTCGACGGTCCCACAACCGTCAAGTTCATCAAAGACATCGATGTCCGCTACGGCGTCCCCAACAGCATCATCACCGATAACGGCACCAACTTCGCCAAAGGCGCGCTGGCGCGCTACTGCTCCGTCTCCGGCATTCGGTTTGACCTGGCCTCCATCGCGCATCCCCAGTCCAACGGCCAGGCAGAGCGGGCAAACGGCCTCATCTTGGCCGGCATCAAGCCGCGACTCGTCGAGCCACTTGTGCGCTCACCCGGCAGCTGGCTCGATGAGCTGCCGGTCGTTCTATGGAGCCTTCGAACCACACCCAACTGCTCAACCGGCTTCACCCCATTCTTCCTCGTCTACGGGGCCGAGGCGGTCATCCCCACGGATCTCGAGTTCGACTCACCGCGGGTCACCCTGTACACGGAAGTGGAAGCCCAAGCGGCACGCGAAGACGGCGTCGACTTGCTGGAAGAGGCGTGCCTGCTGGCCCTCGGACATGACGCCGGCTGCTGCTCCTTGCTGCTTCAGATAAAACATGCGGCACCACAACTCCACGTACGGTAGGAGGCCGACGTAGCCCTAGCATAGCGTCACAAAGCCGGTGAGCTGCAAGATGGCGTTCGGCCCCAGATGATGCGGCTGGAGGCCGAAATATGTGAGGAAGAGCCTGAAGAAGACGCTCGCGGGAAGCCCAAGCCCGCGGAGGAAGTGGGTGTAGAACACCACCACCTCGCCGTTTCGCGGCGCCGGTGCCATCTCCTCGCCGGGCGCGCGCGCCTCCACCTCCTCCGCCGGCGGCAGCCGCCGCGTTCGGCGCAGGTACTCGATGTCGTCGGCGGTCACCACTGACCCCTCCCAAGAACCCTTCGGTGATGCCATCGGCGAGAGCGGGAGGGGTGTGGTCGAAGGAGAGAGAGAGCGGTGGCGGTGGAGCGGGGAGAGAATGGCCGCGCGAGGGTTGCAGCACGGCGTGGTGGCAGCTCAAGCGGACGATGGCGTGCGGGCGACGGTGTACGGTGGCGGTGTGCGCGAGAAGGAGTGTGGGGAGGTGGAGACGAAGCAACGGGCGGGGGCAAGGGAGCGAATGCCTCGGCCTCTCCCCCTTCCTTCCCATTTAAAGACCGTGACAGAATGTGGGGGAGTGGGATCGTCTGCGCCCACGATCCCCACTCCCCCACTCCCCCGCAATGCATGGGCGCATTAAGACATGCCTTAACTGCCCCGGGAACTCCAACAGGCGCGCGCGGCCGTAGTAAATCCCGCGCGCGGGCCGAGGCCGCGGCCTGGTTGGACCCAGCCCACCGCAACGCCCCGTCGCGCGCGTGGCCTGGCAGGCCTCATCGGCCGCTGGGCTACACGTGGCGGGGCTTCGTCAGGCGACTAGCACGCTCCCCGGTATCGGCTCAACCAGCCGGCCGAACCGTTCGGGCTCCGGCACGGTTAAGTGCCTCGACCCGGCTCCCGGCAGCCGGCGAGCGGCGGCCTCAAGTCGGCGTTTCCTCGCCACGCAACCGCACTCCTTCGGGGAGGGGATAAGCTGCAAAGCCTCCCCCGCTTGGAGCCGGCGAACCTTTACAGCTTCGGGGACTACTGTCGGGGGGATGACCCCCGGGTAGGCAAGCAGACCCGGCGCCCCTTTTTTCAAAAACTTCGGGGCGGCCCGTGCCCCTCCACGCCGGCTAACCACCCGGCCGGTTTCTCCATGAGCCGGCTTGGCCCGGCCCCGGGTCGGGTCCGGCTGTGCGCTGGCCGGCTGGCGACGGGTCAGCGGCCGTCCCATCGCTCCCAATGACAAGACATCCCCCCACGACGGGAGAGCGTGGCTACAGTGGAATCTGTCTCGGGAAGGCGCGGCGACAGAGCTGCCAACCCCGCTGACCGGGGTGGCCACCGTCAGCACCAGCGCACCGCTGTAGTCCCACGACGCCAACCACTCTGTGACGCACGAGGTGACGGACCACAGTGCCGAGCAGTCGGCGGGCCCTAGCAGCCGGCGGGACCCACAGTCGGCTCCAGATGCCGACATCCAGGTCCCGCTTGCGTGCAGCTTTACCAATGTGACCCTGGGGCTATAAGACCCCCCCAGGAGGCCTCCATGCAGGGGGGGTCGTCGCTAGCATCACCTTCGCCTAGCTCGGCTCATTAGCAACACTCTCATCCACGCACCCACAGGAGAGGCGGAACGGCGGCCTAGCCCCTTCTTCCTCCTCCGCCCAAACAGCTCTAGGAGCACCATTGTAGCATTTGAGCCTATCATCCCATTTCGGCAGGAGTAGGGGTGTTACCTCCCCAGAGGGCCCCGAACCTGGGTACGCCTTGTGTCTCCCGCACGCGTGTGCCAACCTCGCTTCCGGAACCCACCGGCGTCCTCATGCAGCCCCCCACTTTTAGCCATCTCATGGCATCTGTCGTGATTTCACCACGACAAGGATGGTAATTGATTTCAGAAAATTAAACAAAGCTACTAGGAAAGATCATTACCCCTTGCCTTTTATTGATCAAATGTTAGAAAGATTATCTAAGCATACACACTTTTTCTTCCTAGATGGTTATTCTAGTTTCTCTCAAATACCTATTTCACCTGAAGATCAAGAGAAAACCACCTTTACTTGTCCTTTTGGAACTTATGCTTATCGTCGTATGCCTTTTGGTTTATGTAATGCACCTGCTACCTTTCAAAGATGTATGACTGCTATATTCTCTGACTTTTGTGAAAAGATTGTTGAGGTTTTCATGGATGATTTTTTCGTTTACGGAACTTCTTTTGATGATTGCTTGAGCAACCTTGATCGAGTTTTGTAGAGATGTGAAGAAACTAATCTTGTCTTGAACTGGGAGAAGTGCCACTTTATGGTGAATGAAGGTATAGTCCTTGGGCATAAAATTTCTGAAAGAGGTATTGAAGTTGATAAAGCTAAAGTTGATGCTATTGAGAAAATGCCATGTCCTAAAGATATCAAAGGTATAAGAAGTTTCCTTGGTCATGCTGGTTTCTATAGAAGGTTTATAAAAGACTTCTCTAAAATTTCTAGGCCTCTTACTAATCTCTTGCAAAAAGATGTTCCTTTTGTTTTTGATGATGATTGTGTAGAAGCCTTTCAAATACTTAAGAAAGCCTTAATATCTGCACCTATTGTTCAACCACCTGATTGGAACTTACCCTTTGAAATTAGGTGTGATGCTAGTGATTATGCTGTTGGTGTTGTTCTAGGACAAAGAGTTGATAAGAAATTGAATGTTATTCATTATGCTAGTAAAACTCTAGACATTTCTCAAAGGAATTATGCTACTACTGAAAAAGAATTTTTAGCAGTTGTGTTTGCATGTGATAAATTTAGATCTTACATTGGCCCTGTTTGGATGCTAGAGTTAGAGCTAGTTTGAGCTATTTGAAGATGAAATAACCCTAAAGTATCCAAACAGCCTGGGTTAGATTGGAGTTAGTTGCTCTAACCCTGGCAAAAAAAACAACCCGGTGGTGGGGTGCTTATTAGAGTTAGTCTTGGTGGGACCCACAAAAAAGCTTTTTTTTTCAGCCTGGAGCCGCACCTGATCCTGTCGGCCCGCCCCAGTCGCCTGATCCATTCGCCCCGCCCCCTAGCCCCGCCCCCGTCCGGCCGCTCCCGCCGCCCCGTTCGGCCCCGTCCGACCCCGTACGCGCCATCCCGACGCCGGCCACCGCCCCCGTCGCCTCCGTCCGCCTCCATCCCTACGCCGCCGCCGCACCTGTCGCCCCCTCCGCCGGTCGCCGCACCTGTCGCCCCTTCCGCCGGCCGCCGCACCTGTCAACCCCTCCCGTTCGTCCTCCGCCGGCGCCGCAAGGTATTTCCCTTGTTATTTATCCATGAGAGAGAGAGAGCAATGAGCGAGAGGAAGAAGGAATGCATGCATGCCTCCCGCAGGGTTCTTGCTAATGGCTAATGCATCCTCTAGCGTTGTGCTGCTGCTGCTCGCTCATGCACCTTGCTGCTGCTGCTGGTGGTGGGGCGGCGGCGGGTGGTGGTGCTGCTGGTGGTGGTGGTGTGGAGGAGGATTTGGGTCGTGGTGGAGCGGCGGGTGGTGGTGCTGCCCGTATGGGTTTGCTGTATGCATTTGCTACATGGGAAATACTACGAGAGGGAGATTCAGTTAATCCAATTCCATATGCTTTTCTTGAAGGCAAATATTACAAGGGAAATTCAGTCACAGTATATAGCTGATGGAACTTGCACATTTTTAGTCTTTATAAATTCAGTTTAGTTGTAATTTCTTTTGTACCAGACTACTGATAGTGGTACATTTAGTTTATTTGCACTTTCTTTTGTACTATATTGACAAATTCAGTTTGCTAACAATTTTAATATTAAACAAACTAGTCGTCAACCTTGCGATGGACGGAGACGGCTTCGACGTGTGGGGTTCGCAGCCGGCAAGCGGCCCCGCTACCCAGGCCGGTCTCGACCTCAACTCGCAAGCGTCGGCGTCGGAGGGTTTCCCGGGGCTTGGGCTCTACGGAGCTTTCCTCCAGAGCGACGACGACGAGCTCCTCCCTGGGCGCGTCAGGGGCTCCGGGCTCCCTCCCTATCGCCCACCGCGTGCCGGAGCAGGAGACGGATGGGCGAATCCGTCGCCACCCTTGGCCCGGCAACTGAACTTCGGTGGCTCCTCGTCGGCGGCAGCCGGTCACGGAGGAGGAAACGGTGGCGTGTTCCTCGGCGGGTCGTCGACGGGGGCAGGCGTTCGGCAGCGCGCCAACTCGGCCGCCGCTGCACCCGGCCGCCGTAACCAGCGCACCAGCTAGAATTATTGTTGCTTGTATGGCTCTTCATAATTTCATTCGAGAGAGCAGAATTGCGGATAGGGAATTTGATGCATGTGATGCGGATGAAAATTATAACCCCATGCCAAGTTCTTCTGCATCCGCATGGCCAGAAGACGAACCTCTTGATGAAGATATCAACATGAATGCGTTCCGTGATGAGTTAGCTCATGCTCTGTTTCATGGAATGTAATTTTATTTTGTCAAGCTTGCTTCAGGACTTGTATGTTTAAGTGGGACGTCTCATTTGTATGGACAAAATAAAATTTATCATGTTTTGGATACTTCGTTTGTACAAATGATTTGTTTATGACATTTGTGAGCGGACAGAGGCCACACAATAGCCGGCCACACCAAATCCGGCTAGAAAGTGAGAAAAAATGCATTTATTGTCAATCTAACCCTGTGATCCAAACACCATCTTGGTTAGAGTTAGTTCAGGGTTAGTCTAGAGTTAGAAACTAACTCTAACTCTAACCTTGGTTAGAGTATCCAAACAGGGCCATTGTTGATTCCAAAGTCACTATTCACACTGATCATGCTGCTATTAAATATCTTATGGAAAAGAAGGATGCTAAACCTAGACTGATTAGGTGGGTCCTTTTGCTACAAGAATTTGATTTGCATATTATTGATAGAAAGGGAGCTGAGATCCTGTAGCAGATAATTTGTCTAGAATGGAAAATGTTCTTGATGACCCACTTCCTATTAATGATGATTTCCCTGATGAACAATTAGCTGTGATAAATGCTTCTCGTAACACTCCTTGGTATGCAGACTATGCTAATTACATTGTTGCTAAATATATACCACCTAGCTTCACATACCAACAAAAGAAAAAGTTCTTCTTTGATTTAAGACATTACTTTTGGGATGACCCACACTTATATAAAGAATGAGTAGATGGTATTATTAGACGTTGTGTACCTGAGCATGAACAGGAACAAATCCTACGGAAGTGTCACTCCGAGGCATATGGAGGACACCATGCAGGAGACAGAACTGCACACAAGGTATTACAATCGGGTTTTTATTGGCCTACTCTCTTCAAAGATGCACGTAAGTTTGTCCTTTCTTGTGATGAATGTCAAAGAATTGGTAATGTTGGTAGATGTCAGGAAATGCCTATGAATTATTCACTTGTTATTGAACTATTTGATGTTTGGGGTTTTGATTATATGGGACCTTTTCCTAAATCCAACGGGTATACTCATATTTTAGTTGCTGTTGATTACGTTACTAAGTGGGTAGAAGCTATTCCAACTAGTAGTGCTGATCATAACACTTCTATTAAAATGCTTAAATAAGTTATATTTCTGAGGTTTGGAGTCCTTAGATACTTGATGACTGATGGTGGCTGACATTTTATTCATGGTGCTTACCGTAAATTGCTTGCTAAATATGATGTTAATCATAGAATTGCATCTCCTTATCGTCCTTAGTCTAGTGGTCAAGTTGAATTGAGTAATAGAGAAATAAAATTAATTTTTCAAAAGACCGTTAATAGATCTAGAAAGAATTGGTCTAAGAAACTTGATGATGCATTATGGGCTTATAACTGCTTATAAAAATCCTATGGGTATGTCTCCCTACAAAATGGTCTATGGAAACGCATGTCATTTACCTCTTGAGTTAGAACATAAAGCATATTGGGCAATTAAAGAACTTAACTATGATGTTAAACTTGCCGGTGAAAAGAGGTTATTTGATATTAGCTCTCTAGATGAATGGAGAACCCAAGCGTACGAAAGTGCTAAGTTATTTAAAGAAAAGGTTAAAAGATGGCATGATAAAAGAATCCAAAAACGGGAATTCAAAGTAGGTGATCATGTTCTATTGTACAATTCTCGTTTAAGATTCTTTGCAGGAAAACTTCTCTCTAAATGGGAAGGACCGTATATCATCGAAGAAGTCTACCGCTCCGGAGCAATCAAAATAAACAACTCCGAAGGCAATAATCCGAGAGTGGTGAATGGACAAAGAATTAAGTGCTATATTTTAGGTACTCCCATTAATGTTGAAACTAATATTATTCAGACAATGACACCGGAGGAACACATCCAAGAGTCCCTCCGGAACGCTCCAAAACCCTGAAAAGGGGTAGGTATGTGATACGGTAAGTAAACTGACTTCAAAAATTCCATAAAAATTATTTCTGTCCATTTTGTAATATTAGAAAAATTACAAAAATAAGAAACAACCGAGGGGACCCACGAGTCGCCCACAAGGCAACAGGGCGCGACCCCCCTGGGGCGCGCCGTGATGCCTTGTGGGCCCCTCGTGTGCCTCCCGGCTCCGTTTTCCTCTCGTATGCTTGTTTTGCAAGATAAAAATTCTTTATATATACTCATGGGTGTTTTGACCACCGCATCGCAAGTTTTCCCTCTGTTCTTGTTTCGGGCTGTTTTTTTGACAGATCTAGATCACCATGGCGTCTCCAAGCTCGTCCAAGGACAAGTTCTACGAGAAGGTCATCAACCCGTACCTACCGGAGGTGATGAAGCACCCTCAGGCCATCGAGATGTGTGAGGGGGTGCTCCATATCTGGGACGTGCAAGGACCTAAGAAGACCGGGAGCGAGAAGGCCAGACTGGAAGCGGTGGAACAGAAGATCTTAAAGTGCCAGGGGATGGTGGAGCACGGACTTAGTGCTAACCACTCCATGATCACGGAGTTCATCCGTGAACACAAGGTGGATGGCAAGAATATTGGGGACGTCATCTTCAAGCACAATGACTGGATTGACTATCTTTAGGCCCAAATCTATGATCTACAAAATCAAAATTTTGAGTATGAGGCCAAGTTCAAAGGTATGAGTTTAGCTGCAAATTTCAGGACTCCGGAAACACGTTCTTCCTTTTATGATGGAGAACCTATGCCTTGGAAGACGGAGGACAAGCCTATCACTTCATCACCACCATCACCGAAGAAGGAGACTTGAGTACATGGGTATGGGCACCACCCTTGGCTTGTGCCAAGCTTGGGGGAGGTGCCCCGGTATCGTATCACCATCACTTTTTATCATCATTATCTATCTCAGTTCGGTCTTTAGTTATTTCATGATTTAGAAGAATAAAGTTTAGTATGATCTAGTTTCGAGTGCTTGCTTTGTGGTCTATCTATCTATGTAATCGAGTGTGGAAGTTATATAATAAAGAGTAGTTTGAGTTGAGTGTTTTGCTTTTGTTGATCCAATCTTGGAAATAAAATAAAGAGAATAAAAAGTAAGATCATATGCTAATCCCATGGGGAGTGATGACTTCACAGAAAAGAAGTATAGTTGATAAAACTTGTTGGAAGTTGACAAACATAGTATTGGTCATTGTTGCAATTCATGAAAAAGTAATAAGGGAAGAGAGGTCTCACATATAAATACACTATCTTGGACATCTTTTATGATTGTGAGCCCCCATTTAAATATTCTATGTCAATTAGTTGACGTTGGACAAGGAAGACAACGTAATGAGTTATGTTTGCTTATATTCACATAGAAGTTATATTGTTTTGGATCCTCTAACATGTGGTGCTTGCCCCCTATCTTTTGCTAGCCAAAAATTCTGTACTAAGTAGAGATACTACTTGTGCATCCAAAAAACTCTTAAACCCAGTTTCATGTCATGAGAGTCCACTATATCTACCTATGGATTGAATAAGATCCTTCACGTAAGTTGTCATCGGTGCAATGCAATAAAAATTGCTCCTAAATATGTATGATCTTTTATTTTAAGGGAAAATAAGCTTTGTACAATCTTGTGATGGTGAAGAAATAAAAGCGACAGACTGCACAATAAAGGTCGCTATCACAAGGGGCAATATAAAGTGATGTTCCTTTACATTAAGAGCTTGCACATCCAAAAACAAAAAGTGCATGACGACCTCTGCTTCCCTCTACGAAGGGCCTATCTTTTACTTGATGTATTTACATTCATGCAAGAGTCAATAGTATTCTCCTCTATTCCGTTTATATTTTCTCTCTTGGCAAGCATCATGTGGTGGGGATTGATCCAGGCATATATATCCAGTTGGATGTAGGTGATCATGAGTTATTATTGTTGACATTACCCTTGAGGTAAATACGTTGGGAGGCAAAACTATAAGCCCCTATCTTTCTATGTGTCTGGCTGAATCTTTTGCTCCATAAGTATGTCGTGAGTGTGAGCAATCATAGAAGACTAAATGATAGTTGAGTATGTGAACTTGCTAAACAAAGCTCTTACATAGACTGTTTCTGATAATATGATGAATTGCAATTGCTTCAGTGACTGAGGTCATAGTTTGTTAGTTTTCAATTTGGTTTATGGTTCATACTTTAACTTGTGATTGAATTGTTACTTTTTCATGAGAAGTTCTATGATGATATATTGTTGTTATAATAAAGATCATGATGCCTTCATGTCCGTATTTTATTTTTATCAACACCTCTCTCTCTCTCTCTCTCTAAACATGTGGTCATGATTATCGATTTCGGTTTTCGCTTGAGGACAAGCGAGGTCTAAGCTTGGGGGAGTTGATACGTCCAATTTGCATCATGATTTCTGCTACTCGTAGCTTCGTTGGTATTATCCCCGAAGAGGAAGGGATGATGCAGCACATCAGAGGTAAGTATTTCCCCCAGTTATGAAACCAAGGTTATCAATCCACTAGGAGAACCACGCAACACCTCGTTAGCAGTACCTGCACACAAACAACAAATCCTTGCACCCAACGCAAACGAGGGGTTGTCAATCCCTCGGTGGTCAATTGCAAGATTAAATCGTATGTGATAGATAGATATATTGAAACAAAAATACAAAATAAAATAAATAAAAGAAAAAGTGCAGCAAATATTTTTAGGGTTTTAGTAATTGATTTAGATAGACCCGGGGGCCATAGTTTTCACTAGAGGCTTCTCTCAAGAAAATAGCATACGGTGGGTAGACAAATTACTGTTGGTCAATTGATAGAAAAGCAAATAATCATGATGATATCCAAGGCAATGATCATGTATATAGGCATCACGTCCGAGACAAGTAGACCGACTCCTGCCTGCATCTACTACTATTACTCCACACATCGACCGCTATCCAGCATGCATCTAGTGTATTAAGTCCATAAAGAACGGAGTAACGCCTTAAGAACGATGACATGATGTAGACAAGATAAACTCATGTATGAATAAACCCCATATTTTTACCCTTAATAGCAACGATACATACGTGTCATGTCCCTTTCTGTCACTGGGATTGAGCACCGCAAGATCGAACCCATTACAAAGCACCTCTTCCCATAGCAAGATAAATCAATCTAGTTGGCCAAACCAAATCAATAGATCGGAGAAGAAATACGAGGCTATAATAATCATGCATAAAAGAGATCAGAGAAGACTCAAACAATATTCATGGATAATCTGATCATAAACTCACAATTCATCGGATCCCAACAAACACACCGCAAAAAGTGATTACATCGGATAGAACTCCAAGAACATCGAGGAGAACATTGTATTGAAGATCAAAAAGAGAGAAGAAGCCATCTAGCTACTAACCATGGACCCGAAGGTCTGTGGTAAACTACTCACGCATCATCGGAAGGGCAACAAGGTTGATGTAGAGCCCCTCCGTGATCGATTCCCCCTCCGGCGGAGTGCCGGAGAAGGCCCCCAGATGGGATCTCTCGAGAACAGAAACTTGCGGTGGCGGAAAAAGTATTTCGTGGACTCTCTTGGTGGTTTCCCGATTTTTGGGAATTTATAGTGGTGGAATTAGGTCAAACGGAGCTGGGGTGGGCCCACGAGGCACCAGGGCGCCAGGCGCGCCCTGGTGGCTCGTGGCCACCTTCTTTGGCGTCTGGTCTTCTCCCGAAGCTTCTAGTGTTGGTATTGTCCAGAAAAAAATCTCCAAAAAGTTTCGTGGCATTTGGACTTCGTTTGGTATTGATATTCTGTAAAACAAAAACAGGCTGAAAAAACAACAATTGACACTGGGCACTAAGTTAATAGGTTAGTCTCCAAAAATGATATATAATTGCTGTAAATGCATATAAAAACATCCAAGATTGATAATATAACAGCATGGAACAATAAAAAATTATAGATACGTTGGAGACGTATCAATTTCCTACTGTTATTTATAATGTATTTGATCATTATTTCACTTTATGATGCAATTCTTATGCCTTTTCTATCTTAATTTGCAAGATTTATATGAAGAGGGAGAATACCGGCAGCTGGAATTCTGGACCTGAAATAGCTACAACAGAGATACCTATTCTACAGAGCTCCAATTGACTTGAAATTTCACGGAGATTTTTTATTGAATATATAAAAAATACTGGAAAGAAGAAATAATGGAGGGGACCCACCAGTTGCCCACAAGGCAACACGGCGCGCCCTGATGCCTTGTGGGGCCCCTGGCTGGCCTCTGGCCCCCTCCTTCTGCTATATAAGGTCTTTTGCCCTAAAATATATATTCTTGAGGCGAAACCTGGGCAGGAGCTATTTTGCTCTCCGGCAGAGCGATTCCGCCGGGGATAATTCCCTCCGGGAGGGGGAAATCGAAGCCATCGACATCACCAACGATCCTCTCATCGTGGGAGGACCAATCTTCATCAACATCTTCACCAGCACCCTCTCATCTCAAACCCTAGTTCATCTCTTGTATTCAATCTTTGCATCAAAACCTCAGATTGGTACCTGTAGGTTGCTAGTAGTGTTGATTACATCTTGTAGTTGATGCTAGTTGGTTTATTTGGTGGAAGATTATATGTTCAAATCCTTGATGATATTCAATACCCCTTTGATCTTGAACATGAATATGATTTGTGAGTAGTTACTTTTGCTCTTGAGGACATGGGAGAAGTCTTGTCATAAGTAATCATGTGAATTTGGTATTCGTTCGATATTTTGATGATATGTATGTTGTTGCTTCCTTTAGTGGTGTCGTGTGAACGTCGACTACATGACCCTTCACCATCTTTAGGCCTAAGGGAAGGCATTGTGGAGTAGTAATTAGATGATGGGTTGCTAGAGTGACAGAAGCTTAAACCCTAGTTTATGCGCTATTCCGTAAGGGGCTGATTTGGATCCATATATTTCATGCTATGGTTAGACTTATCTTAATTCTTCTTTCGTAGTTGTGGATGCTTGCGAGAGGGGGTAATCATAAGTGGGAGGCTTTTTCAAGTAAGAACAGCACCCAAGCACCGGTTCACCCACATATCAAATTATCAAAGTAGCGAACGCGAATCAAACAAACATGATGAAAGTGACTAGATGAAATTCCCATGTGTCCTCGAGAACGCTTTGCTTATTATACGAGTTCGTTCCAGCTTGTCCTTTGTTACAAAAAGGATTGGGCCACCTTGCTGCACCTTTGTTACCGTTACTACTTGTTACTTGTTACGAATTACTTTGCTACCAAACTATCTGTTACCGATAATTTCAGTGCTTGCAGAGAATACCTTGCTGAAAACCGCTTGTCATTTCCTTCTGCTACTCGTTGGGTTCAACACTCTTACTTATCGAAAGGACTACGATTGATCCCCTATACTTGTGGGTCAACAGTGTCTTAATTTGACCCATGTAGGGTGTGGTAAAAATTTCAGATCGTTACAGAAAACTTGATGCACCTCATGTACAAATCAACACTCTCCCCCAAAGTGTCAGGGTTTCGAACAGAAACCGCCGCCTTACACACACAACTATATTTTCCTAAATCATTTGGACTTAAAACTTTTCCCATGGTTAATACACACCATCCAAAATTCCATGCTCGAATTTGGCCTTTTTTTAGTACGTTTGCTATTTTCCAGGCATTAACTGATTTTTCGGCCACTAAAAAGAGCAGAACGCTCTTCGGTTGGAAAGCGCGTGCAAACGAGCTTCAAATGTAATGAAATTTGGCATGGTGTCTTAATTTGACCCATGTAGGGTGTGGTAAAAATTGCAGATCATTTAGGCAAAAACTTGATGCACCTCGTGTACAAATCGAACACTCTCCCCGAAAGTGTGTTAGGGTTTCGAACGGAAATCGCCGCCTTACACACACAACTACATTTTTCTAAATCATCTGGACTTCAAACTTTTCCCATGGTTAATACACATCATCCAAAACTCCATGCTCGAATTTGACTTTTTTTAGTATGTTTTGTTATTTTCCACACATTAACTGATTTTCCGGCCACTAAAAAGAGCAGAATGCTCTTCATTTGAACTTCAAACTTTTTCCATGGTTAGTACACACCATCCAAAACTACATGATCGAATGTGGCCACTTTCTAGGATTAGTAAACTAAAATTTTCACAATTACGATATGTGTGGCGGGCGGCAAACAGCGCCCGCAACTGCAATTTTTTGGAATTTTTGAACTCCGTTGGCGCGAGTTGCCGAAAGACATGTGTGGCGGGCGTTCCGAGCCGCCCGCCACTGCTGACTGATGGAGCAATGGCGGGCCCTTTGGGCCGCCCGCTGATACGTCTCCAACGTATCTATAATTTTTTATTGTGTCATGCTATTATATTATCAATCTTGGATACTTTATATGCTTTATATGTAATTTTATATCATTTTTGGGAACTAACCTATTAACCCAGTGCCCAGTGCCAGTTGCTGTTTTTTTGCGATTTTTTTGGTTTTCAGGAAATCTGTACCAAACGAAGTCCAAATGGAATAAAACCTTCAAAATGATTTTTCTGGACCAGAAGGGACCCTAGAAGATTCGGGAGGAGACCAGAAGAGATACGGGAGAGCTACGAGCTCACGTGGCGTGCCCCTGGGGGGGAGCCACCCGAGATCGTGGGTCCCACGCAACTCCGTTTGACCTAATTCCACTACTATAAATTCTCAAATATTCCAAAACCAACAGAGAGCCACCCGAAATAATTTTTCCGCCACCGCAAGCTTCTGTTCTTCCGTGATCCCATCTGGAGGCCTTTTCCGGCGATCTGCCGGAGGGGGAATCGATCACGGAGGCCTTCTACATCAACCTTGCTGCCCTTCCGATGATGTGCGAGTAGTTTACCACAGACCTACGGGTCCATAACTAGTACCTAGATGGCTTCTTCTCTTTCTTTGAGCTTCAATACAAAGTTCTTCATGATCTCCATGGAGTTCTATCCGATGTAATCTTCTTTTGCAGTGTTGATACGTCTCCAACGTATCTATAATTTTTTATTATCCCATGCTATTATAGTATCAATCTTGGATGTTTTACATGCAACTATATGCTATTTCATATCATTTTTTGGGACTAACCTAGTGTCAGTTGCTGTTTTCTGCTTGTTTTTGGTTTTTCGGGAAATTAGTAACAAACGAAGTCCAAACGCTACAAAACTTTTTGACGATTTTTTTCTGGACAAAAGAGACCCTAGAAGCGTCGGAGGAGCCCAGAAGCCTCACGAGGAGGTGACAAGGCAACCCCGCGCGCCCCTTGGGGGGCACCAAGATGCCTTGTGGGCCCCTCGTGGCTCCTTTTGACCTAATTATATTTCTATAAATTCTCAAATATTGGAAAACCAACAGAGAGCCACCTCGAATAACTTTTCCGCTGTCGCAAGCTTCTGTTCTTCCGCGATCCCATCTAGAGGCCTTTTTCGGCACCCTGCCGGAGGGGGAATAGATCACGGAGGGCTTCTACATCAACCTTGCTGCCCTTCTGATGATGTGTGAGTAGCTTACCACAGACCTACGGGTCCATAGCTAGTAGCTAGATGACTTTTTCTCTCTCTTTGATCTTCAATACAATGTTCTCCTCGATCTTCTTGGAGTTCTATTCGATGTAATCTTCTTTTGCGGTGTGTTTGTTGAGATCCGATGAATTGTGGGTTTATGATCAGATTATTCATGAGAAATAATTGAGTCTTTTCTGAACTTTATTATGCATGATTTTTATAGCTTTGTATTTCTTTCCGATCTATCCATTTGGTTTGGCCAACTAGATTGATTTATCTTCAGCGGGAGAGGTGCTTTGTAATGGGTTCAATCTTGCGGTGTTCTATATCCCAGTGACAGAAAGGGACAAGACACGTATTTGTATTGTTGCCATTAAGGGTAAAACGACAGGGTTTATTCATATTGTTTGGGTTTACTTTGTCTACATTATGTCATCTTGCTTAAGGCGTTACTCCGTTTTCATTAACTTAATACCCTAGATGCATGCTGGATAGCGATCGATTGGTGGAGTAATAGTAGTAGATGCAGGCAGGAGTCGGTCTACTTGTCTCGGACGTGATGCCTATATACATGATCATTGCCATGAATCCGTCATAACTATGCGCTTTTCTATCAATTACCCAACAGTAATTTGTCTACCCACCGTATGCTATGTGTTCGAGAGAGAAGCCTCTAGTGAAAACTATGGCCGCCGGGTCTACTTTAATCATAAAAAGAAAACTAAAAATACTTTGCTGCAATTTTCTTTCTTTTATTTTCTTTTGCAATTTATCTATCTACCACTACGAGATTTAATCCTCGCAAGTAACGAGTTCAAGGGGATTGACAACACTCTTGCCCGCGTTGTGTGCAAGTATTTGGTTTTGTGTGTGCAGGTGCTGTTCACGAGGCTTTGCGTGATTCTCCTACTGGATTGATACCTTGGTTCTCACTGAGGGAAATACTTATCTCTACTGTGCTGCATCTCCTCTTCGGGGAAAATCCCAACGCAGCTCATAAGTAGCAGGTGTGTTTGTTGGGATCCGATGAATTGTTGGTTTATGATCAGATTATTCATTGAAAGTAATTGAGTCTTTTCTGAACTTTATTATGCATGATTGTTATAGCTTTGTATTTCTCTCCGATCTATCCGTTTGGTTTGGCCAACTACATTGATTTATCTTCAGCGGGAGATGTGCTTTGTAATGGGTTCAATCTTGCGGTGTCCTCACCTCGTGACACAGTAGCGAGGCACGTATTTGTATTGTTGCCATTAAGGATAAAACGACGGGTTTTATTCATATTGCTTGAGTTTATTCTGTCTACATCATGTCATCTTGCTTAAAGCGTTACTCTATTTGTTATGAATTTAATACCATAGATGCATGTTGGATAGCGGTCGATTGGTGGAGTAATAATAGTAGATGCAGGCAGAAGTCGGTCTACTTGTCGCAGACATGATGCCTATATACATGATCAATGCCATGAATAACGTCATAACTACGTGCTTTTCTATCAATTGCCCAACAATAATTCATTTACCCATCGTATGCTATTTTCCGAGAGAGAAGCCTCTAGTGAAAACTATCGCCCCCGGGTCTATCTTTTATTATATTAGAAAACCCTAATTTCCTTGCTTCAATTTATTTACTTTCTATTTACTTTGCAATTTATACTTCTACCACTACCAGTTTTGATCCTTGCAAATAACGTACAAGGGGATTAACAACCCTCTTGCCCGCGTTGGGTGCAAGTATTTGTCTGTTTGTGTGTAGGTGATGTTTGACTTGGATTTGTTTGGTTCTCCTATTGGTTCGATAACCTTGATTCTCACTGAGAGAAAATACTATCCGCTACTATATTGCTTCACCCTTCCTTTTCGGGGAAAACCCAACACAGCTCACAAGTAGCACCCGCCACTAGGGTTTTTCACCAAGCGAAGATCTTGAAGAGAGTTTACCTTCTCCAATGTAGCAGTGGCGGGTAATATAGTGCGCCCGCCATTCATGTGAGTTCACCTATAAGCCCTTTCTTAGTAGTGGGACATTAGGAACTACCATTAAACATGAACAGTATGAATGAACACTACATATGGACATATCGCACGAGCACTACCACATGCACACATGGATGTTTTAGTTCAACACAACAGCTCAAATCATAGCAAGGAGTTCAACAAACTAGCACAAATACTTGCACACTAGCATACCACACATCAAGCATACTACCAATCCATCCATGACCACTAGCTATCAATCCTTGTCGACATGGAAACAACTCCTAGCATGCTTTAAATCCATCACAACTAGTTACTAGAACATCACACTCACACAGATCGGAACATCTAACCCTACCACATGCTCACATATCTAGCTAGAACTAGTAGAGAGAAGGGGGTGATTGAACTCACAGACGCCATCGGAGCAGCCGCGGAGGAGGCGCTGAACACGGCAGAGAAGAGAAGTCGATTCGCCACCGTCGTCAACCGGCGGCCGGAGCAGTTGCGCCGCTTACCTCGTCGTCGATGTGGATCCGCGCCGGAGAGAAAACTCGAGAGGGGGGTAATGGTGGCGGGAGTTTTGCCGCTGCGGTCACCTTGGCTATATAGGGCGACCGAATTGGCGGCCTGTGACGCGAATTCGTCCCGTCGCTTTTCCGGAGACGCGCGCGATCTCCCGCCATCTCCGTGGGCGCAGGAGGTCAGCGCCGCGTTTCCCTCCCCTGCATCGCTCGAGTCTGGCTCGCTGGAAACTGCCGATTTGGACGTTCCTAGCGGGCCGCTGAGGAGTGCTTTAAGGTTCGTGCGGGTCAATATTCTTGTGCGGGCCAGACAACCAAACAGCCCTTTTTTCTCGGACAGGCCTGATTGGGCCTGATGTAAGCAACTAAACACGCCCTTAATATTTCCCTCATACGGATCATACATTATCTTAGCAATATTCGGAAGTCAGAAAAAGAGAACAAAAAGTGCGAATCTAGAGGTACCTGCGCGCACGAGATCGCCCATCCATCCGTGCGGCCGCCACCCACGGATGCCGTTAAACCCTAACTCCCATCTCCCCTATTTCTAGGTTTTTTCTCACTGCCAGCACGCCACTCCCCCTCCCCACCCTCCTTCAGCAGCGCAACACACCAACGCCGCCGCCGCGCCGCCAGCCCACCGGGAGCACCGCCGGAGGAACGAGCCATGGATCGGTACCAGCGGGTCGAGAAGCCGCGGCCCGAGGCCGCCGCCATCAGCGAGAACGAGATCCGTATCACCACACAGGGCCTCATCCGCAACTACGTCACCTACGCCACCTCCCTCCTCCAGGTACCGCACCAGCCGCCACCCCCGTAGCCACCGGCTCGCGCCCCAAGGGGGCAGGCTCGAATAGGCGCCGTATCCTCGGTTAGATCTCGTGGCGGCACGTCTTAAAATGGCAAATTTGGGCGGAGTATCCTTCCTGACCCCATACAGCATCGAATGTGACCGTTGATTATCGGCCTGCCACTGATATATACGGCAATGATATCTAGCTTCGCCTGCATTTTTTTCTGTGAGATTTGGTGCTGCAGTGTGATGGTATTTTCCATGACGTCTTAAAAAGGAATGCCATCTGGTTATGGATATCTGCAATATCTAAGTTAGCGAGTAATGGATTAACGGAATGGGGACATAGAATTATGTTGTCCTACCGGGGTGAGTGATCAGGGAGCTAGTTTTTTGCTTATCTTGGATGACAGATTGTAGTTTTGGTATGCTAATTGGACAGGGCCACATCAAAGCTCTAGCTAATCTGAAGATTTAAGGGTCTTCCCTGGGCTCTTTGATGTTACAGGCTGTACTGATCTGTGCATACTCTTGTTAACTGAAATACAATAAATCCAGCGTCCCTTTATCGAGTGCAAATTGGCATTTGTTGTTGTTTACTCTGGATGCACTGAAATCTTGAGCTCACCTTGTAATAATCTTGAGCTTATCGAATTTAGTTGGTTGGTACATGAGTCATCAGTCTGGATATATGACAGATTCAATCATGTTGGCAAAGGCTTGTATTCTCTTGGTGTGAGCCCTTCATCGTGAAGCCAATTGCCATTCAAAGGAAATGAGATTGAAGCCAGAACATGAATGATTTTTCTGCCGTCTATCGTTTGTTTTGTCAAACTGGTTTCCCTGCTTGTCCTCGCATGCACCTAGCTGATATTGTTTCTGTAATGCCGCCAGCAGGCTTTGCTGTTTTGCATTTTCATGGTTGCTGCTTGCTATTAGTCATCGCCATTTCCGCAAGTTATAGCCCTCTTTTGTTGTAGGTGCGATATCGCACCACTTCCTGGAGTCTGTTTATTTTGTAACAATTGTCTCAAAGTTGGGGGGTGTCACTCAGCCTAAAGTTCTCAACCTTGATCCATAAACGGGCCACACATCAATGTAATCCTTCTTTTTATCAAGGATGATGCATCATGTAACAACGTGGTAATTCCACCGTTCTTCTATAACCATAACCTGCTACACCACTTCTGCTGGGGGTATAGTTTATTACTGTGTGATATGTGGTGCCATCTGTACTTAGCTAACTATTACAGCTCACCCGTATCACATGTACTTCTATGCATACAGTGAATCTTATAAGTTGTTCAAATCAGGAAAAACGGGTTAAACAAATTGTGTTGAAGGCCATGGGACAAGCTATCAGCAAGACAGTGGCTATTACTGAGATCATAAAGGTTGGTCTGTTCTTAGCTCTCTTTTGAAACCATCATTTGGACTCCTTAAAATTGACTAGCTCCATCTAATCACAGAAAAGGATCCCTGGGTTGCATCAAGATACAACAATCAGTTCAGTCAGTATTACTGATGTATGGGAACCCATTGAGGAAGGCCTTGTACCGTTAAGTATTGCAAAACTATATTGCTTGCTGATTCCTTGGATCACTCTCTTTGTTAGTGTTTTTATATATGTCATCTTGTTGCAGATTGGAGATGACTCGTCATGTTTCAATGATCTCAATCTCCTTGTCACCTAAGGAGCTAGACACAAATTCACCCGGGTATTAATGTTTGACATGTTTTCCTTCCCATGATTTATTTTGAAGCATCTACGATGCTCTACCTTGATTTCATGTACTGTAATATACAATTTTATGTGATCTTGTAGATACCAAGCTCCATTGCATGCAGAGCCACTTAAACCAAGGTACCAGCAAGTTCAGCGATATCAACAACAGCACCAGCCAAGACAAAATCAAGGTCAAACAGGTGAACATACAATCACTAGATGTAGTTTGTCTATGTTACTGATTGCTAACTTGTTCCATATGCATTGAAGATTCATATGTACGTGGAAGAGGCAGAGGGAGAGGAAGTGGCTGGGGTGGTAGGGGAGGTTATGGTGGAGGTTATGGTGGGTATGATAACAACCAAGGAGGTTATGGTGGATATAGCAACCAGGGAGGATACGGCCACAACCAAGGTGGGTATGGCAATCATGGAGGTTACGGCCACAACCAAGGTGGGTATGGCAACCAGGGATGTTACGGCAACCAGGGAGGGTACGGCCAAAACCAAGGTGGCTATGGAGGGGGTTATGGTTATGACCAAGGTGGATATGGGGGATATGGTAAGTTCCATCATAGAGTTTTTGCTTACTGTTATTTAAGGTTGCCCATCAGTAAAGTATTTATGATAATCTAATCCTTACAGAAGTGGAGTTTAGTGTCGACTGCTTCAGTTGATTTGTTTTTGGATGCTTTTTTGGCTCTTCCCCGAAGATCGTATACATTATACATACACAACTGTGTGTTCTCACCATTTTATCTCATCAGATAATGGTGGCTGGAATTACAACCAGAACAGAGGCCGTGGTGGTGGTGGGCGAGGAAGAGGCAACTGGGGATACAGTGGTATGTACAATCGCAGCAAACATACAGTCTATTTAGGCATGAATTGAACTTTCTGTTGGTACCCCACCTATCTTGTGCATTTACTCCATCTCGTTACAAATCTAAGTAACAATAATTTCTGCTGCTGAGTGATGTCTCCATTATGCCAGAACTTCAGTGAATAGTATTGGTGACGATAGAACACGGTTTTAATCACCGATAATAAGATTTCAGTGCTTTTAGTGCTAATCTGACTTCCCTTTTTCTTTTCTTGCTCAGTCACATGGGCATTGTGGGATAAACACATTCGGAAAATGAGTTATGCATATTGGTGAACGAGAATAATTTCTTCACACTTTACTTATTGCTTTATCTCAAGTTATATATTTAGACCATGTACATGTGTACTGTAATCATTTTGCAAGCCTGAACTTGTATTTGAAACAATGATTGAAACGATAACTGTATATGCTTTAGAGAAAGGATGCCAGTTTAAATGATCGCTATCCTGGGCATTAATTCAAAAGGTTCGGAGCTTGCTTGTAGAGTTAGCAAGTCTTTAAACAATACAGCAATATGTAACGGCTTGTTCTTGCATAATAAGTCTTTAAACAATCAATCGTGGAATCTGTCCATCACAGGTCCAGGATACGAGCGTGGTGGCCGAGGTGCAGGCGGCCCAGGTGGCCCAGGCGGCAGGGGTTACGTGCGTGGCCGTGGTCGGATGGGTCCTGGCCGTGGGCGGGGCAACCAGAACTATTAGGTCACATAGTGCTGTATTGTTGCAAAAAAAGAGAAGAGAAGGTACGCGTTCTGTGAATCGGGACCGAACCTTGGCGCTGTTTCATTGTGAACCATCGACTAGGCTTCCCAGTTTTTAGCTATAATCGCCAATGGTATCTGTACCATTGCTTCCATTCTGTGGGATTTTGACAAGCATGTTATGTTGTTCCTGGGACACATTTACTGTATTTAAGAGTGCAGTTTTGAATAGTAGTTCCATCTGTTTCCTAGCTCCTTGCCATCTATGTATGTGCTATAAAAAGATTGTATGTGCTATAAAAAGATTGTTTGGCCTGGAAAAGGATTCGTAGCTTACTGACCTGGGTGAAGAGAAACTGAAGCTTCTGTACTGTGAAAACTATAGCCCCAATCCAGGTTGCACAAATTCGCAAAATCAAATGGAAATCTAGTTCGACACTACGATAGACCCTGACCGCCTCCAAAGGCCACGGGACATAATTGTTTCCTGAATCTAGCTTGACGGAGTCTGTTTGGATTGAAGGATTTTGATAGTTTTTGTAGGATTCAATTCATAATAATTTTTCTATGTGAGCCCACCATTTTTTTTAGAATAAATTTGTACATTTTGATTTTATATAAGATTAGTAAGATGTGTAAATTTGCGCTGGTGCTTTCCATAAACCTTTGGACCGCAATAACTGGCTGCCGTTTCAGGGAGAAGGCAACAGCGAACAATCGTTCCCCCTGGGCGGTTCGATTGAGCGAACCGTTCGCTGGGAGAACCACCCCAGGAGAACTAGGCCCAGTCAGCCCATGTAGTACTACTCCTAGCCTGATCATGATTTTGCAAAAAATCTAAAATTTTGCCATCTTATAAAAACAGCACCTAAAAATGAATTATCACTAGATCAAGGTTTTCGGATGCATAAAAAAAGTTAGTGTACCATGATTTTACTCTAGATAATTGCCATCCTCAAAAAACAAAAATTTACTCTACAAAAATTTTTCAAAAAATTGCGAGTGACATATTTGATTACTTTTTTTTTTATGAATTTTGCTCATGAGATGTTTCATGCCATGTCACTGTGC
This sequence comes from Elymus sibiricus, assembly GCA_039707655.1. Lineage (NCBI taxonomy): Eukaryota > Viridiplantae > Streptophyta > Magnoliopsida > Poales > Poaceae > Elymus > Elymus sibiricus. The sequence continues at coordinate 320,745,284 of CM077670.1, read as the reverse complement.
AGAAAAATGCCATGTTTGTGAGAACATTTGTTCTTTGTTTTTGCCATGGACCAATACAAAATGCCATGTCACGGTAAAAAAATTTCTAAAAGTTTGCCATGCTCTTAATAATACAAATGCCATCATCTTAATAATAAAAATGACATGTTATTATAATAAAACTGTCATGTACAAAAACAAACTTGACTTGTGAACACTAGAAAAAATGTTTAAATTTGCCATGTGAGAAAGTGCGAAAATTATAAAAGCTGCCATGTATATTTTTTAGAAAAAAAAATGCTTGTACGTAAACAAAAAAAAACTCATATATTGTCATCTAGTAAAAAAAGGAGAAAAACAAGGAAGGGCCAGGATTCGAGCCTAGGCCTCACGACAATAGCCAATGCGGTGGGCGGTATTGTTTTGAATAGGATAATGTTCGTCGGGTTTTGTATCACAGCGAACGAGTTTAAAATCTGATGTGTCTCCTATCTCCTTCGCCAAGATTCCTGCAACGAAACCGGTGGAAGAGAGAGCGTTCGCTGGGATAGGACCCCTGGTGAATGGTCGCCAGTTAACATTTCCAAAACCTTTTTAGTCATTTCCTAAAAAGAATCCTTATCTCGTCAAATTTCAGCAACTTGCACGTAGAGCACATAGTCAATTTTGCAGATTCATATTTTGTTCTCTGTTAGAGTTCCATAAGTTATGACGTATTAGTTCTGCACTTTTTCTTAGTTTTGCGTTTTTAGAATTGTTTCAACTATCTAACCATGACTGAGCCAAAGTATGAAACAAATTCAAATTATCACTAATCCTAAGGATTTTTCTGCGGAGCACATCATCAAAAAAATTCTCCAGAAATCCCCGATTACAACGTAGACGCACACACTGTCACCACCACACACATGCACTCACACAAAGCCTACTAAAGACCGAGTCGAAGTTGCGGAGCTTGAATATTGACGAAGTCACCATGGGTGTCTCGCTATCGAGAGAAACACCGCCTCCCACTGAGGGAATAATCCACATTAATGAGACATCAAACCGTCAAACCCGGGATTTGATCTCTAGTGGATTGATGGTATCACTGACCTCCTAACCATTCAATTATTGGTTGGTTCTTCATCATCAATTAATTAGACAATAAAGTTTTTTTTATCAAGTGGCCTCAATTCTATCGTTTACTAGGCCCGCATGAGGTTGACCAATGGATGACCTGTTTTCTCGGCTCCACCGAGTTTGCCTCCACGAAGGGGGAGGACTCTCCATGTCCTCGACCTTGATACCCCTCTCCAAGGGCCAAGTATGCTTGAAATCATGGAGCCGTGGAGACCTCGGAGTGCCCATTAAAATCAAAATCTATCTATGGCAACTGATCTGAGGTAAACTACCAATTGGCGACCAAGTCCAAAAGCGCCATGGCCCCAGGGAGAGATAGATTATGCGTCATTCATAATCAACCTAGGATTAGGATCACATTTTCTTCTCTTGTGTGATGGCACAATTTTTCTGCAGTTTTATCTGAGCTACACTTGCGTGTGGGTGAGCACCCTCGTCCTTCACCAAAATTCTATGCTCTTTCAAGGTATTTTTGGGCAACAACAAACCCTCATTTGACTGGAGTGTGATGATGTGGACCCTCTGCAATATTAGAAACCGTTGAGTATATTGATTATTAGGAAAGATAGGGTAGCGTAGCATATTATTCTACCTTGTCTTGTATTCCAAATTGATCATTGTATTCTTTATATATATGTCCACGAGGCTCAAGCAATAAACAATCGATTCCACCAATCCCTCTCTATCCCTTCTAACATGGTATCAGCCTAACCGATCAAAACCATACCGCCCCGCGCCGCCCCCGGGGCGGTCGGCCTCCATGACCGCTGCCGGGGGCCGCGCCGCCCGTACCTAGGGTTCGTCCGCCGGTCGTGTTGACCAGCTGCCCTAAAGAGTCTTTCTCCCGATCTCTTGATCCGGATTTTTCTCTCTCCCGCCGGTCGCTTTGATCGACGCTTTTCTTTTTGGTTTTTCGATCTAAGATCGGTTTGCGTCGCCCACCGCCGCCGTTGACCCCCGCGCGCCTCTACTCCGACACCGACGCGACCACCCGGCATCTACTCCGACCAGGCGGCCTCGCGCGACGAGGCGGCCCGTAACAGCCGTCTTCCGCGCGTTTGCCCGCCCGTCGCCCTGCGCCGGCCGTCGCCGCCCTGCTCCGACCGGGACTTCTCCATCACCACCCGCGCCTCCGTCGCGTCTGTTCGGCCGCCCTACCGCCTGCCTCGCCGGCTCCGTCGCTGGCTGCCGGATGCATCTGGCTCGCCGGCTGCCTCGGGCTCGCCGGCTGCCTTGGGCCTGCCGGCTGCCTCGGGCCGGCTACGCTCGTCCACACGTCGTCCCACGCCGGCCGTCGTCGCCGGCTTCATCACGGACTCCGCCGCCACCCCGCCTCCACCAAGCGGCGTCCCCGACCTCGCGCGCGGTCGGATTGATCACCCGCCCACCCGCGATCCGCCTCGTCTACGTCGTGCGACCGATTTGGCCCGTCGGTTGCGCGCGCCACTGCAAGTCCCATGAAGACTGTCCCCGAGTACAGCGCGCCCCTCCACCGATCGAGCAACGGGCTGCCGCTGCGTCGCCCCATCGGGCCGCAACGCCGCCGCCCCGTGGTTCTCCTCGCGGCCGCATCAACCCGCGCGCCGCCGCTGCGTCGCCCCATCGGGCCGTAGTGCCGCGACACGCGGTCCACGCCGCCGCCCCAAGGTCTTTCCGCCGTCGCCCCGACCCGCCTGTTGCCGCTGCGTCGCCCCTTCGGGCCGTAGCACCGCGGCCTGCGGTCCACTCCGTCGTCCCCGTGCGTCGACTTCCCGTGGTATGCGCCGCGCCGCCTCCCTCGGCGCGGGAACGCCACCGTCCGCGCCGGTCTTCGTCACGCTGTCAGGGTTCCTCGCCTACTTCGAGCATGGCTGCCACGCTCCTAACCTAACAGACGCCGCCGCCCGTTCACCCCCCTTCGTCTTCGTCCAGCACCAGCCCGTCGCCAGCGTCGCCGTCATCTTCCCCGACCACTTCGTCTACTCCGACCACCGTTGGTGACATCGGCCCCACGCCGATTGGCGCCACGACCGTCGTCGGGTCTCCTTCTCTGCTGGCCCCTCCGACTCCTCAACATGGCGTACAGCTCGTGCAGGTCCCTCGTCTATGCATGCTCGGTGCTGGCAACACCGATGCGTGCCTTCGTCCACGACGTGTCCCCGGGCCTGGCAAGCCTGATGCGGCGCTTCGTCTACTTCGTCTTCGTCCGTCTACGCATGCCCGGTGCTGGCAACACCGATGCGTGCCTTCGTCCATGATGTGTCCCCGGGCTTGGCAAACCCGGCGCGACGCGTCGTCAACAACGTCTTCTTCCCGGCGCACCACTACTTCGACACCACTGCACCCATGACTAACTCGGCGCCTCCTTGCGCCCGCGGCTCCACGGCGACTTCCTCGTCACCGGCTACCCCAACTCGACATCGACCACGGCGTTCTTCGCACGGCTACCTCGACCACGGCTACACCACCCTACGCTCTCGGCTACCTCGACAACGGCACAAAGGGCTACCGCCTTGCTTGAGCAACCTCGTCGGTTTCCACTCCAGCCACGACTTCCGCGATGCATCGACCGTTACGACTGTGGGGGGATGTCCGTCGGCTTACCTTCGGATTCTTCTCCAGTCTCACCGTCTGCGTTGCTACCGTTGTGACTACGGGGGGATGTTGGGTATATTGATTATTAGGAAAGATAGGGTAGCGTAGGATATTATTCTACCTTGTCTTGTACTTCAAATTGATCATTGTACTCCTATATATATGCCCACGAGGCTCAAGCAATAAACAATCGATTCCACCAATCCCTCTCTATCCCTTCTAACAGGAACAAAGCTCTAACAGAGGACATTTTTATTAGGCAACTGCTAATATTTTTTACAAACCCATTGTCAATTTGCGACGGTTGAGCAGGAAGAACATGGAATAGTTGGACTGCCTCATTTACGGCATGTGAGCATAAGTGAAGGCGCTTCGAGCAAGAGCAACAGAGTAATCCTCCTCCTACCTTTGGGACACTTTTGCTGCCCACCCCACCCGCCCGTCCCATTCCCACAAATTGTATCCCTCGTTTTATCTTTTTCTTTCATGATATGTATGTGAGTATGTCCTGTTGTTACTCGCAAAAAAAAAGAAAAAGAGTATGTCCTGTTTTAAGCCAACATCTCAGACTAATTTGTTACCTCTGGTTTGTTAAGCACTTTATTTATAAAGTCGGGTTATAAGCTTTCTTTCTCTAAAAAGTTTTATCGCTTGTGTTAGGAGCAGTAGCAGTACAACTTGCGTAATACGTAGTACTCCCTCCGTTCGAAAAGACTTGTCGGAGAAATAGATAAAAATGGATTGTATCTAGAACTAAAATACGTCTAGATACATCCATTTTTCCGACAAGTATTTCAGGACGGAGGGCACCTCTACAATAGAAGAGGTCCTACTAATTATCATGCAGGAATGCATTTAAGGAGTTGAATTTTGATTAAATCGCTAATCACTCACCAGGGATAATATAGTTCTCAATTTAGTGGTCGACTCTAGCGGCTTAATGGTCGTTTATCATGATGTTCACAAATGTGTGGGTTGCAAGTATATAGACAACAAGACGTCCTCATTCAATGCACCAAATTCATGAGACTACCTTCCTTTGTTTCACCCTATTCGTAAAATTATGTTTCTTTTTCGTATTGCAGTGCTCAAACGTAGTCGACTTTTCATCCCGGTGCACCTGAAGAAGTGATATCTCTTTATTGTTGGTGTTACCGCGTCCACAATAAAGTTTAAGCATCCCAAGTGTAACATTGTTTGGCACGCTGCTAGCATACTGCCCTTTTTGTTCCACTATATAGTGCACATTTTTTTCATAAGTCAACTGCGTAAATTTTGATCAAGTTTATAAGAAGAAACATCTTCATTTTTTTTGGTATTGCAATTGTAGATTCAGAAGCAGTTTAAATAAAGATAAAATGTGACTCAAGCCGGCAGTTTAGAAAGAAAAAGTGAGCATCCCTTACAAAGAAAAATATTGCTTGGCTAGTAAATAACCATGAACTTGACACAATGAGGGTATATACAATAATACTATCTTAAAAGTGTCACGTAAGCTAAATGCAGAGGTGGAGAAGACATAAACATGAAGAAAATGTTTGCCTTCTCTTAATTAAGAGATGATCTCTTAGCAGAATATTTCTCACTACATATTTATGTGCATCTTGTTATTAGAGATAACACTAAAAAATAACCTCATGTATATCTTTTCTTATTGTCATCCCTAGATTGCTGGGACGTGGCTCAACGGAGTTGACGGAACATTAGCTAATCATATACGCATTGGAATAAGCGCTTTATTTTGGGCTATATGGAATACTAGAAATGATATGATTTTTCAAGGAAAGAAACTTAATCATTTTTTGCAGGTCATATACATAGCCACGGCTTGGATCCGTACGTGGTCATTACTCAACCATGCGGACGCCAGGGAGCTTATGGATATTGGGTGCAATCGGTGGGAGACGGTCGCACGGGCTATCTTCAGCCGGTTTGGATGGCGAGCTATTAATAGGCTAGGTGTGTAGACATCGTAGTCTTTTAGTGTCGTCGGATGTGGCATACATGTATTTACCGTTTACATTCTTATTGTGGCTCAGACTGTGAGACCATGACGAACCGGAGATTTTGTTTACTTTATTTGAAATAAAATGGCTGTATGCATCGATTGATGCAGAGGCCGGGGCGCTGTTCCTCCTTTTCCAAAAAAAAAAATCTCTAGATTGCACGGACTTAAGATAACATATTCTATGGGTGCCCTGAAAACTACACTCCCTCTCATCCATATAAATTGTCACTCAAACGAATGTATGTAGCACTAAAATACATCTAGATACATTAATTTCAACGACAACTAATATGAATAGGAGGGAGTACTAGTTTTGACGCGCAGATGCGCCATCCATAGCCCAACCCGGTGAGTGCCACGTATGTGCCGTCACGCTAACGAGAAGGGCCCCCGACTTTGTCTGTCACCAGGGGCCAGCTACTGGATCCAACGAGTCCTCTGAACCATTCACCACCGAACCTGGATGGATCCCCGTCCAGGTGCGCCGTTCGGTCGGCCAGATTCATCCGATCGGCCGTCTGGGCTATATACTACTGCGACAGCTCCCCCGCCAGCCTTTCCCCGTCCAGGTGCGCCGTTCGGTCGGCCAGATTCATCCGATCGGCCGTCTGGGCTATATACTACTGCGACAGCTCCCCCGCCAGCCTTGACACCGTGACTGACTCGGCCGTACGGTATCGATTCCCGCCGGAAAAGGAATCAGCGGCGAGCGCCATCGACGGAAGCAAATCATTAGATATCTAGCTAGCTCCTTTAAGAGAAAAAAAGGAGTTATCTAGCTAGCTACTTCTAGGGGGAGGTCGAGATGGTTCAGGCCGGATTGGCTCAGCCGGCGACGAGCCCGGAGGCGGCGGCGGCGGCGGGGGCGGCGCACGTCGCGCTCAAGATCCCCTCCGGCGGCGGGCCTTATGCACGGGCCAAGCACTACCAGGTAAACTCTAGCCCGATCGAGTTGCTTCCTGCTGCTATGTACCGTATGTTTTCATTTTCTGGACGATGAGAAATGAGCATGGTGGCCTTCGGACCGGAAGGATCGAATCTATCTCACCTGGAAAACACTTGATTAGTTGGCTGTAATGGAATTGAAGTGCTAGTTAGTTGTAGTAGTTAGTTAGGAGTAGATTTCATTCAATGTACTACCCCGTCTTAGTATACGCTAGCTGGTGGCCACACTGCTTCGTTTAGAGTAGTTCAGAATCGTCACGCAAGACGGTTTCTGCACTCATCATTTCATAGATTATTAATACTCAGAGTAGCTCTTCCAGCATCTACACCACAAGGTGGAGTGGCAAAGCAAGCATTTCAAGGAAATGAGAAAACAACAAGATTCTTTTTTCTTCTTTGAAAAGGCCAAAAGCCAAATATTAAGTAGAATATACCCTTACAAAAGCATCCTTACATAGATTTTTTAAATACTTCTTTATCCTGCATCCACCGGCGGCACGCCGTGAGCAAAGCTCGTTGTTGCCTCTATGAAATCGTCTCAGCGGAGCAAACTTGTTTAAACCCATGAGCTTGTAAAAACAGCATCCGGGAGTCAATGTAGACCGAAAGACGCCGATGCCCACGGTCTGCATAGCAAATCGCTGCATCGGAGAAGAAAACACTGGAGAGGGCATGTAGAACGCCCTAGTTTCAGCCAGACGCAGTCAGGGAACACAAATCTCACTCACTCCACAACAAGGCCGAGATTGGTCAACCTTCATCGGTCGAAATTGAAGTTGGAGGATCAAGATGCATGACCACGTTGTCCGCTCGCAGGGCAGTGCCAACGAGACAAACATGCAGGAGAAACAACCAGACCGAGAGAACCAGATCATGGGACACACCATTCTCCACATGCCTATCGACGATACGAAGAAGCACCACCGGAAATGAGAGCGAGATGTGGAGACCTTATTCCTTGCCGATGACGCCATACCGTCTCGCCACCCCGGATCGAAGATAAAACTTAACTTTATTTCTAACCTAACCACCACTGGACCGAAGCTCTAGGGTCACTGCCCCCTCTCGTCGCCGGTGTAACAGATGGAGGAAGAGGGAACCCTTGGTCTCACAGGGAAAGAGGGTAGATCGTCCACCGCCCATGGTGGCCTAGGTCACGGGAGTGAGCGTAGAAGAAAACGACCCGTACATATAGAAAATTGTTTGCACGTTGATTGTTATTAACAACATCATTTCTAAATGACCAAATGTACCAAATATAGAGCAATGGACCCAATCATCGTCTTAAAGCTGTGTTTATGACTAGTGGCCAGTCCTCGTATATATACAAGAAACACTGCACACTATGAGATGGAGCAATGGATCCCACAAAAAACAAGGACACCTATAATGATGCTCTCTTAAAAGTATCACATAGAATAAATGTTGAGGTGGAGAAGAGAGAAACCATAAAAAAGATATGTCTTCTCTTAATGCCGAAAAAGGTTTCATGCCCCGCTTTATAGATAAAGCCAACAATATGAAACAACCACAACCGAAACCGGAGGTCCACAATGCACACCACATAATATTTAGGAATATCTTGTTATCAAAGATACGACTAAGGAATAATCTATTGTATAGTACAACATTTTTTTTATTGTGTTCTCTAAATTACATTGTGGGCTTAAGATAAGATTGTCTTATCAACCATTGTACATGGCTCCCTTGGAAACACAAAAGTACGGCAAAAGAGATGCCCTAGTAACATTTAGCTAGTGATCACTATTCACCATTCTTCAAGCATGTGCCGCTTTCATCAGATCATAAACTAACTAGTAGTACAAGGTTCAATGTAACGAGAAATAATTACTCCCTTCGTTGGGAATTTAGAAGGCACAGTTTGTTTGTCCTAAGTAAAAAAATAAAGCTATACTTAACAAAATATAGTATTTGTACATGAGCGGGAAATGATCTATAATTAACGACTATTTCTAATAAATTGGTTCATCAGCTTGTGGAGAAGGACCTGGACGCGTCGATCGCGTGGTTCTGGAAGGCGATCGAGACGGAGGACAAGGTGGACAGCGCGCTCAAGGACATGGCGGTGGTGATGAAGCAGCGCGGCTACCTGGACGACGCCGTGGACGCCATCCGGTCGCTGCGCCACCTCTGCCCGGGGAAGCAGTCGCAGGAGTCCCTGGACAACATCCTGCTCGACCTCTACAAGGCCAGCGGCCGCACCAAGGAGGAGATCGAGCTGCTCAAGCACAAGCTCCGGCGGATCTACCACGGCCAGGCCTTCCCCGCCGGCAAGGCCACCAAGCGCGCGCGCTCCCACGGCCGCAAGATCCACGTCTCCGTCCAGCAGGAGACGTCCCGGGTGCTGGGCAACCTCGCGTGGGCCTACATGCAGCAGCGCAACTTCATGGCGGCCGAGGCCGTGTACCGCAAGGCGCAGATGGTGGAGCCCGACGCCAACAAGGCGTGCAACCTCGCGCTGTGCCTCATGGAGCAGGGGCGGCTAGGGGACGCCGAGGGGGTGCTCGCCGACGTGGTCGCCGGCGCGTTCCGCGACGGGAGGGAGAGGGAGCACGGCGGCGGGAAGGTCGTCAGGAAGGCGGAGGAGCTGCTGGAACGGATCAGGGCGGAGACGGGCGGCGGCGGCGAGAAGGAGGCCGGGGAGGAGGACGACGCCGAGGCCGACGAGATGGCGGAGCTGCTGGACATGGTGGCCAGGCAGTGGGCCGCGCCGTACAGGAAGAGCCACCGGAGGCTGCCCGTGTTCGAGGAGATCACACCGTTCGGCAGGGAGCAGATGGCTTGCTAGCTAGCTAGAAGCTCAAGAGAACTCCATAGAAGCTGTGTGTCTGCAGTAGCTTGATCAGAATAGTGTGAAGCTCATGAGAACTCAATAGAAGCTGTGTGCGTGTGTGTGCGTGGGTGCAGTAGCTTGATCAGTATGTTCTGTGTTGGCTCGTGTATGCAGACGTGTTGCATGTGCAGTGTACAAGTTCTTTTTAGCGGTTTCATGTGTACAACAATTTCGGTGTATATATACATATATCAATATATATACTGCCCCTTGCAAGTAAGCATGAATATATTTTTGGTAAATGATTCTATTCACCCGACCCGATCATCCATGCTGGGCGTGTCATGCGGGTATAGTGCCTCCTGCAACTTCCTTCTTTCGTACAACACTCTCTTTTCTTCTCGCCCGAACAATGTCTCCTTTCTCCAACCCCTCTCTTATGAGTTCCTCCTCTCCCATGGGCTCCCCCTGCACGGTCAGTGGCTCCTATCGCTAGTTCACGATCACCATGGACGGCGCTAGGTGACTCCCCCTCCTGTCATCATTTCTCAAATCGGAGGTTGAGTTGGAGCTTGGATCCAGATTTTTAATTGCCTCCAGCTCAATCAAGTGCGACGGGTCGCCTCCAGCTCAATCAAGTGCGCCAAAGGGGTGAGGAGTGATGGGGAATGAGTTCGGACTCACCAGATCCGGCAATGTTGATGCTCCAGCAAGCCAGATTTTTCACTGCGAATTCGAGGCGGTGAGCCCAGGGACCCAAATGTTGACGGGTGCAAGGTTAGTGATTTTGCACCTTTTTCAATGTTGCTCATGTACATTTTGTTGCAAACATACGACCAACATGTTGTGATCTTGCTACAAATGTTTTGTTCATTCTACAACTGTTTTCATGTGCTACAAACGTTGGGTTACATGATGCATATGTTGTGACGGTTCTTTTCAGAGATTTTGCTACAACCATTGGAGATTTGTTGCATACACATAAAAAGGTGTTGCTTGGGTGTGTTTCAAATGTTGTGCCGTTCTTTTACCCTATGTTTGACATATCACGAGTAAATGATGCGGCGATGTTGCAAACATGCATAGCAAATATTGCGCCGGGAGGTGGGGGGGGGGGGGGGTGAGTGGGTGGTATGCTGGAATAGCATCACCCATTTTTTTTTGGAAAACACACCCTATCCATTTGTAAATACACTATGCTCCATAATTTTGGAGCTCTCTCATTCAATTAAGGAGTTCAATTTCAGATTTGGTTCATGATTTTGATTGAGGTTATTTTGAATTTGGTTCATAGTTTTTATTCAATTGAGGTGTTCAATTTCGGATCTGGTTCACAATTTTGACTGCGTCAATGATTTTGATTGAGGTGTTCAATTTTGAATTTGATTCATGATTTTGACCAAGTCAAAGATTTCTCAAATCAATCGGCAACAATCAACCAATAAAAACACATGTGTCCCAGCACCCTCTCATCACCTGGCAAAAAAAGAATCGTCAACATGCGACACTTTAGAAAGGGCCCACCAAGACACCAATAGAGTACACGAAACTGTTCCATATACATGTGGGTTGATTAGCAAATAACACAGAATCACACCGCTAGAAAAGGCTCACCAAGACACCATGCTACTTGTGAGCTGCTGATGTCTACTACGCAACTTTTATTCTTGTAGACTTTGTTGGGCCTCCAAGTGCAGACTTTGTAGGACAGCAGCAAATTTCCCTCAAGTGGATGACCTAAGGTTTATCAATCCGTGGGAGGTGTAGGATGAAGATGGCCTCTCTCAAACAACCTTGCAATCAAATACAAGCAATCTCTTGTGTCCCCAACACACCCAATACAATGGTAAATTGTATAGGTGCACTAGTTCGGCGAAGAGATGGTGATACAAGTGTAGTATGGATAGTAGATATAGGTTTTTGTAATCTGAAATAATAAAAACAGCAAGACAGCAAGTGATAAAACGGAGCACAAACGGTATTCCAATGCTTAGAAACAAGGACTAGGGTTCATACTTTCACTAGTGCAATCTCCCAACGGTGCTAACATAATTGAATCATATAACAATCCCTCAACATGCGACAAAGAATCACTCCAAAGTTTCTATCGGAGAACGTAGGACGAAAACGTGTATCAACCTATGTGCCTAGATTACCCCAATGTCACCATGGGAATCCGCAAGTTGAATACCAAAACATACATCAAGTAACTCAATAGAATACCCCATTGTCACCACGGGTATCCACATGCAAGACATACATCAAGTGATCTCAAATCCAATATTCAATCCAACATAACGAAACCTCAAAGAGCAAGACTCAATTCATCACAACAAGATAGAGAGAGGGAAGAAACACCATATGATCCAACTATATTAACAAAGCTCGCGATACATCAAGATCGTGCCAAATCAAGAACACAAGAGAAAGAGAGAGAGAGAGATCAAACACATAGCTACTGGTACATACCCTCAGCCCCGAGGGTGAACTACTCCCTCCTCGTCATGGAGACCGCCGGGATGATGAAGATGGCCTCCGGTGATGACCCCCCCTCCGGCAGAGTGCCGGAACAGGGCTCCGGATGAGATCGCTTTGGTACAGAGGCTTGCGGCGGCGGCGTGGGAGTTCTAGGTTTCTTTTCGGGGTTTCTGGTATTTATAGGATTTTTCAGCGTTGGATTTACGCCAGGGGGGCCCACGAGGGAGCGACAAGCCTGCCCGGCGCGCCCTGGGGGAAGGGCGCGCCCCCCAGGCTTGTCGCGTCCTCGTGGCTCTTCTGGTCCTTCCACGAAGCTTCGGGGGTTTCTTTTGGTCCATAAAAAATCACCGTAAATTTTCAGCCCATTCCGAGAACTTTTATTTCTGCACAAAAAACAACACCACGGTAGTTCTGCTGAAAACAGCGTCAGTCCGGGTTAGTTCCATCCAAATCATACCAAAACCACATAAAATTGTTATAAACATGGCATGAATACTTCATAAATTATAGATACGTTGGAGACGTATCAGCATCCCCAAGCTTAATTCCCGCGCGTCCTCGAGTAGGTAAATGATAAAAGAAATAATTTATGAAGTGTGAATGCTAGCATAGTGCATAAGTTTGATCAATGATAATTCAAATCACTTTTTCCATCATCATTATATATCATAAACAGTAGCTCATCTCATAAAACTTCTCATGATCAAGTAGCAAGCTATTCACATGTTAAAGTATAGATCATAAACTTTCTTGAAAACTAACAAACGATGTTCTTAGTCATCAAACAATTCTAATTCATCTTATTTTCAAGAAGGGTCTATGTAAGAGCTTTGATTTAGCAAATTTCACATACTCAACTATCATATAGTCTTCCATGATTGCAGACACTCAAAGCATATTTTTAGAACAAACCGTTTCAGTCAAACACATAGGAAGATAGGGGCTTAATGTTTTGCCTCCCAACTTATTTATCTCATGGATAATGTCAACAATAATAACTCATGATCACCTATATTCAACTGGATATATGTCACGCCCAATATGCGATCCTATTCTCGAGGAACTCGGAGGCCCCACCAAGAGTAGAAACGCATATTGGAGACGCTTGCAAGGTGGATATCATTACATCGTACCACATACATAATAGATGGGGATACATAAATACATACAACCATCAAATGAATACATCAATACATAACAAACATCATACAGAAGGGCAGCATCCGACTACGGATGAAATCAAACGAAAAGAAGAACGACATCCACCCTGCTAGCCCAGGCTGCCGACTAGGAACCTATCCCCAGATCGACGACGAAGAAGAAGCAGAAGAAGAACTCCAAAGCAAACAAGCATCGCTCTCACGTCAAGACATCGCATTACCTGTACCTGCAACTGTTGTTGTAGTAATCTGTGAGCCACGAGGACTCAGCAATCCCATAACCATGGGTAGCAAGACTATCAAAGCTTAAATGGGTATGGAAGGGGTAAAGTGGTGAGGTTGCAGCAGGCACTAAGCATTATATGGTGGCTAACTTACGAGTACAAGAATAAGAAGAGCATCTACGCAAACGGTCGCAAACTACAAATGATCACTAAGTGATCCTGAACACCTACTTACGAGTCAAACATAACCCCACCGTGTTCTCTTCTCGAACTTCCTCGAAAAGAGACGGTCACGGTTACGCACACGGTTGGTGAATTTTTAATTAGGATTTAGTGTCAAGTTCTCTACAACCGGAGGTTATAAATATCCAAGTGCCACATAACTGCGGGCACGGCTTCGCGTAAGATTTAACCCTGCAGGGGTGTTCCAACCTGGCCCATCATAAGCCTACACAAGCTGCGGTGGAAATACCTCAACCTCGAGATAGCCCAAAGTATCCTCGGAATCCCGGTGCACAAGACATTTCGACAATGGTAACACGATTCCAGCAAGACCTCCCGGCGTGCCGACACCCTGATAGTAGCCGCGCGTATCTCGTCTCAGGCCACGACCGGATGAGCTAAGCGTACAGTAACTAACGTCCCGAGTTGCCCCGGGTAGCCCGCACGGTGCTCTAGTTCGGACCAGCACCATCAGCACTGGCCCACCTGCATTATGTGGAATTAAAAGAATCCTCGGGTTCATGACGCCCTATGCCAATTAATTATTTAGTTCAGTATTATTATGTTGGCAAATGTTAAAACCAATGTTAGGCCTTGCTGGAAGCGGTTATTCAAAGCGAACTGTCAAGAGGGTCCCATTCCCCTGAGCATGTTAGGAACGCTAAACATGGATCATAACACCAGCATTACGGAAACTAGGGCGGCTTGAGTGGAACAAAACACTAGGCGAAAATAAGAGATATTGTGATATCCCAACATATCCATGTCCCAACATGGAACAACCTGCAAGAGCACCTGCAACTAGCAACGCTATAAGAAAGGGGCTGAGCAAAGCGGTAACATAGCCAAACAACGGTTTGCTGGGTAAGTGTGGTCAGAGGCTATATCATGGCATATGGGAGGCTGCCATATATGTGGTAGGAAGCGCGACATAGCGATAGCAACGAGACAACTAGCAAGCAAAGACAGTAAAGATATCCAAGGTCATGGTCATCTTGCCTAAAATCCTGCTCGGAAGAAGAACGAGTCCATGAAGAAGACGAACCAACGTAGTCGAACGAATCCTCACAATCGCATCGAAAGCAGAACTATCGAGGAGAAGCACAACCGGAAAGAAGCAAACAACATGGTAAACACACAAGCATAAACATGGCATGATGCACAATCAAATATGATGCATGACAAGATTAAATGTTGTTAAACATAGCAAGAGATGAAGCATAAGCAATCCATACAACTACGCAAATTTAAATGAGGCCGGTAACACAAATAACAATTCCGGAAAATCCCCATATGCAAATTTCGAAATTGGTACTGATCTGAATTAAACACAATGTTAAAGTGGTTAAACAGCAAGTTTACATGCATCATGATTATCTACGCGTTTTTCTAGTCAAGTTACATTTGTAGATCATTTAATTCGGAGCTACGGTCTAGAAGATACGAGCTAAACAAGTTTAACATGTCATATGGTACAAAATGCATGGAAACATCACCAACACATTCTCAAATCAAGGATGCAACATGACAATATGAATCTACACACAATTCTAAGCAAGTTTCATATAGGACATGATCAAAACGGAGCAACGGTTCAACAATTACAATCAATACAAGCTATAATAATAATCTGCCCCAAAACAGTAACATAGCACTTTGCCAACATCAAAACAGCAAGCTACAGGCACATGATGGGCACAAACTTGATATGCACTTGAAATAGACATGACATACTTCAAATCATCTTTAAGGTTCAGGTTCATAGGCATCAAGGTTAAGTCAATATGATCCATGCAAAATGCAATGTTCTGCTAAACAGGGCATATACATGAGCAGAGTTAACATGATGGCAACTTGAGAGCAAGAAAGAGACATGCTACAGGAACTTTACATGGCAACCAAAGGCATGGCATCGAAGTACACATTGCATAGACCAAATCACATGAAGGAATCATATGCATATGAGCTATAGATTAGTGGCAACCATCAAGCAAAGTTGGCAAGTTTTATCACAGACAGCTTTTACTCAGAACAGCAACATTAACTAGGCATGTTTACAAGCTCATGGCACTCACATCAAGGCATATCATGGCATGAAATAAATACTAGCAGCAAGAAGACATGAAAATGCTCTAAAGCCATGTTGACAAGTTGCTTATATGGTGCATGTATTAAATCACACAAAAATGACAAAGTGACAAGTATTAACAGTTTCCAGCAGTAACATTAGGATGCACTTTTGCAACAGAGATTATGACATGTATATGGATCCTAACATGAATGCAAATGGCACCATCATATAGAGCACGAAGAGTAGATAATTTTACATATATATATATATATATATATATATATATATATATATATATATATATCATTTTCATAGGATCAACATGTGCAAAGATATGGCCCACACAAAATGCACATATGATGATTTTTGCAGAAAAGACTTGGGTGTTTCTAAACAGAACTGAGCGACAGATAGCTATGTACCGCACAGGCGGAATATAGGGGCGGCGCTCACCATTGGGCCCATCGGGCCGGTCGGTGATGAGGTCGGCCAAACTGGGCGGTTCGGGCGGCGGTTCGGGTGGGCCGGCCCGGTTCAGTCGAACCGGCTGGTCCGGTCGGTCTTCTCCGGTTCGTAGGCGCAGGCGACATGGCCCACTCGTCAGCGACACGGGCGAGCAGCAGCGCGGAGGAGGCCGGCGAGCTTGGCGGCGGGCGGCTGGGACGAGCGCCGGCGAGGGACGAGGCGGCAAGGAGGAGGCCGGGGATGGGCGCCGGAGGCCGGATCCGGTGGCTGCCTCTCCGTTCCCAGCGTCGACGGCGAGATCGGCGAGCTCGAGGGCCAACGCCCATGGCGGCTCCTGCCAAGGCAGAGAGAGAGGTGAGGCTAGGGAGAAGGAGAAAGGAGAGAGAAGGAGAGGGAGGCGAGGCCGGCCTGGAGGAGGTTGCTGCTGCTCCGGCTAGCAGCTCCGGCGAGGCCACCGGCGGGGTCGGCGGCGAGGCGCTCGGGGTCGAGCAGAAGGAGGCGCGGGCGCGAGGCGCTGGACACGGGAGGCTCGGGGAGCTCCCTGGCGGCGGCGAGATCCGGGCCCAGATGGGCTCGGGCGGGCTCAGATCTGGGCTTTGTGGGCCCTGCGTGGCTGGAGGTGGGAGGCTGCGGGCGAGGTGGCGGCTGGTGGTTGGGGTGGAGCGGAAAACGAGGGAGGCTAGGGTTTTCCAGAAATGGAGGGCTAGGTCTTCCTTTTATAGGCAGGGGGCTAGATGGAGGGGTTTGAGGCCGCTTCAGACCCTCCGATCGGGATCGGACGGCTCCAGCGAGATGGGAAGGGCTAGCTGGGCTAGGTGGGCTGTGTGGGAGTGAATTGGGCTGAGAGAAGAGAGAGGATAGCAGCCCGGCACGGTCTTCGGAACACCGAAAACATCCGACGTTTATCCAGCTATAGTGCCGCTATAGGTTATCCGTTGAGGCATCAAACGACCTCCGAATGGAACGAAATTTGGCAGGCGGTCTACCTACAACATAACAAGACCGCACGCCAACTTTCAACCCATTCCGAGAACATTTTTATCCCACTTATAAAATAATATTTCGGAGGTGCCGCGGGCGTGTGCGAGTGTGTCGGGACTCGAAACGGACAACGGAAGGAATCGGGAAGAACGCCAACTACGAACGGATGCAAGTTTTGAAAAACATGCGGATAAAATGCACATGATGACATGGCCAAGTGCAACACGCAAGCGAATGACATGGCAATGACGACGAATAAATGGAAGACATCTGGAGCATCGGTCTCGGGGCATCACAATATATGTGCCTGGATCTTTCCCCACCACATGATGCTTGCCAAGAGAGAAAATAAAAATGGAATAGAGAAGAACACTATTGACTCTTGCATAAAAGTAAATACATAAAGTAAAAGATAGGCCCTTCGCAGAGGGAAGCAGAGGTTGTCATGCGCTTTTTATTTTTGGATGTGCAAGCTCTTAATGCAAAGGAACGTCACTTTATATTGCCCCTTGTGATAGCAACCTTTATTATGCAGCCTGTCGCTTTTATTTCTTCACCATCACAAGATCGTACAAAGCTTATTTTCCCTTACAATAAAAGATCATACATATTTAGGAGCAATTTTTATTGCTTTTGCACCGATGACAACTTACTTGAAAGATCTTATTCAATCTATAGGTAGATATAGTGGACTCTCATGACATGAAACTGGGTTCAAGGGTTTTGGATGCACAAGCAATATCTCTACTTAGTGCAGATTTTTGGCTAGCAAACGATAGGGGGCAAGCACCACATGTTAGAGGATCCAAGAACATGTAACTTCTATGTGAATATAAACAAACATAACCCATTACGTTGTCTTCCTTGTCCAACGTCAACTACTTGATCAAGTTTGAAAATAATTAATGGGGGCTCACAATCATAGAAGATGTCCAAGATAGTATATTTATATATGAAATCTTTCTTCCTTCAATATTCTTTCATGAATTGTTCAAGTGACCAATGCTGTGTTTGCTAACATTCAACAAATTTTACCACTTATACTTTTTTTATGTGAAGTCACTACTCCCCATGGGACAAGCATATGAAACACATATAATTTCAACTTTATGATATTCAATTCATTCAACAATTCACTCTTAGGATATAAGTGAAGCACGAGAGTGAACGATAAACTACTCAAAAAGATATAAGTGAAGAACAAATAGTAGTTGAGTAAATAAGTAGCTATGTGAAGACTCTCTCCAAATAAAGATTTCAGATCTGATAATTTTATTCAAATATCAAACAAAATGAAAATAAAAGGACACTCCAAGAATAGCACATATCATGTGAACAAGTAAAAACTTAGGCTAACCGATAGGTGTTGATGAAGAAAGGTGGGATGCCCACCGGGGCATCCCCAAGCTTAGTTGCTTAAGACTTCTTGGAATGTTATCTTGGGGTGCCTTGGGCATCCCCAAGCTTGAGCTCTTGTGTCTCCTTAATTCCTCTCATATCATGGCTTCTCCTAAATCTTAAAAACTTCATCCACACAAAACTCAACAAGAACTCGTGAGATAAGTTAGTATAAATCAACTCAAAACCTTAACATTCTCTACTGTAGAAAATCACAAAAATTATAATTAAACATTGCATACTAAATGCCTCTGCATATTTAATACTCCTATCCTCAAATAGAACCATTAAACAAGCCAACATATGCAAACAATGCAAACATAACAGCAATCTGTCTATACAGAACAGTCTGTAAAGGATGAAGCAAATCCATACTTATTTAACTCCAAAAATTCTGAAAATTTACCACACTAAATAAAATTTATCATATCTTACTGTGTAAATTTTTTAAGATTTTATCATGTTCTGACTATTCAGGAATATTCTGGACATAACAGAAAACTTTCTGTTTTCAAACAGCAACACATAAACTTGCAAACTGAGCATGGTAAAGGCTATAATTGGTATTTTATTAAACTAAAAGATACAAAACATTATTATTGATTACAGAAAGCAAATATCAACAAAATAAAATGACGCTCCAAGCAAAACTCATATTATGTGACGAATAAAAATATAGCTCCAAGTGAGGTTACCGATAATGTTGAAGACGAAAGAGGGGATGCCTTCCGGGGCATCCCCAAGCTTGGAAGATTGAGTATTCCTTGAATATTACCTTGGGGTGCCTTGGGAATCCCCAAGCTTAGGGTCTTGCCGCTCCTTATTCTCCTCATATCGTTGTCTCACCCAAAACTTGAAAACTTCAATCACACAAAACTTAACGGAACTTGTGAGATAGGTTAGTATGATAAAAAATAAATCATCCACTTAGGTACTATCAAGACAAGATTCATAATTTTTCTCACATAATACCTACAGTATTCTATAATTTCCACAATTTATATTACTCAATATAAGCTATGGAAACACTAAAACAAGCAAACTATGCAATAAAAACAGAATCTGTCAAAAACAGAACAACATGTAGTGAGTGAATTAAAAATCATACTTCTGTACCTCCAAAAATTCTGAAACATTAGGAAAACATAAAAAATTTGTAACCCAATACTGTGTAAAAATTTCAGAATTTTCTCGCGCTCCAGTACAGAATAGAAATTCCAGCATTGGATGCAAAAGTTTCTGTATTTGCACAGAATCAAATTAGCAAGCATCCACACTATCCCAAAGGCTTTACTTGGCACATTATTGAAAGAAAACATGATTACTACAGTATCTTAATCATGTGGACACACAAAAATAGTAGGTATAAATATTGGTTTGTCTCCCAACAAGCGCTTTTCTTTAATGCATTTTAACTAGGCATGATGATTTCAATGATGCTCACATAAAAAGTGAAGAATTGAAACACAATGGGAGCATCATGAAACATATGGCAATCACATTTAAGCCTAACCCACTTCCTATGCATAGGGATTTTGTGAGCAAATAATTTATGTGAGCAAGAATCAACTAGCATAGGAAGGCAAGACAAGTATAACTCAAAACTTTCAACACATAGAGAGGAAACTTGATATTATTGAGATATGTAGAAGCATATATTCCTCTCTCAAAATAATTTTCAGTAGCATCATGAAGAAATTCAACAATATAACTATCACATAAAGCATTCCTTTCATGATCCACAAGCATAATTTTTTTACTACTCTCCACATAAGCAATTTTCTTCTCATTCATAATAGTGGGAGCAAACTCAACAAAATAACCATCATGAGATACTTGATTGGCATAATCCAATTGAAAATTAAAATCATGATGACAAGTTTCATAGTTATCATTATTCTTTATAGCATACATGTCATCACAATAATCATCATAGATAGCAACTTTGTTGTCATAATCAATTGAAACCTCTTCCGAAATAGTGGATTTATCACTAAATAAAGTCATGACCTCTCCAAATCCACTTTTCTCATTGTAATCATCATAAATAGGAGGCATGCAATCATCATAACAAATTTTCTCATCAAAACTTGGGGGGCTAAAAATATCATCTTCATCAAATATAGCATCCCCAAGCTTATGGCTTTCCATATCATTAGCATCATGGATATTCATAGAAAGCATACTAACAACATTGCAATCATGCACATCATTCAAAGATTTTATGCCAAAGATTTTGTTGAATTCTTCTTCTAACACTTTGGCACAATTTTCTGATCCATCATTTTCAAGAAAGACATTATAGAGATAAAGCATTTGAGGCAACCTCAATTCCATTTTTTTTGCAGTTTTCTTTTATAAAACCAAACTAGTGAATAAACAAGAAACTAAAAGATTCAATTGCAAGATCTAAAGATATACCTTCAAGCACTCACCTCCCCGGCAACGGCGCCAGAAAAGAGCTTGATGTCTATTACGCAACTTTTATTCTTGTAGACTTTGTTGAGCCTCCAAGTGCAGAGTTTTGTAGGACAGCAACAAATTTCCCTCAAGTGTATGACCTAAGGTTTATCAATCTGTGGGAGGTGTAGGATGAAGATGGTCTCTCTCAAACAACCCTGCAATCAAAGAGAAGCAATCTCTTGTGTCCCCAACACACCCAATACAATGGTAAATTGTATAGGTGCACTAGTTCGGCGAAGAGATGGTTATACAAGTGTAGTATGGATAATAGATATAGGTTTTTGTAATCTGAAATAATAAAAACAGCAAGACATCAAGTGATAAAACGGAGCACAAACGGTATTCCAATGCTTAGAAACAAGGCCTAGGGTTCATACTTTCACTAGTGCAATCTCCCAATAGTGCTAACATAATTGAATCATATAACAATCCCTCAACATGCGACAAAGAATCACTCCAAAGTTTCTATCGGAGAACGTAGGACGAAAACGTGTATCAACCTATGTACCTAGATTACCCCAATGTCACCACGGGAATCCGCAAGTTGAAAACCAAAACATACATCAAGTAACTCAATAGAATACCCCATTGTCACCACGGGTATCCACATGCAAGACATACATCAAGTGATCTCAAATTCAATATTCAATCCAACATAACAAAACCTCAAAGAGCAAGACTCAATTCATCACAACAAGATAGAGAGAGGGAAGAAACACCATATGATCCAACTATATTAACAAAGCTCACGATACATCATGATCGTGCCAAATCAAGAACACAAGAGAGAGAGAGAGAGAGAGAGATCAAACACATAGCTACTGGTACATACCCTCAGCCCCGAGAGTGAACTACTCCCTCCTCGTCATGGAGACCGCCGGGATGATGAAGATGGCCTCTGATACGTCTCCAACTTATCTATAATTTTTGATTGTTCCATGCTATTATATTATCAATCTTGGATGTTTTTATATACATTTACAGCAATTATATATCATTTTTTGGGACTAACCTATTAACTTAGTGCCCAGTGCCAGTTGCTGTTTTTTGCCTGTTTTTGGTTTTCCAGAATATCAGTACCAAACGAAGTCCAAATGCCACGAAACTTTTTGGATATTTTTTTCTGGACATAACAAGTACTGGAAGCTTCGGGAGAGGGCCAGAAGATGGAGCAGTAGCCCACGAGGCACCAGGGTGCGCCCCAAGGGGGTGGCGCGCCCTGGTGGCTTGTGGGGCCCACACAGCTCCGTTTGACCTAATTCCACCACTATAAATTCTCTAAAATCGGGAAACCAACAGAGGAGTCCATGAAATACTTTTTCCGCCGCCGCAAGCTTCTGTTCTCGAGAGATCCCATCTGGAGGCCTTTCCCAACGGAGGGGCTCTACATCAACCTTGCTGCCCTTCCGATGATGCGTGAGTAATTTACCACAGACCTTCGGGTCCATAGTTAGTAGCTAGATGGCTTCTTCTCTCTTTTTGATCTTCAATACAATGTTCTCCTCGATGTTCTTGGAGTTCTATCCGATGTAATCACTTTTTGTGGTGTGTTTGTTGGGATCCGATGAATTGTGAGTTTATGATCAGATTATCCATGAATATTATTTGAGTCTTCTCTTATCTCTTTTATGCATGATTATTATAGCTTCGTATTTCTTCTTCGATCTATTGATTTGGTTTGGCCAACTAGATTGATTTATCTTGCCATGGGAAGAGGTGTTTTGTAATGGATTCGATCTTGCGGTGCTCAATACCAGTGACAGAAAGGGACATGACACGTATGTATCATTGCTATTAAGGGTAAAAAGATGGGGTTTATTCATGCGTGAGTTTACTTTGTCTACATCATGTCATCTTGCTTAAGGCGTTACTCTGTTCTTTATGGACTTAATACACTAGATGCATGCTGGATAGCGGTCGATGTGTGGAGTAATAGTAGTAGATGCCGGCAGGAGTCGGTCTACTTGTCTCGGACGTGATGCCTATATACATGATCACTGCCTTGGATATCGTCATGATTATTTGCTTTTCTATCAATTGCCCAACAGTAATTTTAATTACCCACCGTATGCTATTTTCTTGAGAGAAGCCTCTAGTGAAAACTATGGAACC
The DNA here is from genome assembly GCA_039707655.1 of Elymus sibiricus. Taxonomy (NCBI): domain Eukaryota; kingdom Viridiplantae; phylum Streptophyta; class Magnoliopsida; order Poales; family Poaceae; genus Elymus; species Elymus sibiricus. The sequence continues at coordinate 320,722,288 of CM077670.1, read as the reverse complement.
CGGGTCTATCTAAATCATATATTAAAAACCCTAAAAATACCTTGCTGCACTTTTTCTTTATTTATTTTATTTTTTATTTTTGTTTCAATCTATCTATCTATCACATACAATTTAATCTTGCAATTAACCGCCGAGGGATTGACAGCCCCTTGTTTGCGTTGGGTGCAAGGATTTGTTGTTTTGTGTGCAGGTGCTACTAACGAGGTGTTGCGTGATTCTCCTACTGGATTGATAACCTGGGTTTCATAAATGAGGGAAATACTTATCTCTACTGTACTGCATCTCCCTTCCTCTTCAGGGAATTACCAACGCAGCTCACAAGTAGCAGGAAGAATTTCTGGCGCCGTTGCCGGAGAGACATCATCAACATCTATCAAGTACCTATGCATAAAACTTTCATCTCCTTGCATTTACTTTATTTACCTTTTATTTGCATTTGCCTCTTATTTTCATCTCCCCCACTTCTAAAATAATTTTACAAAAAAATACAAAAATATTTTGTGTGCTATCTTTGCTTGTGTTGCCATGTGCCTTCTATTTGCTTGCATCTTTGCTTGCTAAAAATCTATTGATATGGATCCTCATCCACTAGCTAATCTTTTCAAAAGATCCAATTATGATGAACAAATTGCTAGTGAGTTGAGTGCACTTGATTATCTCTATGAAGTTTTGCTTGAAAATCATGAATCTGAAAATTATGATGAAGTGTTGAAAGAAGAAATTTATAAAGTGATTCATGATAGCTCCTTGAATGAAAAGCATGACTGCAATGATGTTATTATAAATTCTATTAATGTCGATTGTGTTAATAATATGCAAAACTACAAGCTTGGGGATGATGATTTTGTTATGTCCACTACTTATTGCAATGATCATGATTGGGGTGATGGTGCTTCTTATGATCTTGAAAATTTATTTAAACCTCATGATGAATATGTTACTGATAATAAAATTTTCAATACTATTAAAAGTGGGTTTGGAAGAGCGTCAACTTTAGGTAATAATGATCCCACTATCTTGGAAGATTATAAAACTTTTATGCATGTGGATCATGAAGAGAATATTTTATATGATAGCTATATTGTTGAATTTGACTATGATCCTACATGTAATTATTATGAGAGAGAAAAATATGGTTGTAGAAATTTTCATGTTACTCAATTACCTCTCTTGAAGTTCAAATCGTTAATGCTATGTTCTTCTTCCTTGCATATGCTAGAGATTGCTTGTCTTGATAATTTGTTCTCCTATAAAATGCCTATGCATAGGAAGTATGTTAGACTTAAGTGTGTTTTTCATATACTTCATGATGCTCTCTTTGTGTTTCTATTATTATCTCTCATGAGAGCATCATTGAAATCTCAAGCCTATCTTAATGGCTATAAAGAAAGAGCTTGTTGCGAGGCAACCCAATAATAAAATAAAAAATTTCCTTTTTATTTTTGTTCTTGTGTGTTTACACAATTATGCTACTGTTATGCTTGTGTTTTTATGTTTTAATTAGTGTTTGTGCCAAGTAAAGCCTTTTGGATGACTTGGAAGATAGTATAATTGATGCTGTTTGGAAAACAGAAAGTTTTGCGTCAAGTGCTGGAATTTTAATTCTGTACAGGAGGGTCAGAAAAATCTGAAATTTTTACACAGTATTGGTATATGAATTTACCACGTTTTCCTAATTTTTCAGAATTTTTGGAGTTACATAAGTATAGCTTTTAAGTAGATCTTTAAAGACTGTTCTGTTTTAGACAGATTCTGTTTTTGTTGCATAGTTTGCTTATTTTGATGAATCTATGGATCGTATCGGGGGGTATGAGTCATGGAGAAGTTGGAGTACAGTAGCATTATGCCAATATTAAATATGAATCAATTTACTACAGTACTTAAACTTAAAGATTTATTTGTTATACTAACGGATCTCACGAAGGTTTTGTTGAGTTTTGTGTGATTGAAGTTTTCAAGTTTTGGGTGAGATCACGATAGATGAAGGAATAAGGAGTGGCAATATCCTAAGCTTGGGGATGCCGAAGGCACCCCAAGGTAATATTCAAGGAAGACTCAAGCATCTAAGCTTGGGGATGCCTCGGAAGGCATCCCCTCTTTCTTCTACCAACCATCGGTAATTTTACTTGGAGCTATATTTTTATTCGTCACATGATATGTGTTTTGCTTGGAGCATCATGTATTATATGAGTCTTTGCTTTGTTTGCTTTTTAGTTTGTCACAATCATCCTTGCTGGACACATCTATTTGAGAGAGCCACACGTTCATCATAATTTATTAGAATACTCTATGTGCTTCACTTAATTTTTTTGAGCTAGGCAGTTGCTCTAGTACTCCACTTAAATCTTTTTGAGCACGGCGGTGGCCATATTTTGAAGAAATATTTAAACTCTCATGCTTCACTTATATTATTTTGAGAGTTGATAAGATTAAAATTTTGAAGAAATATTTGCGCTCTCATGCATCACTTATATCTTTTTGAGAGTTGACAATAGTAATGGTAATTTGCACAAGATATGAATTTGGTCCCAAAGTGATGAATATTCAAGAGGGATATAACAAAAACTTTTATATAGATCATTGGATATAATAAGTGTGATTCCTTGCAATAGTTTTGCGATATGGAGATAATAATATGTGAGTCATGTTAGTGAGTAATTGTGATTTAGTAAGAATATATTAGTGTTAAGGTTTGTGATTCCCTATGCATGCACATTAAGTCAATAGTTATGCAAAGAAATTATATCCTACTTATGTTGCATTATTCGGTGTTAGTTATGTTCAATGCATGTTTATGACCGTTTTTGCTTTTTGGTTGGTTGCTTCTCAATCTATTTGCTAGCCTTCATTTGTACTAAGCGGAAATACTGCTTGTGCATCCAAACTCCTTAAACCCAAGTTGTGCCAAATGAGTCCACCATATCTACCTGCATGCGGTGTTTCCATGCCGTTCCAAGTAAATTTGCATGTGCCAACTCTAATTTTCAAAATAATTTTCCATTTTGTGTGCCCGTACCGCTCATGAAGCAGCAGGGGGTGGCCAATATTTTCATGCTAAGTGTGTTATTCTCACAATGAGTGTTTATTCACTTGTCATTGCACGAGAGAGTGGCTGGTAATAGGGATTCCCAGTCCCATAATGAATCAAAAATTAATAACAACAAAATTCCTTGGAAAGTGTTTGTATGGAGGGCACCCGTGGATACGGCTAGCCATGGATTGTGAAAGAATGGTGGAAAGGAAATAAACTTTACTTTCTGTTTGGGAACCGCCTATGATGTGTCTAGCATGGAAGATATTGGGAATTCTCGGTCATTTTCGTTGACAGGAAAAGCATGCCTCTCAAAATATTTTTATCTCTCTAATTTAAGCTTTGAGCTCTGGCACATTAGCAAATCTCTGTTTCCCTCTGCGAAGGGTCTATCTATTTACTTTTATGCAATTTTTATTTTTATTTTGATTCTCCATCTTCTCTTATAAAGCACCAACTAGAGAGCACTATTGTCATACTTGTGCATTGTGTGTAGCTAATATTGAGTGTGTTTCATGAATGGATCAATGATTGAGCATAATGGGCTAGGGATAACTTTCTTTAGCGTTGATATTTTGAAAGACATGGTTGCTTGTTAGCATGCTTGAGTATTTATATCTTCATGTCAAATTATAGACTATTGCTTTGAATCATTCAAGTCCAAATGTCCATGCTATAAAAGAAAAGAATACATGATGAATATGATAGGTAGCATTCCACATCAAAAATTCTGTTTTTATCATTTACCTACTCGAGGACGAGCAGGAATTAAGCTTGGGGATGCTGATACGTCTCCAACGTATCTATAATTTTTGATTGTTCCATGCTATTATATTATCAATCTTGGATGTTTTTGTATACATTTACATCAATTATATATCATTTTTTGGGACTAACCTATTAACTTAGTGCCCAGTGCCAGTTGTTGTTTTTTGCCTGTTTTTGGTTTTCCAGAATATCAGTACCAAACGAAGTCCAAATGCCACGAAACTTTTTGGAGATTTTTTTATGGACATGACAAGTACTGGAAGCTTCGGGAGAGGGCCAGAAGATGGAGCAGTAGCCCACGAGGCACCAGGGCGCGCCCCAGGGGTGGTGGCGCGCCCTAGTGGCTTGTGGAGCCCACACAGCTCCGTTTGACCTAATTCCACCACTATAAATTCTCTAAAATTGGGAAACCAACAAAGGAGTCCACGAAATAATTTTTCCGCCACCGCAAGCTTCTGTTCTCGAGAGATCCCATCTGGAGGCCTTTTCCGGTACTCCGCCGGAGGGGGAATCGATCACGGAGGGGCTCTACATCAACCTTGCTGCCCTTCCGATGATGCGTGAGTAATTTACCACAGACCTTCGGGTCCATAGTTAGTAGCTAGATGGCTTCTTCTCTCTTTTTGATCTTCAATACAATGTTCTCCTCGATGTTCTTGGAGTTCTATCCGATGTAATCACTTTTTGCGGTGTGTTTGTTGGGATCCGATGAATTGTGAGTTTATGATCAGATTATCCATGAATATTATTTGAGTCTTCTCTTATCTCTTTTATGCATGATTATTATAGCTTCGTATTTCTTCTCCGATCTATTGATTTGGTTTGGCCAACTAGATTGATTTATCTTGCCATGGGAAGAGGTGTTTTGTAATGGATTCGATCTTGCGGTGCTCAATACCAGTGACAGAAAGGGACATGACACGTATGTATCATTGCTATTAAGGGTAAAAAGATGGGGTTTATTCATGCATGAGTTTACTTTGTCTACATCATGTCATCTTGCTTAAGGCGTTACTCCGTTCTTTATGGACTTAATACACTAGATGCATGCTGGATAGCGGTCGATGTGTGGAGTAATAGTAGTAGATGCAGGCAGGAGTCGGTCTACTTGTCTCGGACATGATGCCTATATACATGATCACTGCCTTGGATATCGTCATGATTATTTGCTTTTCTATCAATTGCCCAACAGTAATTTTAATTACCCACCGTATGCTATTTTCTTGAGAGAAGCCTCTAGTGAAAACTATGGAACCCGGGTCTATCTAAATCATATATTAAAAACCCTAAAAATACCTTGCTGCACTTTTTCTTTATTTATTTTATTTTTTATTTTTGTTTCAATCTATCTATCTATCACATACAATTTAATCTTGCAATTAACCGCCGAGGGATTGACAGCCCCTTGTTTGCGTTGGGTGCAAGGATTTGTTGTTTTGTGTGCAGGTGCTACTAACGAGGTGTTGCGTGATTCTCCTACTGGATTGATAACCTTGGTTTCATAAATGAGGGAAATACTTATCTCTACTGTACTGCATCTCCCTTCCTCTTCAGGGAATTACCAACGCAGCTCACAAGTAGCAGCCTCCTGTGATGATCCCCCCTCCGGCAGAGTGCCGGAACAGGGCTCCGGATGAGATCGCTTCGGTACAGAGGCTTGCGGCGGTGGCGTGGGAGTTCTAGGTTTCTTTTCGGGGTTTCTGGTATTTATAGGATTTTTCAGCATTGGATTTACACCAGGGGGCCCACGAGGGAGCGACATGCCTGCCCGGCGCACCCTGGGGGGGGCGCGCCCCCCAGGTTTGTCGCGTCCTCGTGGCTCTTCTGGTCCTTCCACGAAGCTTCGGGGGGGTTTCTTTTGGTCCATAAAAATCACCGTAAATTTCCAGCCCATTCCGAGAACTTTTATTTCTGCACAAAAAACAACACCACGGTAGTTCTGCTGAAAACAGCGTCAGTCCAGGTTAGTTCAATCGAAATCATACCAAAACCACATAAAATTGTTATAAACATGGCATGAATACTTCATAAATTATAGATACGTTCGAGACGTATCAGCTGATGTTGAACGTTGCATGAAAATCAAAAAATTTCCTACGAACACCCAAGATCTAATCTAGGAGATGAAAAGCAATGAGAGGGGAGTGTGTCTACATACCCTTGTAGACCGAAAGTGTTAGCTTTGTAACGCGGTTGATGTAGTCGTACTCTTCACGATCCAATCGTGATCCAATCCGATCTAGTGCCGAACGGACGGCACCTCCGAGATTAGCACACGTTCAGCTCGATGGCGTCCTCTCCTTCTTGATCCAGCAAGAGAGGGGGAGGAGGTAGATGAGATCGGAACCAGCACGACGGCGTGGTGGTGGTGGCAGCAGCGGAATTTCGGCAGGGCTTCGCCAAGCGCGTACCGGAGGAAAGGTGGGAGGAGTTGGGAGCGACGGAGGGCAAGGGTGGAGGCGTGCGGCTGCCCTCCCACCCCCCACTATATATAGGGGCAAGGGGGGAGGGGGCGCCGGCCGTAGCCCCTCCTCCAAGGAGGGGGCGGCGGCCCTAGGGGGGTGGCTTGCCCTCCAAGTCAAGGGGAGCGCCCCCATCTAGGGTTCCCACCAACCCTAGGCGCATGGGCCCAGGTGGGAAAGTGGCGCCCAGCCCACCAGGGGATGGTGCACCCCCTTAGCTGCCTATGTGGCCCACCGGGGCAGGTGGGACCCCCCCCCCCCCCGGTGGACCTCCGGAACCCTTTCGGCATTCCCGATACAATACCGGCAAATCCTGAAATCTTTCCGGTGACCAAAATAGGACTTCCTATATATGAATATTTACCTCCGGACCATTCCGGAGCTCCTCGTGATATCCTGGATCCCATCCGGGACTCCGAACAACCTTCGTACTTTCCACTGTTAATATATCATTACTACCCTAGCACTATCGAACGTTAAGCGTGCGACCCTACGGGTTCGAGAACATGCAGACATGACCGAGACACCTCTTCGGTCAATAACCAATAGCGGAATTTGGATACCCATATTGATTCCCACATGTCCAACGAAGATCTTTATCGGTTGAACCACGATGTCGAGGATTCAGTTAATCCCGTATGCAATTCCCTTTGTCTGGCGATATGTTACTTGCCCGAGATTCAATCGTCGGTATCTCCATACCTAGTTCAATCTCGGTACCGGCAAGTCTCTTTACTCATTCCGTAATACAAGATCCCGTGGCTAACTCATTAGCCACATTGCTTGCAAGCTCTTTACAATGTTGTATTACCGAGAGGGCCCAGAGATTTCTCTCCATCATACGGAGTGACAAATCCCATTCTCGATCCGTGCCAACCCAACAAACACCTTCGGAGATACCTGTAGAGCACCTTTATGATCACCCAGTTATGAAGTGACGTTTGGATACACACTAAGTATTCCTCCGGTGTCAGGGAGTTGCACGATCTCATGGTCTAAGGAACAGATACTTGACATGAAGAAAGCTGTAGCAACTAAACTAAATGATCTGATACTAAGCTTACGGTTGGGTCTTGTCCATCACATCATTCTCCTAATGATGTGATGCCGTTATCAAATGACAACTCATGTCTATGGTCAGGAAACCATAACCATCTTTGATCAACAAGCTAGTCTAGTAGAGGCTTACTAGGGACACAGTGTAGTTTATGTATTCACACATGTATTTAAGTTTCCGGTCAATACAATTCTAGCATGAATAATAAACATTTATCATAAACAAGGAAATATGATAATAACCAATTTATTATTGCCTCTAGGGCATATTTCCAACAGTCTCCCACTTGCACTAGAGTCAATAATCTAGTTTACATTGTAATGAATCTAACACCCATGGAGTCCTGGTGCTGATCATGTTTTGCTCGTGGAAGAGGTTTAGTCAACGGGTCTGCCACATTCAGATCTGTATGTACTTTGCAAAGTTCTATGTCTCCATCCTTAATGTAATTACGAATAGAGTTGAAGCGGCGCTTGATGTGCTTTGTCTTCTTGTGAAACCTGGGCTCCTTGGCAATGGCAATAGCTCCAGTGTTGTCACAAAAGATAGTCATTGGATCCGATGAACTAGGTATTACTCCTAGATCGGATATGAACTCTGAAAGTGCAAGTGTCACTTAAATTATATTTTGGTGTGATGACAATGTGGTTAGTGGAACTAATATCGGTTGCTATAGTTTATCTCAGGATATTGGCTTCAAGATGTCTCTGATGGAGGTATGCGACCCCCCCAATTCAAAAAGATCAAAGGCGTGGTTTACCGGCGACTCGAAGGTTTTCGTTTTGGTTCGATTTGAGTTGTAGGAAAAACCGCACTACTAAGAGGGGTCATTTGTGGATTTATGTCGTGTGGGAATGCCATCCTAAAACCATATACACCAGCCTGCCTACTCCTACCACCATATATCCATTAGTGTGCTTGCTGTGGTATCCAGAAAGTTACAACAGAGAAGTTCTGGGTACCCCGTGCGCACGGGGTCTTTTGACCCGTGTGCGCACGGGGTACTGCGTAACTCCCTTGGTACCCCGTGCGCACGGGGTCTTTTGACCCCCGTGCGCACGGGGTACTGTGTAACTCCCTGGGTACCCCGTGCGCATGGGGTCTTTTGACCCCCGTGCGCACGGGGTGGTGATTTGGGCTCTGAGTACCCCGTGCGCACGAGGCTGACTTAGCCCGTGCGCACGGGGTCCAACGGGCAGAAATCCCCTCCTGGTCAAGAACACTATAAAAGCCCCCTTCTTCCACCTCCAACCCCTAACCCTAATGTCTTGTTGAGCTCTACCATTGCTACACCTCATTTTGCTCAATACTCTCAATGCCTCCACCCAAACTTGTTGAAACTTTGGGGATTGGGAGAGCAAGACCCGATCTACACTTTGACCAAACCAAATCGTGTTCCCCGCAATATTCATCCCCCATGACTTGTTACTCTTGGAGCTTAGGCTCCTAGGTGGTTAGAGGTTCCTCCGGAAGCTTCCTTGCTTGTGGTGTGCTCCGGAGAAGTTTGTAAAGGTGTGGTGGTCGCCTTCAAGACCAACCCATAGTGATTCGAGGCTCATCCATTGAGGGTGACTCGAAAGAGATTACGGTGAGCCTTCGGTGGCGTTCCACAAGCTTTGGCTCTGGCACCGCTCTAAACGGAGAGTAGCTCTTCCCCAAGGAAGAGTGAACTTCGGGATAAAATCCGCGTCCTCGTCTCACTTGTGGTTAATCCTTTCCCGCACTTTACTTTACTTTGCTTTGTATGCATGTTGGCTTGCTAATTAGATTGTTGCCTAGCATCTTAGCTTGGAGCTTGCTTGTCATATAGGTTGTGTTCACCTAGTTGCATATCTAGTGAACCTTATTTATCCGCTAAACCTTAAAATTGACAAGAAAGATTAAAATTTGTAGTCTCCTATTCACCCCCCCTCTAGTCGACCGTATCGATCCTTTCAATTGGTATCAGAGCCTCGTGCTCTAATATAAGGTTTTACAACCTTGGAGGATATGGCCGATCTATGGAATGAGGGTGGTGACCCAACTCTTGCGGAGGATGGTCAAAACCTACCCACCGCCGCGGCCGGAGCACTCGGTGCTCCGGTCGTTGCTCCCGTCGCCCCCATTAACCCGGGTGCCCCCTTAACCGCGGCCGACATTCTTTCAATGTTTGCGGACCTCAAAACCGCGATGTTGAAAGAAGTTCGTTCCTCGGTCAAGGAGGAAATTGATGCTCGCTTAAAGCCCTCGACATCCGCCTCAAACTCATTTGATCCAAATGCGGTTCACGATGCAGACGATTCGAGAGAACCCCTTGCATCCCCGGCTCGCACTCAAGTTCCCAAGTACAATGTCGTGGAACCCTTTTACTCACCCCAACCTTTGCAGCACCCTCGCATTAATCCTGTTGGGCCTCCACCCCCTTTGAAAGCTAACGCGTTTGCTAAGTGGAAGCTAGATATGGAATCTCACATTCTCAGTGCATCTACTCAACTATGGTGGATTGTGGTCAACGGTTTCAACCCGAAGGATCCCATGAATCTCACTCCAAGAGAAGCAGTTGATGATCAACTCAATGCTACCGCCCACAACATGTTGCGCACCGCGGCGACCGATGACTATAGTGACTCCATTGCTCTACTCAAGACCGCCAAGGAAATTTGGGATTGCCTTGAGGAGGCCCTCGAAGGGGATGAAGCAATTCGATGATCTCGGTTGGCTTTGCTCAAGCAAGAAGTCAACCTATTTGTGAGAAATGAGGGTGAGACCGCGGAAGAAGTGTACCGTAGGCTAAAGTCCCTTGTGCTCAATTTGAGAACCTTTGGGTGCACTTGGGCAAATGATGATTTCATTAAGGACAAGTTCATTGATGCTATGGTTCTCACGGAACATACCATGGTGATGATGATACATCAATGCCCGGACTATCACAAGTTGACCGCGGCACAAGTTGTATCCACTTTCTCAACTCATGTTCTTTTGGAGACCAAGTCCAAGAAGACCTTTGCCATTGCTCAAGCCACCAAGAACTCAAATCTTGCGTTGAAGGCCAAGAAAGTTGTTGCTCAACCCTCAAGGGATGAAGAAGTTGTTGAAGAAACTTGTGAGGAATATGTTGACACCTCATGCCCGGCAAATGACTTTGTGGAAGACTTGGCTCTCTTGGTCAAGAAATATTCCGGGACCATGGCAAACAAAGGGAAGAATCTTCAAGGAAGATCGTTTGGACGAAGAAAATGCTACAATTGTGATAGCCCAAGACATTTTGTGCATGATTGTCCATATGAGAGACGTGAAGACAAGTCCGAGAAGCTTGTGCTCAAAAAGAAGAAGTTCACCAAGAGGAAAGAAGACAAGGCTCTTGTTCATGAGGAATACATGTCCGGAGATGAAGATGACGGTGATGATGATCATGTGGGCACGACCGCTATTGCCATGCATGCCACTACTACCTCCTCGTCCACCACCGGCCTCTTCGACTCTCCCAACGAGGACAAGCCTTTCACTCATCGTTACCTCATGGCCAAAGAGGAATATACCTCCGGTGGAACACAATGGGTGATCGATAGTGGATGCACCAATCATATGACCGGAGAGAGGGAGATGCTTGTGGAGTTCGTTGATTCGCTCAAGGCTTCTTCGAACATCTCCTTTGGTGATAATAGCAAGGGCAAGGTATTGGGGTTGGGCAAGGTGGTAATCTCTAGTGATTCTTCACTTACGAATGTCATGCTTGTTCAATCCCTTCACTACAATTTACTTTCTACGATTCAATTGGCACGTGCCGGTTATGATTCTCATTTCGGTGAATTTCATGTGACCGTCTTTAAGAGGAGCAATCTCAAAGTGGTCTTTGTTGGGCATGTTGAAGACAACCTTTACGTGGTTGATTTCTCAAAAGAGAAAACTTATCTTGCAACATGTCTAATGGCCAAGGCCGACGTGGGGTGGCTATGGCACCGACGGCTAGCCCACATTGGCATGAGAAACTTACAAGCTCTCTTAAAGGGGGAGCACATCCTTGGACTAACCAATGTGTCTTTTGCCAAAGATCGTCCTTGTAGTGCTTGTATTGCCGGAAAACTTCATGAAAAAGCTCATAAGGTGACGACTATCATTACCACTTTGAGGCCTCTCGAGCTCATTCATTTGGATCTCTTTGGGCCTCCATCTTATGATAGTTTGGGAGGGAGGAGGTATTGCCTTGTCATTGTCGATGACTATACAAGATATACATGGGTGTTCTTTCTCAAGACTAAAGATGAAACACAAGACACCTTCATCAACTTTGCCAAAGAAGCTCAACGTCAACATAATTGTGAGATCAAGGCAATTCGAAGTGACAACGGCACCGAGTTCAAAAATTACACGATGGACGAGTTCTTGAGCGATGAGGGGATCAAGCATCAATATGCCGCACCATACACTCCCGAACAAAATGGTGTTGCGGAAAGGAAGAACCGGACTCTCATTGAGATGGCAAGGACCATGCTTGACGAGTACACGTCTCCAGACAAGCTTTGGGCCGAAACCATCTACACCGCGTGCCATGCTACAAACCGGCTTTATCTTCGTAAGCTCAAGAACAAGACTCCCTATGAACTCCTAATCGGGAGAAAGCCTAACATCAAATACTTTCGAGTATTCGGTTGTAAGTGTTTCATTCTAAACAAGAAATCCCGTTTAGCTAAGTTTGCGCCTAAAACTTATGAGGGCATATTTGTTGGATATGCATCAAACTCTCATGCTTACCGTGTTCTCAACAAATCCACCGGATGCATTGAGGAAACGGTAAATGTGGAGTTTGATGAAGATAACAGTTCCCGTGCGGAGCAAATTGTTCCTAGTGTTGTAGGTGATGAGGCTCCTTCACAAGCTATAAGGACTATGGCGATAGGCCACATTCGTCCACAAGAAACACCCCAAGTCCAAGTAGAAGGAGAAGGAGTAAGAGCCCCTCTTGTGGATTCTCCACAAGGGAAGTCATCACCGCCACCACAAGGTCAAGATGCTATGGGAGATCATGAACCTATCCAAGAACTAGATCAAGTCCCTCATGTTCCCGAGCAAGATCAAGGGCAAGCTCAACCAAATGGTGAAGAACCTATCCTTGAGGCCCATTATCAAGCTCAAGTTCATGATCAAGATCAAGATCAAACCCAACCTCAAGCGTCTTCTCCAACGTCACATTCTAGTGAACGAGAGCTTGAGGTTGTGAAGAGAAGGGTGTCTCCAAGGCTAAAGCTTTCTCAAGGCCAAGCTTCTTCCACAAGTTCAAAACCAAGTGAAGAAGAGCTTACACTCAAAGAGCAAAAAACGGCCGCCAAGCTAAAGCATCTTCAACATCTCACCGACAATATTTATGGAAGCATCAACAAGGGGGTAACTACTCGTAGACGTTTGGCAAACTTTTGCGAACATCACTCGTTTGTCTCTTGTGTTGAGCCCCTTAAGGATGAAGATGCCCTTGACGACCCGGATTGGGTAGATGCCATGCATGAAGAACTCAACAGCTTCACCCGCAACAAAGTATGGACTCTTGTGGAGAGACCCAAAGAACATCATAATGTCATTGGAACAAAGTGGATCTTTAAGAACAAACAAGATGAGCATGGACAAGTCACTAGAAACAAGGCAAGGTTAGTGGCACAAGGGTTCACCCAAGTTGAAGGTTTGGACTTCGGTGAAACCTTTGCCCCCGTTGCCCGTCTTGAGTCCATTCGTATCTTGCTTGCATATGCTTCACATCATGATTTTAAATTGTATCAAATGGATGTGAAGAGTGCATTTCTTAATGGTCCTCTTAAGGAGTTGGTGTATGTCAAGCAACCTCCCGGTTTCGAAGATCTCGATCACCCCTATCACGTTTATGAACTCCATAAGACGCTCTACGGACTTAAACAAGCACCTCGTGCTTGGTATGATCACCTTACGGCGTTCCTAAGCGAGAAGGGGTTCCAGATCGGGTTAATAGATTCCACTCTCTTCACGAAGAGGGTAAAAGGAGAATTGTTTGTGTGCCAAATTTATGTTGATGATATTATTTTTGGTTCCACTAACCATGCTATTAACGTTGAGTTTGAGAATCTTATGACCAAGGAATTTGCTATGAGCATGATGGGAGAGTTGAAGTTCTTCCTCGGATTTCAAGTGAAGCAATTGAGAGGAGGAACCTTCATCAACCAAGCACTTTATATTCATGACATGCTCAAGATGTTCAAAATGCTAGATGTCAAGCCCATGAAGACGCCCATGCCCACCAATGGCCAACTTAATCTTGATCCCAATGGTAAAGATGTGGATCAAAAGGTATATCGCTCCATGATCGGTTCTTTGCTTTACCTTTGTGCATCTAGACCGGATATTATGTTGAGTGTATGCATGTGTGCAAGATTTCAACCTGCTCCCAAGGAGAGCCATTTTTCGGCAGTGAAAAGAATCCTTCGATATTTGGTTCATACCCCAAACTTGGGCCTTTGGTATCCCAAAGGAGCAACTTTCAAGTTAATAGGATACTCAGATTCGAATTGGGCCGGAGACAAGGTAGACCGCAAGTCCACTTCCGGCTCATGTCAATTCCTAGGGAGGTCTTTGGTAAGTTGGTCTTCAAAGAAGCAGAATTGTGTGTCTCTTTCAACCGCCGAAGCCGAGTACATTGCCGCTAGAAGTTGTTGTGCATAATTATTATGGATGAGGCAAACTTTGATGGATTATGGTGTCAAATGTGACAAAGTGCCTCTTTTCTGTGACAATGAAAGTGCAATCAAGATCGTCGACAATCCGGTGCAACATAGCCGAACCAAGCATATTGAGATTCGTCATCACTTCATTCGGGATGATGTGGCCAAGGGAGACATAGATATATTCCATGTCAACACCGAGAAGCAACTTGCCGACATTTTCACCAAGCCACTTGATGAAGCAAGATTCCGCGAGTTAAGGCATGAGCTGAATATTGTGGATATAAGTAACTTGGATTGAGGTTCTTGCATACGCACACATACTCATATAATATCTTGTTTAGGTGTAGGCACATATCTAGGGGGAGCTAGCTCAACTCATGAGCTTTCTCATCCTAGTAGTGCATAAATTGAACAAAATCTTTCACATTAGTCACTTTAAGGTGGCACGTGTGCTTCAAAGATGAGTATTGGTCTTGGGCCCAAGGTTCATATCTTCGCGGTGCCATACCAAACAAACTCAAACATGGTGGCTTCGGCCACCGCCCTCCTTTGGAGGTTGAATCCTTTTTTTTGTGTTGTTTTCTTTGTTGTTTTTCTTGTCCTTGTGTTCGTTTTTGTGGTGTTTGTGTTTTTCGGTTCTCTCCGAGTGCAAGTGCTACACATACACCTTTCCAGTAGTGTTGGATTTCTCTTGCAACGTGTTCAGAAGTGAGACGGGAATGCTTTTTGAGCCTTGGTAAGAATATGCATTCAGCCATGACCCAACAAGTTTCTGCCTGTCAAAACCCTCTGGATACCCCGTGCCCACGGGCATGTACCGTGCGCACGGGGCCCCCGTGTCCACGGTCTTTGTACCGTGCGCACGGGGCCCTTTAGCCCGTGCGCACGGGGTATGCGGTTTCCGGCTCCTAAGAGGTGGGGCGCGGGGGGTTTAGGGTTCATTCCCACCCCGTCGCCCCCTCCACGCCCCAGGACGCCTCCAGGCCGCCGCCGTCGCCTCCTCGTCGCCCGGTGCTCCTCTGTGCGTCGTGGGACTTCGCTGCTCCGTGGAGATCTCCCGGGATGGGGTCCTCCTCTGGTATCCCCCTCCCTTTGTTCTTCCTTTTCCTCCATGGATCCTTGTTAGTCATTAGGGTTTCCTCTTCTTCTAGTCTAGGCCAGTTTTATGGTAGACTAGGAACGGCTGTGCAAATGCTGTGGAGGTTCTCCCTGCCGCACTCACTCCCGGATCTCGATCAGGAAGTGGTTGCCGCTGGGCGAACCCCGTGTCCACGGGGTGTTTGTTGCCCGTGCGCACGGGGCCCCATGTCCACGGGCCTTGTACCGTGCGCACGGGACCCCCGTGTCCACGGTGGTCATACCCCCGTGCGCACGGGGTACACAGTTGCGCCTGTCCTGTTTCTCTGTCTCCATTCCTCGCCAGCTTCTCGAGCACTTGTACTCATTCATGTCTCTTGCGTGTTGTGTTGTTGTTGTTTTTGTGTTTCAGACTCCGCTGACAAGAGGGCCGAAGTTCGCCGCAAGCGCCCAAAGGCTAGTTCCAGGGAATTCATTATTGCTCGTCGTCAGCCGTCAGAAGGGATTGGTCAGGGTTCTGAGCAGGGCCATGTTCGTCGTGCCGCCACCAAGCAGCCCATGATTGAGGCCTCCGAGGATTCAGAAGAGGAGTATGACTCCATGGATGATGCTCACTATGATCACACCGCAGAGGCTGATTTTGTGGATGATGATGAAGAAGAAGAAGGTGAGTCCAGCCCCGAGGAAGCCATTGCAGGAGGGCGGGATCTTAGGAATGTTCCGCTTGTCAGTTGGACCAAGCCAGAGATCTGGGCTGAGAGGCAGTCTCACCCTTATGATGCTGCCACCGGTATGGGTGTCGACCCAAGGTTCAAAAATGAGTTTCAGCATAGGGTGTACTATGAGCTTCTATTGACCAAGAACAAGAAGTTTGCTCCTCATAAGCAAGTCAATGCTGAGAGTCTCCGGGACAACGATCATATCTATCCAGGAGTGTATTCTGCACTTAATAGGTTGGGGCTCCTACCTTTCGTCACATTCAACCATCCATACAATGAAGACCTTGTCATGCAGTTCTTTGCCACGGTGTACTTCCACAATGACACCGCTCGTTCTCTCACTTGGATGTCTGGGACTCACCGGTGCTCTGCTTCTATGGCCAAGTTTGCCGAGATCATTCCCTATGGATTCTTTGAGGAAGAAAATGAAGATTTTGGTCGTGTTCGTGATGTTGGGCAGCGGCACAAGGATGAGATTGCATTTGCCTACAAGCAGGAGAAGTCCTTTGTCACCGGTTCCATCAAGGATCTCCTGCCTATGTATGATACTATGCGCCATATCCTTAGGTACACTCTCACTCCTAAGGCCGGTGACTCGCATAACTTGAGGAGTTCCATGTTGGATGTGTTTGTGTATTTGCATGAAAAGAAGAAAGTGGATGTTCTGGACTTCATGTTCTACGAGCTTCGTCGGTGTGTGCAGGAGAACAAGTCATTGATCTATGCACCATTCTTCCAGGCTTTGATTGAGTCTGTCTGCCATGTCAAGTATATTTCCCAATACAAGACTTCCATTCCAAAGCGCAACTCCAATTGGACTCCTGCTGCTCCTGCTCCCTATGTGCCTCCCAAGAAGGGACGCAATCCGAGGCCTGATGAGCGTGCCACTTACACTCCTGGCGTGTCCTCCACCGCACGGATCCCGCGTGGTAAGGGCGAGAAGGTGGTGTCTGAGGCTAGTTTCGCCGGAGGAGAGAAGAGGTCTCTGTTCAAGACCTTGAGCAACTTGTTCAAGATGAGTCAGTCTATTCAGCACCGTCGGGTCAAGGAGATCAACAAGGACAAGCTGGTGAGGCATCAGAAGAAGGTTGAGCGTGCTACAACTGGTGAGGAGGTTAGCCCAGGGTCCGAGGACAACGACAGTCTGGCCACAGCTCGTTCCTTTCCGATGGCAGGGTGGCGTTTTGATGATGATGATGATGTTTCGAGCGTGCCTCCTCTTGTCTAGCTTTGTCTTTGCGTTGCCTTTTCCCTTTTTGTTGTCTTGATGACAAAGGGGGAGAAGTTGTCTTCTTTAGAGTGTGTTGAGATCTCAAGCCTCGTGGTTATTGCTTTGTTGGGTGTTTTTCTTTGGCTTGAGATACTCTTATTTGCTTTCCGTGGTGTGGTTGTGAGCTACCTCTGATTAGTTTGTGAGACTAATTATCCTGATTCTTATCTATGCTTATGATGTCTAGCATGTGCTCTATGACCTTGTTCTTATTATGTTTGTCTCACTCTACTTTCTCACCACACTACTTGCATGTGATCTAGGCATCGTGTTAGGTTTTATTATGTTGATCACATGCCTTGACAATATGGATCTAGGGGGAGCCTCATATGTGTGTGCTTGATGCATAATCAAGCATATCTTTTTTCTTGCACATATATAGGGGGAGCTCCCATGATCAACCATTGTCGCATGGCTATTTGCTTAGATATATCCTTGATGCCAGATCCTAACCATGTTGTCATCAATGCTCCAAAAAGGGGGAGATTGAAAGTGCAAGTGTCACTTAAATTATATTTTGGTGTGATGACAATGTGGTTAGTGGAACTAATATCGGTTGCTATAGTTTATCTCAGGATATTGGCTTCAAGATGTCTCTGATGGAGGTATGCGACCCCCCCCCCAATTCAAAAAGATCAAAGGCGTGGTTTACCGGCGACTCGAAGGTTTTCGTTTTGGTTCGATTTGAGTAGTAGGAAAAACCGCACTACTAAGAGGGGTCATTTGTGGATTTATGTTGTGTGGGAATGCCATCCTAAAACCATATACACCAGCCTGCCTACTCCTACCACCATATATCCATTAGTGTGCTTGCTGTGGTATCCAGAAAGTTACAACAGAGAAGTTCTGGGTACCCCGTGCGCACGGGGTCTTTTGACCCCCGTGCGCACGGGGTACTGTGTAACTCCCCGGGTACCCCATGCGCACGGGGTCTTTTGACCCCCGTGCGCACGGGGTGGTGATTTGGGCTCTGAGTACCCCGTGCGCACAGGGCTGACTTAGCCCATGCGCACGGGGTCCAATGGGCAGAAATCCCCTCCTGGTCAAGAACACTATAAAAGCCCCCTTCTTCCACCTCCAACCCCTAACCCTAATGTCTTGTTGAGCTCCACCATTGCTACACCTCATTTTGCTCAATACTCTCAATCCCTCCACCCAAACTTGTTGAAACTTTGGGGATTGGGAGAGCAAGACCCGATCTACACTTTGACCAAACCAAATCGCGTTCCCCGCAATATTCATCCCCCATGACTTGTTACTCTTGGAGCTTGGGCTCCTAGGCGGTTAGAGGTTCCTCCGGAAGCTTCCTTGCTTGTGGTGTGCTCCGGAGAAGTTTGTAAAGGTGTGGTGGTCGCCTTCAAGACCAACCCATAGTGATTCGAGGCTCATCCGTTGGGGGTGACTCGAAAGAGATTACGGTGAGCCTTCGGTGGCGTTCCGCAAGCTTTGGCTCCGGCACCGCTCTAAACGGAGAGTAGCTCTTCCCCAAGGAAGAGTGAACTTCGGGATAAAATCCGCGTCCTCGTCTCACTTGTGGTTAATCCTTTCCCGCACTTTACTTTACTTTGCTTTGTATGCTTGTTGGCTTGCTAATTAGATTGTTGCCTAGCATCTTAGCTTGGAGCTTGCTTGTCATATAGGTTGTGTTCACCTAGTTGCATATCTAGTGAACCTTATTATCCGCTAAACCTTAAAATTGACAAGAAAGATTAAAATTTGTAGTCTCCTATTCACCCCCCCCCCCTAGTCGACCGTATCGATCCTTTCAAACTCCTTCATCCAGACTCCCTCTTGCGCTGCTTCCGAAGCAGCTATATATTTCGCTTCACATGTAGATCCCGCTACGATGCTTTGCTTGGAACTGCACCAACTGACTGCTCCACCATTCAATATAAATATGTATCCGGTTTGAGACTTAGAGTCATCCGGATCTATGTCGAAGCTAGCATCGATGTAACCCTTTACGACGAGCTCTTCGTCACCTCCATAAATGAGAAACATGTCCTTGGTCCTCTTCAGGTACTTAAGGATATTCTTGACCGCTGTCCAGTGATCTACACCTGGATCACTTTGGTACCTCCCTGCCAGACTTATGGCAAGGCACACATCAGGTCTGGTACACAACATGGCATACATTATAGAGCCTATGGCTGAGGCATAGGGGATGACTTTCATCCTTTCTCTTTCTTCTGTCGTGGTCGGGCTTTGAGTCTTACTCAACTTCACACCTTGCTACACAGGCAAGAACCCTTTCTTTGACTGGTCCATTTTGAACTTCTTCAAAATCTTGTCAAGGTATGTGCTTTGTGAAAGTCCTATCAAGCGTCTCGATCTATCTCTATAGATCTTGATGCCCAATATGTAAGCACCTTCACCCAGGTCTTTCATTGAAAAACTCTTGTTCAAATAACCCTTTATGCTTTCTAGAAATTCTATATCATTTCCAATCAACAATATGTCATCCACATATAATATTAGAAATGCTACAGAGCTCCCACTCACTTTCTTGTAAATACAAGCTTCTCCGTAAGTTTGTATAAAACCAAAAGCTTTGATCACCTCATCAAAGCGTATATTCCAACTCCGAGATGCTTGCACCAGTCCATAGATGGATCACTGGAGCTTGCATACTTTGTTAGCATCCTTAAGATCGACAAAACCTTCCGGTTGCATCATATACAATTCTTCCTTAAGAAACCCGTTAAGGAACGTTGTTTTGACGTCCATCTGCCAGAACTCATAATCATAAAATGCGGCAATTGCTAACATGATTCTAACAGACTTAAGCATCGCTACGGGTGAGAAAGTCTCATCGTAGTCAACCCCTTGAATTTGTCGGAAACCTTTTGCGACAAGTCAAGCTTTATAAACGATGACATTACCATCAGCGTCTGTCTTTTCTTAAAGATCCATTTATTCTCAATGGCCTGTCGGTCATCGGGCAAGTCCACCAAAGTCCATACTTTGTTCTCATACATGGATCCTATCTTGGATTTCATGGCCTCAAGCCATTTGTCGGAATCCGGGCTCATCATTGCTTCTTCATAGTTCGTAGGTTCGCCGTTGTCTAACAACATGACTTCCAGGACGGGATTACCGTACCACTCTGGTGCGGAACGTACCCTGGTCGACCTATGAAGTTTAGTAGTAACTTGATCCGAAGTTTCATGATCATCATCATTAGCTTCCTCTCCTTCTGGTGTAGACATCACGGGAACTTCTTTCTGTGATGTGCTAATTTCCAATTCAAGAGAAGGTACAATTACCTCATCAAGTTCTACTTTCCTCCCACTCACTTCTTTCGAGAGAAACTCCTTCTCTAGAAAGGACCCATTCTTAGTAACGAAGATTTTGCCCTCAGATCTGTGGTAGAAGGTATACCCAATTGTCTCTTTAGGGTATCCTATGAAGACGCACTTCTCCGCTTTGGGTTCGAGCTTATCAGGCTGAAGCCTCTTGACATAAGCGTCGCATCCCCAAACTTTAAGAAATGACAACTTAGGTTTCTTGCCAAACCATAATTCATACGGTGTCGTCTCAACGGATTTAGACGGTGCCCTGTTCAAAGTGAATGCGGTTGTCTCTAATGCATAACCCCAAAATGATAGTGGCAAATCGGTAAGAGACATCATAGAACGCACCATATCCAATAGAGTACGATTACGATGTTCGAACACACCATTACGCTGTGGTGTTCCAGGTGGCGTGAGCTGTGAAACAATTCCACATTGTCTTAAATGCATACCAAACTCGTAACTCAAATATTCACCTCCATGATCAGATCGTAGAAATTTAATTTTCTTATTACGATGATTCTCTACTTCACTCTGAAACTCCTTGAACTTTTCAAATGTTTCAGACTTGTGTTTCATTAAGTAAATATACCCATGTCTACTCAAATCATCTGTGAAGGTAAGAAAATAACGATATCCACAGCGTGCTTCAACACTCATCGGACCGCATACATCGGTATGTATTATTTCCAACAAGTCACATGCCCGCTCCATTGAACCGAAAAACGGAGTTTTAGTCATCTTGCCCATGAGGCATGGTTCACATGTCTCAAATGATTCATAATCAAGAGATTCCAAAAGTCCATCAGCATGGAGTTTCTTCATGCGCTTTACACCAATATGACCTAAGCGGCAGTGCCACAAGTATGTGGTACTATCATCATTAACTTTGCATCTTTTGGCATCAATATTATGAATATGTGTATCACTACGATCGAGATTCAATAGAAATAAACCATTCACTAAGGGTGCATGACCATAAAAGATATTATCCATATAAATAGAACAACTATTATTCTCTGTCTTAAATGAATAACCGTCTCGCAATAAACAAGATCCAGATATAATGTTCATGCTCAACGCAGGCACCAAATAACAATTATTCATGTTTATAACTAATCCCGAAGGTAAACGTAGAGGGAGCGTGCCGACGGCGATCACATCAACCTTGGAACCATTTCCAACGCGCATCGTCACCTCGTCCTTAGCTAGTGTCCATTTATTCCGCAGCTCCTGTTTCGAGTTACAAATATTAGCAACCGAACCAGTATCAAATACCCAGGCGCTACTACGAGCACTAGTAAGGTACACATCAATAACATGTATATCAAATATACCTTTGTTGATGTTGCCAGCCTTCTTATCTGCCAAGTACTTGGGGCAGTTCCGCTTCCAGTGACCATTCCCCTTGCAATAGAAGCACCCAGTCTCAGGTTTGGGTCCAGCCTTGGGTTTCTTCACGGGAGCGGCAACTGGCTTGCCATTCTTTTTGAAGTTCCCTTTCTTTCCCTTGCCTTTCTTCTTGAAACTGGTGGTCTTGTTGACCATCAACACTTGATGCTCTTTCTTGATTTCTACTTCCGCGGCCTTTAGCATCGCGAAAAGCTCAGGGATCGTTTTCTCCATCCCTTGCATATTATAGTTCATCACGAAGCCTTTGTAGCTCGGTGGCAGTAACTGGAGAACTCTGTCAATCGCTACTTCATCCGGAAGATTAACTCCCAATTGATTCAAGCGAGTATAGTACCCAGACATTTTGAGTACGTGCTCACTAACAGAGTTGTTCTCCTCCATCTTACAGCTAAAGAACTTGTCGGAGGTGTCATACCTCTCAACCCGGGCATGAGCCTGAAATACCAATTTCAGCTCCTGGAACATCTCATATGCTCCATGGTGCTCAAAACGTCTTTGGAGCCCCGGTTCTAAGCCGTAAAGCATGGCGCATTGAACTATCGTGTAGTCATCATTCCTTGTCTGCCAGACATTCATAGCGTCCAGATTTGCGGGAGCGGGTGGATCACCTAACGGTGCATCAAGGACATATACTTTCTGTGCAGCAGTGAGGATAATCCTCATATTACGGACCCAGTCCGCATAGTTGCTACCATCATCTTTCAACTTTTCTTTCTCTAGGAACGCATTAAAATTCAGGGGAGCTACAACGCGAGCCATTGATCTACAACATTAATTTGCAAAGATAATTAGACTAAGTTCATGATAATTGGTTCTATTAATCAAATTACTAAAGAACTCCCACTTAAATCAACATCCCTCAAGTTGTCTAAGTGTTACATGATCCACATCAACTGACCCATGTCCGATCATCACGTGAGATGGGGCAGTCATCAATGGTGAACATCTCCATGTTGATCATATCTACTATATGACTCATGTTCGACCTTTCGGTCTCTCGTGCTCCGAGGCCATGTTTGTACATGCTAGGCTCGTCAAGTTTAACCCAAGTATTCTGCATGTGTAAAACTGGCTTACACCCGTTGTATGTGAACGTAGAGTTTATCACACCCGATCATCACGTGGTGCTTCGAAATGACGAACTTTCGCAACGGTGCATACTTAGGGAGAACACTTTTATCTTGAAATTAAGTGAAGGGATCATCTTATAATGCTACCGTCGTCCTAAGCAAAATAAAATGCATAAAAAAATAAACATCACATGCAATCAATATGTGACATGATATGGCCATCATCATCTTGTGCTTTTGATCTCCATCTCCAAAGCACTGGCATGATCTCCATCGTCACCGGCATGACACCATGATCTCCATCATCGTGTCGTCACGTGGTTGTCTCGCCAACTATTGCTTCTACAACTATTGCTAACGCATAGCGATGAAGTAAAGCAATTACATGGTGTTTAATGATTGACATGCAGGTCATACAATAAATTAAAGACAACCCTATGGCTCCTGCCGGTTGCCGTACTCATCGACATGCAAGTTGTGAACCTACTACAAAACATGATCATCTCATACATCATTATATATCACATCACATTTTTAGCCATACCACATCACAACATGCCCTGCAAAAACAAGTTAGACGTTCTCTACTTTGTTGTTGCAATTTTTACGTGGCTGCTAGGGCAAACTATAAGAACCGTTCTTATCTACGCAAAACAACAACGGTGATATACAAGTTGCCTTTTAACCTTCTACAAGGACCGCCCTCGTCAAATCAGATTCAACTAAAGTGGGAGAGACAGACACCCGCAAAGCCACTTTTATGCAATACAAGTTGCATGTCAGTCAGTGGAACCGGTCTCTTGTGCGTGGACAAGTAAGGTTGGTCCGAGCCGCTTCTTGCCACAATACCGCCGAATCCAAATAAGACAAAGGAAGTAAGCAATTTGAACATCAACGCCCACAACTTCTTTGTGTTCTACTCGTGCAAATACATCTACGCATAGACCAAGCTCTGATACCACTGATGGGGAACGTTGCATGAAAATCAAAAAATTTCCTACGAACAACCAAGATCTAATCTAGGAGATGCAAAGCAACGAGAGGGGAGTGTGTCTACATACCCTTGTAGACCGAAAGTGTTAGCGTCATAACGCGGTTGATGTAGTCGTACTCTTCACGATCCAATCGCGATCCAATCCGATCTAGTGCCGAACGGACGGCACCTCCGAGATTAGCACACGTTCAGCTTGATGGCGTCCTCTCCTTCTTGATCCAGTAAGAGAAGGGGAGGAGGTAGATGAGATCGGAACCAGCACGATGGTGTGGTGGTGGTGGCAGCAGCGGAATTCCGGCAGGGCTTCGCCAAGCGCGTACCGGAGGAAAGGTGGGAGGAGTTGGGAGCGACGGAGGGCAAGGGTGGAGGCGTGCGGCTGCCCTCCCACCCCCACTATATATAGGGGCAAGGGGGGAGGGGGCTCCGGCCCTAGCCCCTCCTCCAAGGAGGGGGCGGCGGCCCTAGGGGGGTGGCTTGCCCCCCAAGTCAAGGGGAGCGCCCCCATCTAGGGTTCCCACCAACCCTAGGCTCATGGGCCCAGCTGGGGAAGTGGCGCCCAGCCCACCAGGGGCTGGTGCGCCCCCTTTGCTGCCCATGTGGCCCTCCGGGGCAGGTGGGACCCCCCGGTGGACCTCCGGAACCCTTTCGGCATTCCCGATACAATACCGGCAAATCCTGAAATCTTTCCGGTGACCAAAATAGGACTTCCTATATATGAATCTTTACCTCTGGACCATTCCGGAGCTCCTCGTGATATCCTACATCCCATCCGGGACTCTGAACAACCTTTGGACTTTCCACTGTTAATATCTCATTACTACCCTAGCACTATCGAACGTTAAGCGTGCGACCCTACGGGTTCGGGAACATGCAGACATGACCGAGACACCTCTCCGGTCAATAACCAATAGCGGGATCTGGATACCCATATTGATTCATACATGTCCAATGAAGATCTTTATCGGTTGAACCACGATGTCGAGGATTCAGTTAATCCCGTATGCAATTCCCTTTGTCTGGCGATATGTTACTTGCCCGAGATTCGATCGTCGATATCTCCATACCTAGTTCAATCTCGTTACCGGCAAGTCTCTTTACTCGTTCCGTAATACAAGATCCCGTGGCTAACTCGTTAGCCACATTGCTTGCAAGCTCTTTACGATGTTGTATTACCGAGAGGGCCCAGAGATATCTCTCCGTCATACGGAGTGACAAATCCCAGTCTCGATCCGTGCCAACCCAACAAACACCTTCGGAGATACCTGTAGAGCTCTTTTATGATCACCCAGTTACGAAGTGACGTTTGGATACACACTAAGTATTCCTTCGGTGTCAGGGAATTGCACGATCTCATGGTCTAAGGAACAGATACTTGACATGAAGAAAGTTGTAGCAAATAAACTAAACGATCTAATGCTAAGCTTACGGTTGGGTCTTGTCCATCACATCATTCTCCTAATGATGTGATCTTGTTATCAAATGACAACTCATGTCTATGGTCAGGAAACCATAACCATCTTTGATCAACGAGCTAGTATAGTAGAGGCTTACTAGGAACACAGTGTAGTTTATGTATTCACACATGTATTTAAGTTTCCGGTCAATACAATTCTAGCATGAATAATAAACATTTATCAGGAACAAGGAAATATGATAATAACCAATTTATTATTGCCTCTAGGGCATATTTCCAACATCAGCTGCGTTGGGATTTCCTCGAAGAGGAGAGGATGATGCAATACAGTAGAGATAAGTATTTCCCTCAGTTAGGAACCAAGGTTATCAATCCAATAGGAGAACCAAACAGAACCTCGTTGGCAGCACCTACACACACAAAAGCAAATACTTTTACCCAACGCAAACAGGAGGGTTGTCAATCCCCTTGGCGGTTACTTGCAAGGATTAATTCTGATAGTGATAGATAGATAAAGTAAATTGCAAAACAAAATAAAAGAAATAAAATTGCAGCAAGGTATTTTTGATTTTATATATGATGGATAAATGACCCGGGGGCCATAGTTTTCACTAGAGGCTTCTCTCTCGAACGCATAGCATATGGAGGGCTTCTACATCAACCTTGCTGCCCTTCCAATGATGTGCGAGTAGTTTACCACAGACCTACGGGTCCATAGCTAGTAGCTAGATGGCTTCTTCTCTCTCTTTGATCTTCAATACCATGTTCTCCTCGATGTTCTTGGAGTTCTATCCGATGTAATCTTCTTTTGCGGTGTGTTTGTTGGGATCCGATGAATTGTGAGTTTATGATTAGATTATTCATGGGAAATATTCGAAATAAGCAAACCATGGAACAAAACAGAATCTGTCTAAAACATAACAGTCTGTAAAGATCTATTTAAAAGCTATACTTCTGTAACTCCAAAAATTCTGAAAAATTAGGACAACATAAAAAATTCATATAACAATACTGTGTAAAAACTACAGAATTTTATCACGCTCCAGTACAGAAACAAAAATCCAGCACTGGACTCAAAACTTTCTGTTTTCAAACATTATCAATTATACTATCATCCAAATCATCCCAAAGGCATTACTTGGCACAAACACTAATTAAAAGATAAAAACACAATCATAACAGAAGCTAAAATTGTGTGACACAAGAAAAATGAAAATTTCACTAAAGATAAATATTGGGTTGCCTCCCAACAAGCGCTATTGTTTTATGCCCCTAGCTAGGCATAATGCATTGTTTCAAGTATTATCATCCTTAGTTTTCGCTAATTTAGGTGGGTTATTCTCGAAACCGGGAGGTTCTTTGCGCTTTCCGTTACTTTTAGAAAATAAGGCAATTCTATTATCTAACGTGTCTAGCCGCTTGTTGCAAATAGTAAGAAGATTATTCATACGATTGAGATTGCCACTAACATTTTTAAGAGGCTCATTAGACTTTTGTAACTCAACCAAGTTTTTCTGCATGTCACCCAATTTTTCCAAAATTTGGATCCCCTCTTGAGTATAATTAAATCCTTTTTGCGAGGGTGGAGTTCCCACTATTCCCTCTATTATTTCATAAGCAGTATTAGCAGCACTACCAATGAAATTCCCTTTAGTGGCGAAATCCAAAAGTTGTCTATTGGGCATGGTTAGCCCTACATAAAAATTTCGTAGCAAGATTTTCATATCCCCTTTTATGGTGCAAACATGATAAGATTCTATTATCCTATACCAAGCATCTTTTAAATTTTCTCCTTGTTTCTGTTTGAAGTAAAGAACTTCAAAGTCCGGAGACAGAGGAAGGATAGTGATACTAGTCATATTGACGAAGCAAGCAAGCAAGCGAGCAAACAAGCAAATAAAATATTTTTGTGTTTTTGTAAAATTTGTTTTAGAAGTGGTGGAGATGAAAACGAGAGGCAAATGCAAATAAAAAGGCCAATGAAAATAAGAGCAAGTAGATGATAGTTTATGCGAAGGTACTTGATAGGTTTTGGTGATGTCTCCCTGGCAACGACGCCAGAAATTCTTCCTGCTACTTGTGAGCTGCGTTGGGATTTCCTCGAAGATAAGAGGATGATGCAGTATAGTAGAGATAAGTATTTCCCTCAGTTAAGAACCAAGATTATCAATCCAGTAGGAGAACCACACAGAATCTCGTTAGCAGCACCTACACACACAAAAGCAAATACTTGCACCCAACGCAAACAAGAGGGTTGTCAATCCCCTTGGCGGTTACTTGCAAGGATTAATTCTGATAGTGATAGATAGATAAAGTAAATTGCAAAATAAAATAAAAGAAATAAAATTGCAGCAAGGTATTTTTTATTTTATATATGATGGATAAATGACCTGGGGGCCATAGTTTTCACTAGAGGCTTCTCTCTCGAACGCATAGAATATGGTGGGTAAACAAATTACTGTTGGGCAATTGATAGAAAAGCGCATAGTTATGACGGATTCATGGCAATGATCATGTATATAGGCATCACGTCCGAGACAAGTAGACCGACTCCTGCCTGCATCTACTACTGTTACTCCACCCATCGACCGCTATGCAGCATGCATCTAGGGTATTAAGTATAAAACAGAGTAACGCCTTAAGAAGATGACATGATGTAGACAAAGTAAACTCAAGCAATATGAATAAACCCCATCGTTTTATCCTTAATGGCAACAATACAAATACGTATCTTGTCCCTTTCTGTCACTGGGATATAGAACACCGCAAGATTGAACCCATCACAAAGCACCTCTCCTATTGCAAGATAAATCAATCTAGTTGGCCAAACCAAACGGATAGATCGGAGAGAAATACAAAGCTATAACAATCATGCATAAATAAGTTTAGAAAAGACTCAAATATTTCTCATGAATAATCTGATCATAAACCCACAATTCATCGGATCCCAACAAACACACCGCAAAAGAAGATTACATCGAATAGAACTCCAAGGAGATCGAGGAGAACATTGTATTGAAGATCAAAGAGAGAGAAGAAGCCATCTAGCTACTAGCTATGGGCCCGTAGGTCTGTGGTAAACTACTCACACATCATCAGAAGGGCAGCAAGGTTGATGTAGAAGCCCTCCGTGATCGATTCCCCCTCCGGCAGAGTACCGGAAAAAGCCTCCAGATGGGATCGCGGAAGAACAGAGGCTTACGGCGGCGGAAAAGTTATTCGAGGTGGCTCCCTGTTGGTTTCCCAATATTTGAGAATTTATAGAAGTGGAATTAGGTCAAACGGAGCCATGAGGGGCCCACAAGGCATCAGGGCGCCCCCCCCCCCACCGGGGCCGCGCCCTGTTGCCTTGTCACCTCCTCGTGAGGCTTCTGGCCTCCTCCCGAAGCTTCCAGGGTCTCTTTTGTCCAGAAAAAAATCGTCAAAAAGTTTCGTGGCATTTGGACTTCGTTTGGTACTGATTTCCTGAAAAACCAAAAACAAGCAGAAAACAACAACTGACACTGGGCACTAGGTTAATAGGTTAGTCCCAAAAAATGATATAAACTTGCATATAAAGCATCCAAGATTGATACTATAATAGCATGGAACAATTAAAAATTATAGATACGTTGGAGACGTATCACACCACATTATAAAAAAATACACAATCATCTCCCTCACGCGCCAAACCAAATTAAAATTTATGGAATTCTGACAACACAAACGACGCAGCAAAGCGCACAAAATCCTTCTAGTTGTGTGCTATTTCTACTAGAAAAAGAGCGCTAGAATCGGAAGTGTTGTTCTAATCCCGAGCTCATGTGAGCTCGGGTGAACAGTAAAATCAAAATTTGTTCCAAAATCGATGCTCCAAAATGCTTTTGAAAATAACAGTTTGGAGCATCGATTTTTTCCCCACGTTTCCACGAATGTCATCTGGTGATGAAATTTTGGAAGCTATCAAAACATTTGTAAATGTTTCACACACAAAAAAATCCATTTTTTTATTTTACTGTTCACCCGTGCTCACATGAGCTTGGGATCAGAACAGCCTCATCTAGCTACTATTAGCTCGGAAATGACAAAGGTCATGGTAAATCAAAAACATACAACTTGGAGTTAAAAAAATCCTTTAAAAAATACATTTGTATGCTCTTTGGGCGCCTGAAAATAGTTACGAAGAAATATTTTTATTTGTAGATTAGACCAAAAACAAAACAAATATATGGTTCTATAATGGATATACTATCACAGAATCACATTTTTTATCTCACAAATTGGAACATCTCTTAATGCCATTTTAAAGATATGTAGAGCACATCTACATGCAAATGTTGGTTATTTTTTCAAGAAATTCTATAATGGATATAGTATTATAGAACCACACATTGAAACATTTATTAATGGAATTCTAAAGATATGCAAAGCACATCTACAGACAAATGTGGGTTTTACCTGCAATGTCGGATGGTTCAAGATCACCATAAGTCAAATCGGACGACTTAGGAGGCGGATGATCTGGATTTATTTCCGTCCGGTCGACCCGTAGCATTGCTCACTGTTTTTTTGAACACACACCATAGTGTGTGCTATTACGTTAAAGCAAATAGCGCTAGAATGGCATATATAGCTAGGATTAGCTCTGAAATGAGAAATGCCTTTTTAAATAAAAAAATACATCTTGGAGTTAAAAAAATTCTACTTTTTCACATAAACATATAGATGCTCTTTGGGCACCTGAAAATATTTACGAAGAAATATTTTTATCTGTAGGTTGCACAAAAAGGAAATCAAATATATTGATCTATGATGGATATACTATTTATTATTGTAGAACAACATATTCTTTAAGCTGACAAATTGAAACATTTATTAATGGAATTTTATAGATATGTAGAGCACATCTACATGCAAATGTGGGTTAAAATTTCAACTTTTTTCTGAAACCTATAAATCTGCTTTTTGAGCACTCCAGCGACGCAATGTCGACCTAGAATTGCAGGGAAATGACAGTAATTTCACTAGGAGCAGGAGCAGTTCAGTTTATGTTGGACCAAGGAAGTGTATGGATAGAGTTAAGATAT
Organism: Elymus sibiricus; assembly: GCA_039707655.1. Classification (NCBI taxonomy): domain Eukaryota; kingdom Viridiplantae; phylum Streptophyta; class Magnoliopsida; order Poales; family Poaceae; genus Elymus; species Elymus sibiricus. The sequence goes on along the minus strand of CM077670.1, from coordinate 320,691,992 downwards.
TCTAATGCAGCTCCCTAAAAAAAAGGAAAGATGCTCTAAGCTAGTTCAAGAGCCCTGAACACAGAAGCATGTTCAGGAAGACCAAATCTCTGTACGGAATTGCAGCAAAAGCACCTCATCTGAATTACAGCATTACTAATTACAACAATGCAAAATAAATACATGAGCATTGGCTCTGTTATATATCGCGAGCCTTTGGATCTAGATAGATATATATATATAACTAAATTAAAGAAAGCGATCAGCGGAAACTATAATATCACTGACGGATTCTAGAATCACGACGCGGTCGATGGTGATGCACTCCCTATGTGAAACAGCGCTCTCTACGTATGTTGCAGCAGCATGCCCTTCAATTTCCCCCTTATTTCCTTTCCTGCGTTTCTTTCTTCTCTTCGGCAATGCGACGTCAAACTGAAGGCTATAGCAGTAGTTAAAACAGCGGGGTGAGGTGAGCAGCAGTGCACTCTCCAGTCACACGCATCACCAGCATTTGAAGTCGCGGCAAACTGTCAAGATGATGCAGAGGATCAGCAAGACAATGATGCCAAAAGCGATGAGCTTTATCTTCATGTTCTCCCACCACATCTTCTGCCGTATCTTCGTTCCTTGCTTCTTGAAATCTTGTGCCTGCGGGCAAATATCAACGGATCGACGTCCCCATGTCTCATGCACTGAGGATGGTGACAGAGGAATGAAAAGATCGAATCGCGGTGAGTGTGAGAATATGATACCTGTGAGCGCAGATCCTCAGTCTTATCGACGAGCAGTTCGATTTTCTCACCACGATCTAGTACCTGATGTACCAGTGGTTGGGTTACAGGTTGCAAGGAAAAAAGCAAACACGCCGAAGCTTCAGAAATGCCCCGATAGCCGACAGGGATCACTATCAGAATGAAAGGAGAATAGACATGCACCTTTTCAATGTTTTGCATCATCACTCCTTTCACCTCTGAAACCTGAGCCTTCACCTTTGCAAGCTTGTCAATTTCCTCAGGGTGCAGGTCACAGTACTTCATGTGTTCTTTAAGCTTAGGCCTGGAAAAAGACATCCACTGTAATAGTAACTCACACTGTTTATATTCATTTATTTCTGAACCATGCATGCTCATATAAAGTAAGCTAGCACCCATGTATTGTAATTATTCGGTATTCACATTCACATTATATGATAAGATGAGACTTGCTGAAATTTCGAAATATGTGTGCACAGATATCACAGGAAAGTACCCAAATTCTCGTTTGAGGCTATTGGCACCAGCAGTTTTGGCTTTTCCTCCGCTGTATTTCTTGGCGAAATCCTCCTTAACCCTCTCGATGAAGCCGATTGGAAGTTGCCGACCAGCAGACTCGGTAGCAACAACACAATATGCTGAAAATCAAATGCACCGTCACATAAAAAACTAATTGAATCTGATTGACTCGTACATAAGTGTCCTACACTCACAGTTATATCTCTACTATTGAACAACAAAGCCGAAAAACGGAATGCAGTGAGTTATCAAGAGGAAGATAAACTTACTTCTAAGATATCAGAATACTTTATTTCAAACCATTACTGTGTATACTACGAAAACATAGGGAAGACTAATATAATAATAATTGAGTGAAGTGCATCCTAGGTCCTCGAACTATTTCAGAGGTGTCACATAGGTCCTCAAGCTATGAAAATCATCATCCAGGTCCTCGAAGTGCAATATGTGTGCCATCTATGTCCTCGAACTATTTCAGAGGTGTCACATAGGTCCTCGAACTATTTCAGATGTGTCACTTATGTACACACTTATTGCACCTCGAGGACCTAAATGACACTTTTCATAGTTTGAGGACCTACGTGACACCTCTGAAATAGTTCGAGGACCTAGGATGCACTTCACTCATAATAATTCAAGTATGTCGATACGTAAAAGCACAGTGAAGAAGGAGGTGATACTAATAAGTGACAATTTTACAAATGTATAGTCGAGACTTCTTTTTTCTTTCAAAGCACAAAATCCCTTAGGTTCCTACCATTTCCATATCATATTATCGTGTAGAGCAATATTACTTAATAATTTATCTTTATGAACTATTTGAATACTGAATATTATTCCGCAGAAAAAAAGAACACCGAATATTATGGAGAAAGGGAAGACAATGAAGTAGAAATGTAACCACAGGGCAGACTATGCAAGGTCACTATCTAGCCCATATACAAACATATTTTGCATGTGCATTGTTTTTCTCGATATACATTCCATGAGATAGTCCATTACTCCACATATTCTCTCTATAAATGAAAAAAAACTGAGGACACGAGGAACAGGGTGCCAAATTCAAGCCGAAATGACTGGAACTGGGTGTTTGTGGCTAATCCACACATCGCACCAATTGAGATACACGTCATTTTAGGGATAGAGTTAGAAAAACAAAATTAAGCAACACAAAAGAGGCAATTTTATAGGGATACATGTCATTCTAAAAAACATATGTATGAGAATTTGGTGAAATTTTAATTTCTCGTGTGCGATTCCAATGTACTCTCTCCGTTCCTAAATATAAGTCTTTGTAGATATTTCATTATGGACCACATACGGAGGTATATAGATGCATTTTAGAGTGTAGATTCACTCATTTTGCTTCGTATTTAGTCCATAGTGGAATCTCTACAAAGACTTATATTTAGGAACGGAGAGAGTAAATGACTTCAAGGGGAACACCATACACGATGTCAAGGAAAAAAAGTGTCTAAAATTGTTATAGACAATGACACGACACTGAAAGAAATTACATACATATGCTGCACATCAGTAACCACCCTACTCATCACAACATTATCATGATAACCATGTCCTCAACCAAAAACGTGAAAATTATCATGAAAACCACATTTATCAAAACAAACAAGGCAAGTCAGGTGTCGCAGTTTCCATCATCATGCTATCCATAATTACCTAACAAGAATGAAAATCCGTTCGGTTCAAAATTCAAAATACCAAACAAGAAAAGGAGGTCCTCAGCATTTATTGCTTTCTGCGGGGAAAAAATGCCTGTGATGGTTCAAGCCAACAAATAAGTTGTATTCATTCTCCACCCCCAATTCACCATGAGAAATGTGAGCATTGCTGAAGACATCTAACCTATTAAACCGAGAAGGTCAGCAATCAAGCCAATGCCAGGTCGCCAGCGCAAGCAGCGACCGAGAACACATGAACGCACGCACGAATCATACGACGCCGATCAACGCATGCAACAACTGGATGGGAAGACGACAGGATCAGGTGGGTTGGGGAGGGGGGCATTACTGAATCCGTCGTGGATGTGGTAGTTGAAGGTGTGGCCGTCGCAGTTGTAGCTGAGCCGGTTGTTGTTGGGCGGGAGCTTCTGGAGGCATTGCGCGGCGACGGAGGCGAAGTTGCCGGAGGCCTCGGCGTGGTCGGCCAGCACCACGGTGCCGCGCGCCACGAAGCTGTAGACCAGCTTCTTCGGAGGAGGCCCCATCTCTCCGGCCGCCGGCGCCTGGACGGAGGAGGGGAGGGACGAAGGAGGAGGAGGATCGGGGTGGCGAGTGGTGGGGGCGCGCGGAGACGGTGGGAGCGGGAGCGTTAGGAGATCGGAAGGGGTGACGGGGAATTGTGGTCGTCCCGCTACAGAAGCTAAATTTAGATCTTGTGGTGCTTTTGCTGGGTTTTTTTTTTTTACAAAGCAAATATGCTGGGTTTCTCTAGACCATACACATCCGCAGCAAGCCGTTTCTAATATCGTTGAATTAACCCCCAGCATGACTTTGAACCCGGCTTTCGTCGATTTTTTTTTTTTTTTTTTTTTTGCAAATAGGCTTTTGTCGATATGAACAAGTTGGACGATTTTGTCCATATGGTCTTCATTCTTGTCTCTGGTTTCATGTGACAATGGTTGTGGAACCCTCTCTTCTTCAAAATCACTAATAGAGCGTCGTGAACAATTTGTTTTAGGTACTTAGGGCATTTCCAACGGCAACCCGCAAAAACCCTCCTGCATCCGTCCGCGGACGGGGGGCCAGTCCGCGGACACGGATGCGGGAGGCAGCCATCCAACCGTAGCCGCATACATTTTCACAACAACTCGAACCAACCGGACGAAATTCGATCAAAGTGGACGAATTTTGATAAAAACACGGCGGATTTCATTGAAACTAGGATAATTTGTACATAAACCGGACGATATTTCGTCCGGTGAACCAAAAACCTAAAAATAAAACCCTAAACTATCCTATACTCCACGGTGACCTCGTAGGCCATGCCGGGCTGGCCGACGGCTCCTCCTCCGTCATCGTGGCCCGACCCGGCGTCGGACTCGTCGTCGTCGGGCTTGGGGCGGCGGAAGGTGGCGGCATCGCGGTAGGGCTTCCCGGTGGTCACCTGACGCTTGCGGATGATCCTCTCCGCCTCCTCCTGCGCCGTGCGCAGTGCGACCGCGGCCACCGAGGATGTGGGCTGGGGGAGAGGGCGGCGGTCGTTGGAGAAGGCGTCGTTGGCGGCGGCGATCTCGGCGAGGGACCATTTCTCGCCGTACCTGGCCATCTCCCCATCGAGGCGTCTCCGACATCGTCACGGAGCGGTCTAGGGCCCAGGTGTACGCCAGGTCCAGGTCCGCCGCGATGTGTGGCGGCGGGACGTCCGAGTCCGCGAACTTGGATTGGCGCGCGGCGTTGCGCCTGTCCCGCCAGAGCTGCTCCCGGTCGGTGTACTCCTGCACCGTCATGGCGCTCCGGGACGACGACGAGGAACCGCCGCTGCCGAGGTAGTGCAGAATGCAACCGCGCGCCTTCGGCAGGGCGGCGGCGAGCGGCACTCCTCCTTGACGACGCGCCGGGGTGGCAGCGAGCGGTGCTCCTCCTTCACGACGTGTCGGGGCGGCGACGAGAGCCGCTCCTCCTTGACGCTCCGGGCTGGCGGCAAGAGCCACTCTTCCTTCACGCGGCGTCCGATTTGGACGCCGCGGCTGCGTGGCGGCGGAGAGCGTGGAGGGGATGCCGGCTCCGGCTTCACGGAGAGGAGCGCCCACGGTGGCGGAGACGGGCCGTTGGTGTGGACGACGGAGCTACGGAGTATCAACTCCATCTGCTCCTCAAACTCCGCATCGGTGCCGGCGTAGACCTGGCCCGGCACCGCCGGCGCGGACTGCTACGGCGGCGGCTGCTGGTCCTCCTCGTCGCCGGAGGAGATGACGATCTCCGCCCGCGTCGAGTCGCCGCCAGCCGATGAGGACGACGACCCCAGATTTCGCGGGCGGCGTTGCCACGATCCGCCAGATCCCGCCCCGGAACCGCCTGCCAGCGCCGACGCCCAGGACTTGCCCATCGCCGGAGATGTGGAAGGAGATGGGCGTGGAGGGGAGGAGGAGGATGCGATGTGGACGACGCCGGAGCGCGGCTTAAATAGCCACGGGCAGGCCATGCAAAGGGCCAGTTAGCTGCTTCAATGCGGCGCAGCGGCCGGAGTTGGTTCCTCGGGAACTTGCGTCCGCATTGAAGCGGCGGCTGCCGAGAGGTCGCTTCGGTCAGCGCCGCCCTCCATCCCTCCGGTCACATCGCGGCATCAATGCCGGCCTCCGCATGCTCTAGGCCAGCATGAATGCGACGCGGTAAGCGACCCGTGCATCGGAAGGAAAGCGCGGGAGGGGAGTGACGGGTTTTTGGTGGGCCAGGGGCGGTCAGAAGCTGGCTTGGGATCGGTCCGGACTCCCATAAACCTCCCCCACTTTTGTCTCCGGTTTGCGGGAGAAAACGCGTCCGGACCGCGCCGCGGACCGATACAGGCCCGAGTTTGATGGCTTCCACGGTCCGGACGGATGCGGGTGGTTTGCAGGTCCGCCTTGGAGATCTTACAGCGTGTTTGTTTCGAGGGAGTTGGAGGCAGGGAATGGGACTTTCAGTGAAGGGGGATTTAACATTTGTTGATTGGTTGGAGGGCATGGGATTTTAGATGGGAAGGGAAAAGGGAGTTGGCCTGCCAAATTCCCATGGTTCTCTTCCCAGGGGGACCCTAGGTAATTTACGTGAGGAAAGAGAATTAGCTGCCCAGATCTCATGATAGAGTAGTTATGTGTTTTACTCCCATGACAAAACCCACGAAACAAACTTGGGAAGATAATCTTCCTGTCAAACTCCCACTAGTAATTCCCATCTCACACCAAACAATGGATTGGGATTAATAATCAACTTCCCAATCCAAATCCTCCTCCAACTTCCCATTCCCTTTACCTGAAGTTGCCAAACACGCTGTTAAGAATCACTTATAGAGTCTCGCAAACAATTTGTCGTAGCTACATTGATAGCATACAGGAAAAGGCGTGATATCAACAATGCTATAGTTATAAGAGACAAGCTTAAAATACAATAATATGTTGCTATAATGAAAAGCGGGGCACAAAAGACAAATGCTGAAGAGAGGTGGTTAAGATGGAAATCTTTAGAGAATGTATGGCATTACATGGCAGTAACTCATAATACATATTCGCATGTAGAAAGTATCATTTCCCATAAGCAAAGCAATGGTCTTGAACATGGCTAAGGTTAAGAGCATCTACAGCCGGGCGCCCTAAACCGCCCTCAAACGCCCAGGCGGCCCGCCCGGTCACTGACCGGTCTCGAAAATGTGACCCAGCCGGGCATCTCAAACGGGCCTCAAACGCCCGGGTTGACCGGCACCCCTCATATCCAGCCCACATATGGGACGGATATGAGGCTGCCCGGGCACGCCCAGGCACGTCCGCCACGTCAGCCCGGCCCACGCCGACCCCACAAATATCCCCATCCGGCAAACCCTAGACAGCGGTCAATCCGAACTCCACTTCACTCCCTCTCCGTCCATGCTACTTGTGAGCTGCGTTGGTAATTCCCTGAAGAGGAAGGGAGATGCAGTACAGTAGAGATAAGTATTTCCCTCAGTTATGAAACCAAGGTTATCAATCCAGTAGGAGAATAACGCAACAGCTCATTAGCAGCACCTGCACACAAAACAACAAATCCTTGCACCCAACGCAAACAAGGGGTTGTCAATCCCTCGGCGGTTACTTGCAAGATTAAATTGTATGTGATAGATAGATAGATTGAAACAAATATACAAAATAAAATAAATAAACAAAAAGTGCAGCAAGGTATTTTTAGGGTTTTTAATATATGATTTAGATAGACCCGGGGGCCATAGTTTTCACTAGAGGCTTCTCTCAAGAGAATAGCATACGGTGGGTAAACAAATTACTGTTGGGTAATTGATAGAAAAGCAAATAATCATGACGATATCCAATGCAATGATCATGTATATAGGCATCACGTCCGAGACAAGTAGACCGACTCCTGTCTGCATCTACTACTATTACTCCACACATCGACCGCTATCCAGCATGCATCTAGTGTATTAAGTCCATAAAGAACGGAGTAACGCCTTAAGCAAGATGACATGATGTAGACAAAGTAAACTCACGCATGAATAAACCCCATCTTTTTACCCTTAATAGCAACGATACATACGTGTCATGTCCCTTTCTGTCATTGGGATTGAGCACCGCAAGATCGAACCCATTACAAAGCACCTCTTCCCATGGCAAGATAAATCAATCTAGTTGGCCAAAGCAAATCAATAGATCGGAGCAGAAATACGAAGCTATAATAATCATGCATAAAAGAGATCAGAGAAGACTCAAATAATATTCATGGATAATCTGATCATAAACTCACAATTCATCGGATCCCAACAAACACACCGCCAAAAGTGATTACATCGGATAGAACTCCAAGAACATCGAGGAGAAAATTGTATTGAAGATCAAAAAGAGAGAAGAAGCCATTTAGCTACTAACTATGGACCCGAAGGTCTGTGGTAAACTACTCACGCATCATCGGAAGGGCAGCAAGGTTGATGTAGAGCCCCTCCGTGATCGATTCCCCCTCCGGCAGAGTACCGGAAAAGGCCTCCAGATGGGATCTCTCAAGAACAGAAGCTTGCGGCGGCGAAAAAAGTATTTCGTGGACTCCCCTGTTGGTTTCCTGATTTTTGGGAATTTATAGTGGTGGAATTAGGTCAAAAGGAGCTGTATGGGCCCCACAAGCCACAAGGACGTGCCACCCCCCTGGGGCGCGCCCTGGTGCCTCGTGGGCCATTGCTCCATCTTCTGGCCTCCTCCCGAAGCTTCTAGTGTTTGTTATGTCCAGAAAAAAATCTCCAAAAAGTTTCGTGGTATTTGGACTTTGTTTGGTACTGATATTCTGGAAAACCAAAAACAGGCAAAAAACAGCAACTAGCACTGGGCACTAAGTTAATAGGTTAGTCCCAAAAAATGATATATAATTGCTGTAAATGTATATAAAAACATCCAAGATTGATAATATAATAGCATGGAACAATAAAAAATTATAGATACGTTGGAGACGTATCAGCATCCCCAAGCTTAATTCCTGCTCGTCCTCGAGTAGGTAAATGATAAAAAACAGAATTTTTGATGTGGAATGCTACCTATCATATTCATCACATATTCTTTTTCTTTGTAGCATGGACATTTGGACTTGAATAATTCAAAGCAATAGTCTATAGTTTGACATGAAGATATAAATACTCAAGCATGCTAACAAGCAACCATGTCTTTCAAAATATCAACGCTAAAGAAAGTTATCACTAGCCCATTATGCTCAATCATTGATCCATTCATGAAACACACTCAATATTAGCTACACACAATGCACAAGTATGACAATAGTGCTCTCTAGTTGGTGCTTTTATTAGAGAAGATGGAGACTCAAAATAAAAATAAAAATTGCATAAAAGTAAATAGATAGGCCCTTCGTAGAGGGAAGCAGAGATTTGCTAATGTGCCAGAGCTCAAAGCTTAAATTAAAGAGATAAAAAATATTTTGAGAGGCATGCTTTTCCTGTCAACGAAAACGACCGAGAATTCCCAATATCTTCCATGCTAGATACATCATAGGCGGTTCCCAAACAGAAAGTAAAGTTTATTTCCTTTCCACCATTCTTTCACAATTCATGGCTAGCCGTATCCACGGGTGCCCTCCATACCAACACTTTCCAAGGAATTTTGTTGTTATTAATTTTTGATTCATTATGGGACTGGGCATCCCTATTACCAACCATTCTCTCGTGCAATGACAAGTGAATAAACACTCATCGTGAGAATAACACACCTAGCATGGAAAATATTGGCCACCCCCTGCCGCTTCATGAGCGGTACGGGCACACAAAACGGAAAAATTATTTTAAAATTTAGAGTTGGCACACGCAAATTTATTTGGAACGGCATGGAAATACTGCATATAGGTAGATATGGTGGACTCATTTGGCACAACTTGGGTTTAAGGAGTTTGGATGCACAAGCAGTATTTCCGCTTAGTACAAATGAAGGCTAGCAAATAGATTGAGAAGCAACCAACCAAAAAGCGAAAATGGTCATAAACATGCATTGAACATAACTAACACCGAATAATGCACCATAAGTAGGATATAATTTCTTTGCATAAATATTGACTTAATGTGCATGCATAAGGAATCACAAACCTTAACACAAATATTCTTACTAAATCACAATTACTCACTAACATGACTCACATATCATCATCTCCATATCGCAAAACTATTGCAAGGAATCACACTTATCATATCCAATGATCTATATGAAAGTTTTTATTATATCCCTCTTGAATATTCATCACTTTGGGACCAAATTCATATCTTGTGCAAATTACCATTACTATTATCAACTCTCAAAAAGATATAAGTGAAGCATGAGAGCGCAAATATTTCTTCAAAATTTTATCTTATCAACTCTCAAAATAATATAAGTGAAGCATGAGAGTTCAAATATTTCTTCAAAATATAGCCATCGCCGTGCTCAAAAAGATTTAAGTGAAGCACTAGAGCAACTGCCTAGCTCAAAAAATTTAAGTGAAGCACATAGAGTATTCTAACAAATTATGATGAACGTGTGGCTCTCTCAAATAGGTGTGTCCAGCAAAGATGATTGTGACAAACTAAAAAGAAAACAAAGCAAGGACTCATATAATACACGACGCTCCAAGCAAAACACATATCATGTGACAAATAAAAATATAGTTCCAAGTAAAATTACCGATGGTTGGTAGAAGAAAGAGGGGATGCCTTCCGGGGCATCTCCAAGCTTAGACGCTTGAGTCTTCCTTGAATATTACCTTGGGGTGCCTCGGGCATCCCCAATCTTAGGCTCTTGCCACTTCTTATTCCTTCATCCATCGTGATCTCACCCAAAACTTGAAAACTTCAATCACACAAAACTCAACAAAACCTTCGTGAGATCCGTTAGTATAACAAAATAAATCACTACTTTATGTACTGTTGCAAACCCATTCATATTTTATTTTGCATTATACCTACTGTATTATAACTTCTCCATGGCTTATACCCCCTGATACAATCCATAGTTTCATCAAAACAAGCAAGCAATGCATCAAAAACAGAATCTGTCAAAAACAGAACAGTATGTAGCAATCTATTTAAAAGCCATACTTTTATAACTCCAAAAATTCTGAAAAATTAGGACAACGTGGGAAATTCATATACCAATACTGTGTAAAAAATTCAGATTTTTATGATGCTCCAGTACAGAACCAAAATTCCAGCACTGGACGCAAAACTTTCTGTTTTCCAAACAGCATCAATTATACTATCTTCCAAATCATCCTAAAGGCTTTACTTGGCACAAACACTAATTAAAAACACAAAAACACGATCATAACAGTAGCATAAATGTGAAAACACATAAAAATTTATTTTATTCATTGGGTTGTCTCCCAACAAGCTCTTTCTTTATAGCCATTAAGATAGACTTGAGATTTCAATTATGCTCTCATGAAAGATAATAATAGAAACATAAAGAGAGCATCATGAAGCATATGAAAAACACACTTAAGTCTAATATACTTCCTATGCATAGGCATTTTATAAGTAAACAATTTATCAAGACAAACAACATCTAGCATATGCAAATAGGAAGAATGAAACACTAATAATTTCAATATCAAGAAAGGTAATTGAGTAACATAAAAGTTTCTACAACCATATTTTCCTCTCTCATAATAATTACATGTAGGATCATAATCAAATTCAACAATATAGCTATCATATAAAATATTATCTTCATGATCCGCATGCATAAAATTCTTATAGTCTTCCAAAATAGTGGGATTATCATCAACGAAAGTCATGATCTCTCCAAACCCACTTTCAATATTATTGCAAGCATTATTATCAATATCATATTCATCAGGATGCTTAAATAAATTTTCAAGATCATAAAAAGCATTGTCACCCCAATCATGATCATTGCAATAAGTAGTAGACATAACAAAATTATCATCCCCAAGCTTGTAGCTTTGCATATCATTAGCACAATAGACATTAGTAGAATTTATAATAGCATCATTGCAATCATGCTTTTCATTCAAGGAGCTATCAAGTATGCGAACAATATCAATAGTTTCATTTTTAACATAAGGAACTATAGCAAGTTCATTTTCATAAGCATAATTAATATTGTCATCATGGCCACAAGAATAGCAAGCATCACGTTCATCAAGAGAGGATATTTCAACGGAATCATAATTATCTATAGATTCATGCATATCCTTATTCTCTTCCAAAGCAGCATACATTCTCTCAATAAATTCTTTAACATAGGCATTAATAGCATAGTTTTCATAGCAATATTTAAGTATGTCAAAATTTTCAGATTTGTAGAGAGTAATATCATATTTTTCAATCAAAGAAACAACTTCATAAGCACCCTTAAAAGCAACAAATTCTTCAATTTGTTCGATATCATAGTAACTATAAACACCCTTGGCATAAGAAGATAAGATTTCATTATCATTAAACTCACATAGGTAGGGAAGGTGTTTTTTAGGGTTCTTAGAGCAACAAGTAAAATCATAAATTTCACATAGATTCAAAGCATAGCATAGCAAACAATTTATTTGACGCCACAAGAGTCTCCCTTTTTCAGACAAACGGTGACGCACAAAATGAGCATGCTCCTTTAAAGATTTTCCCTCAACTAAGCTAGTTGGGGTTTCAGCATGAGCACAAATGGATCGAAAATGATCCAAGTAGAAAACTTTAAGTGGATCCATAGTATCTTATATTTTTGCTTTTAGTTTATGTTCTTGTGTGTTCGACATGAAGAGAATAAAAGTAAGCAAGCAAGTAAAAATATTTTTGTGTTTTTGCGATAAAAAGAAAATTTTAGAAGTGGGGGAGATGAAAACGAGAGGCAAAGGAAAATAAAGTAAATGCAAGGAGATGAGAGTTTTATGCGTAGGTACTTGATAGATGTTGATGATGTCTCCCCAGCAACGGCGCCAGAAATTCTTCCTGCTACTTGTGAGCTACGTTGGTAATTCCCTGAAGAGGAAGGGAGATGCAGTAGAATAGAGATAAGTATTTCCCTCAGTTATGAAACCAAGGTTATCAATCCAGTAGGAGAATCATGCAACACCTCGTTTGCAGCACCTGCACACAAAACAACAAATCCTTGCACCCAACGCAAACAAGGGGTTGTCAATTCCTCGGCGGTAACTTGCAAGATTAAATTGTATGTGATAGATAGATAGATTGAAACAAAAATAAAAAAATAAAATAAATAAACAAAAAGTGCAGCAAGGTATTTTTAGGGTTTTTAATATATGATTTAGATAGACCCGGGGGCCATAGTTTTCACTAGAGGCTTCTCTCAAGAAAATAGCATACGGTGGGTAAACAAATTACTGTTGGGCAATTGATAGAAAAGCAAATAATCATGACGATATCCAAGGCAATGATCATGTATATAGGCATCACGTCCGAGACAAGTAGACTGACTCCTGCCTGCATCTACTACTATTACTCCACACATCGACCGCTATCCAGCATGCATCTAGTGTATTAAGTCCATAAAGAACGGAGTAACGTCTTAAGCAAGATGACATGATGTAGACAAAGTAAACTCACGCATGAATAAACCCCATCTTTTTACTCTTAATAGCAATGATACATACATGTCATGTGTTGGGGAACGGAGCATGTAATTTCAAAAAAATTCCTACGCTCACACAAGATCTATCCATGGAGATGCATCGCTACGAGAAGGGGGGAGTGTGTCTACGTACCCTCGTAGACCGTTAGCGGAAGCGTCTCACAACGCGGTTGATGTAGTCGAACAATCCTTCGAGCTCCACCGATCGAGTACCGAACGTACGGCACCTCCGAGTTCTACACACGTGCAGCTCGGTGACGTTCCTCGCCTTCTTGATCCAGCAAGACGTCGAGGTAGTAGATGAGTTCCGTCAGCACGATGGCGTGGCGACGGTGACGGTGAAGTGATTCCGGCAGGGCTTCGCCTAAGCTCTCCGAAAATATGACCGAGGTGGAAAACGGAGATCGGGGCACCGCACACGGCTATGGGACAATTGTTATGTCTCCAAGGGGCGCCCCCCCCTCCGTATATAAAGGAGGGAGGGAGGAGGAGGCTGGCCCTAGGGGCGCACCAAAGTGGGGAGTCCTACTAGGACTCCTTAGTCCTAGTAGGATTCCACCTCCCATACGGAGTAGGAAAGGGGGAAGGGAGAGGGAAAGGAAAGAGGGGGCTGCGCCCCCTCCCCTAGTCCAATTCGGTTTGGGCAAGGGGGGATGCGCGCCTCCTCACGTGGCCTGCCTCTCCTTTTCCCGTATGGCCCAAAAAGGCCCATTACTTCTCCCGGTGAATTCCTGTAACTCCCCGGTACTCCGAAAAATACCCGAATCACTCGGAACCTTTCCGACGTCCGAATATAGCCTTCCAATATATGAATCTTTACCTCTCGACCATTTCGAGACTCCTCGTCATGTCCGTGATCTCATCCGGGACTCCGAACAAACTTCGGCCACCAATCACATAACTCATATAATACTAAATCGTCATCGAACCTTAAGTGTGCGGACCCTACGGGTTCGGGAATGATGTAGACATGACCGAGACGACTCTCCGGTCAATAACCAACAGTGGAACCTGGATGCTCATATTGGTTCCTACATATTCCACGAAGATCTTTATCGGTGAACCTCATATGACAACATACGTTGTTCCCTTTTGTCCGGCGGTATGTTACTTGCCCGAGATTCGATCGTCGGTATCTAATACCTAGTTCAATCTCGTTACCGGCAAGTATCTTTACTCATTCCGTAATATATCATCTTGCAACTAACTCTTTAGTCACGGTGCTTGCAAGGCTTCTGTGATGCTGTATTACCGAGAGGGCCCAGAGATACCTCTCCGATAGTCAGAGTGACAAATCCCAATCTCGATCCATGCCAACTCAACAAACACTTTCGGAAATACCTGTAGTGCACCTTTATAATCACCCAGTAACGTTGTGACGTTTGATACACCCAAAGTATTCCTACGGTATCCGGGAGTTGCATGATCTCATGGTCAGAGGAACGTGTATTTGACATAGTGAAAGCAATAGCAATAAACTGAACGATCATTTGCTATGCTAACGGTTGGGTCATGTCCATCACATCATTCTCCTAATGATGTGATCCCGTTATCAAATGACAACTCATGTCCATGGTCAGGAAACCTTGACCATCTTTTGATCAACGAGCTAGTCTAGTAGAGGCATACTAGGGACATAGTATTTGTCTATTATCCACACATGTATTTAGTTTCCGGTCAATACAATTCTAGCATGAATAATAAACCATTATCATGAACGGAGAAATATGATAATAATAAACACTTTATTAATTGCCTCTAGGGCATATTTCCAACAGTCTCCCACTTGCACTAGAGTCAATAATCTAGTTTACATCTCCATGTAATTAACATCCAATCAGTTCTAGGGCTGATCATGTTCTGCTTGTGAGAGAGGTTTTTAGTCAACGGGTCTGAAATATTCAGTTCCGTGTGTTCTTGGCAAATCTCTATGTCATATGTCGATGCTGCTACCACACTCTGCTTGGAGCTACTCCAAAACCGACTGTCCCACTTTATGTATCCGGTCAGAGACTCATAGTCTTCCGGATCGGTGTTTAAAGCTTGCATCGACGTAACCCTTTACGACGAACTCTTTATCACCTCTATTCCCGAGAAATTCTTCCTTAGTCCTTTTCAGGTAATTCAGGATATTCTTGACCGCTGTCCAGTGATCTACTCCTGGATCACTTTGGTACCTTCCCACCAAGCTAATAGCGAGGCATACATCAGGTCTAGTACACAGCATGGCATACAAAATAGAGCCTATGGCTGAGGCATAGGGGATGACACTCATCTTCTCTTTGTCTTCTGCCGTGGTCGGGCTTTGAGTCTTACTCAATCTCACACCTTGCAATACAGGCAAGAACCCTTTCACCACAGTCAAGAAATCCTTCTTTGACTGATCCATTTTGAACTTCTTCAAAATCTTGTCAAGGTATATGTTTTGTGAAAGTCATATGAGGCGTCTCAATCTATCTCTATAGATTTTGATGCCTAACATGTAAACAACCTTTACCTAGATCTTCAAGTCTTACTCCACTTCACACCAGCCAAGAACTTATTTCTTTTGACTTGATCCATTTTGAACTTCTTCAAAATCTCATCAAGGTGTGTGAAAATCTTTTATCAGGTGTCTTGATCTATCTCTATAGATCTTGATGCTCAAACCGTGGATAACTCAAAAACAGGTTTTTATTGAAAAACTCCTTTCAATTAATTCTTTATGCTTTCCAGAAATTCTACATCATTTCCAATCACATATACTTATTAGAAATGATATAGAGCTCCCACTCACTTTGTTGTAAATACAAGTTTCTCCATAAGCTTGCATAAACCCAAACGCTTTGATCACTTCATCAAAGCGAGTATTCCAGCTCCGAGATGCTTGCACCAGTCCATAGATGGATCGCTGGAGCTTGCATACTTTGTTAGCACCTTTAGGATCGACAAAACCTTCCGGTTGCATCATATACAATTCTTCCTTAAGGAATCCATTAAGGAATGCCGTTTTGACGTCCATTTGCCAGATTTCATAAAATGCGGCAATTGCTAACATAATTCTGACAGACTTTAACATCGCTACGGGTGAGAAAGTCTCATCGTAGTCAACTTCTTGAACTTGTCGATAACCTTTAGCAACAAGTCGTGCTTTATAGACGGTGACATTACCATCAGCGTCCGTCTTCTTCTTAAAGATCCATTTATTTTTAATAGCTCGCTGTTCATCGGGCAAGTCTACCAAAGTCCACACTTTGTTCTCATACATGGATCTAATCTCGGATTTCATGGCCTCAAGCCATTTGTCGGAATCCGGGCTCGCCATCGCTTCTTCATAGTTCGTAGGTTCACCGTTGTCTAACAACATGACCTCCAAGACAGGATTGCCGTACCAATCTGGTGCAGAGCGTGTCCTGGTTGACCTACGAGGTTCTGTAGCAACTTGATCTGAAGCTTCATGATCATCATCATCTACTTCCTCTCTGGTCTGTGTCGGTGTCACAGAAATTTCTTTCTGTGACGTACTACTATCCAGAGGAGGTACAATTACCTCATCAAGTTCTACTTTCCTCCCACTCACTTCTTTCGAGAGAAACTCCTTCTCTAGAAAGGATCCATTCTTAGCAACGAATACTTTGCCTTCGGATCTGTGGTAGAAGGTGTACCCAACGGTTTCCTTTGGGTATCCTATGAAGACGCACTTATCCGCTTTGGGTTCGAGCTTATCTGGCTGAAGCCTTTTGGCATAAGCATCGCTTCCCCAAACTTTCAGAAACGATAGCTTAGGTTTCTTGCCAAACCACAGTTCATACGGTGTCGTCCCAACGGATTTAGACGGTGCCCTATTTAAAGTGAATGCAGCTGTCATTAATGCATAACCCCAAAATGATAGTGGCAAATCGGTAAGAGACATCATAGAACGCACCATATCTAATAGAGTACGATTACGACGTTCGGACACACCATTACGATGTGGTGTTCCAGGTGGCGTGAGCTGTGAAACAATTCCACATTGTCTTAAGTGATTGCCAAACTCGTAACTCAAATATTCTCCTCCACGATCAGATCGTAAGAACTTTATTTTCTTGTTACGATGGTTCTCTACTTCACTCTGAAATTCTTTGAACTTTTCAAATGTTTCAGATTTATGCTTCATCAAGTAGACATAGCCATATCTACTCAAATCATCTGTGAACGTGAGAACATAACGATATCCACCGCGCGCCTCAACACTCATCGGACTGCATACATCGGTATGTATTATTTCCAATAAGTTGGTTGCTCGCTCCATTGTTCCGGAGAACGGAGTTTTAGTCATCTTGCTAATAAGGCACGGTTCACATGTCTCAAATGATTCATAATCAAGAGATTCCAAAAACCCATCTGTATGGAGTTTCTTCATGTGTTTAACACTTGATATGACCTAAGCGGCAGTGCCACAAATATGTGGTACTATCATTATCTTTTGGCATTCGTGTTATGAACATGTGTATTACTATGATCAAGATTCAATAAACCTTTCATTTTAAGTGCATGATCATCAATGATATTATCCAAATAAATAGAATAACAATTATTCTCTGAAATTGAATAACCGTCTTGCAATAAACACTATCAGATATAATGTTCATGCTTAACGCAAGCACCAAATAACAATTATTTAGGTTCATCACTAATCTTGAAGGTAGAGAGAGCGTGGCGATGGTGATCACATCAACCTTGGAGACACTTCCAATGCACATCGTCACCTCGTTCTTAGCTAGCCCTCGTTTATTCCGAAGCTCCATGTTTCAAGTTGCAAGCAACTGAACAAGTATCAAATACCCAGGTGCTCCTACGAGTACTAGTAAGGTACACATCAATAACATGTATATCAAATATCTTTGTTGACATTGCCAGTCTTATTATCTGCCAGTTACTTTGGGGAAGTTCCGCTCCCTGTGCCATTTCCCTTTGCAACGGGAGCACTAAGTCTCGGGTTTGGTTCAGCCTTGGGTTTCTTCGCGTGAGCGGTAACTGTTTTACCGTTCTTCTTGAAGTTCCATTTTATTTCCCTTGCCCTTCTTGAAACTAGTGGTCTTATTAACCATCAACACTTGATGCTCCCTTTTTGATTTCTACATCCGCAGCTTGTAGCATCGCGAATAGCTTAAGGATCTTCTATCCCTTGCATGTTTATAGTTCATCACGAAAATCCAGTAGCTTAGTGATAGTGACTAGAGAACTCTATCAATCACCACTTTATTTGGAAGTCTAACTCCCACTTAATTCAAGTGATTGAAGTACTCAGACGTTCTGAGTACATGCTCACTAACGGAGCTGTTCTCCTCCATCTTGTAGCTATAGAACTTGTCGAAGGTGTCATACCTCTCGACCCGGGTGTGAGCTTGAAAAACAAATTTTCAGCTCTTGGAACATCTCATATGCTCCGTGTTGCTCAAAACATATTTGGAGCTCCGGTTCTAAGCCGTAAAGTATGGCGCACTGAACTATCGAGTAGTCATCTTTTCTTGTCTGCCAGACGTTCATAACGTCCTCAGACGAAGCCGTAGGGGTATTTCACTGAGCGGTGCATTAAGGACATAAGCCTTCTGTGCAGCAGTGAGGACAATCCTCAGATCACGGACCTAGTCCGCATAGTTGCTTCCATCAACTTTCAACTTCGTTTTCTCTAGGAAACATAATAAAAACAGGGGGACTACAGCGTGGTCTATTGATCTACAACATAAAATTGCAAAGATTATTTAGACTATGTTCATGATAATTGAAGTTCAATTAATCAAATTACTTAAGAACTCCCACTTAGATTAACATCCCTCAAGTTGTCTAAGTGTAACATGATCCACATCAACTAAACCACGTCCGATCATCACGTGAGGTGGATTAGTTATCAATGGTGAACATCTTTCATGTTGATCATATCTACTATATCACTCATGTTCGACCTTTCGGTCTCTTGTGTTCCGAGGCCATGTCTGTACTTGCTAGGCTCGTCAAGTTTAACCCAAGTATTCTGCGTGTGTAAAACTGGCTTACACCCGTTGTATGCGAACGAAAGAATCCATCACACCCGATCATCACGTGGTGCTTAGAAGCGTCGAACCTTCGCAACGGTGCATACTAGGGGAGAACACTTATCTTGAAATTTAGTGAAGGGATCATCTTATAATGCTACCGTCGTCCTAAGCAAAATAAGATGCATAAAAGGATTAACATCACATGCAATTCAATATATGTGACATGATATGGCCATCAACGTCTTGTGCTTTTGATCTCCATCAGCAAAGCACCGTCATGATCTCCATCGTCACCGGGTTGACACCTTGATCTCCATCGTAGCGTCGTGGTCGTCTCGACAATTATTGCTATTACTACTACTACTGCTAACTCATAGCGGTAAAGTAAAGCAATTACATAGCGTTGGCATTGCATACAATAAAGAGACAACCATAAGGCTCCTGCCGGTTGCCTGATAACTTTACAAAACATGATCATCTCATACAACAACTTATATCACATCATGTCTTGGCCATATCACATCACCAGCATACCCTGCAAAAACAAGTTAGACGTCCTCTACTTTGTTGTTGCAAGTTTTACGTGGCTGCTACGGGTTTGCAAGAACCGTTCTTACCTACGCAAAACCACAACGTGGTGTAGTGATTGCTTTTTGATCTTCTAAAAGAACCCTCTTCATTGAAACCGATTCAACTAAAGTGAGAGAGACAGACACCCGCCAGTCACCTTTATGCAACGAGTGCACTTAGCGGTGAAACCTGTCTCACGTAAGCGTACGCGTAATGTCGGTCCGGGCCACTTCATCTCACAATACCGCCGAATCAAGTATCAACTAGTAACGGCAAGCAATATGTATACACCCACGCCCACAACTCACTTGTGTTCTACTCGTGCAAATCACATCTACGCATAGACCTGGCTCGGATGCCACTGTTGGTGAACGGAGCATGTAATTTCAAAAAAATTCCTACGCTCACACAAGATCTATCCATGGAGATGCATCGCTACGAGAAGGGGGGAGTGTGTCTACGTACCCTCGTAGACCGTTAGCGGAAGCGTCTCACAACGCGGTTGATGTAGTCGAACAATCCTTCGAGCTCCACCGATCGAGTACCGAACGTACGGCACCTCCGAGTTCTACACACGTGCAGCTCGGTGACGTTCCTCGCCTTCTTGATCCAGCAAGACGTCGAGGTAGTAGATGAGTTCCGTCAGCACGACGGCGTGGCGACGGTGACGGTGAAGTGATTCCGGCAGGGCTTCGCCTAAGGTCTCCGAAAATATGACCGAGGTGGAAAACGGAGATCGGGGCACCGCACACGGCTATGGGACAATTGTTATGTCTCCAAGGGGCGCCCCCCCCCCTCCGTATATAAAGGAGGGAGGGAGGAGGAGGCTGGCCCTAGGGGCGCACCAAAGTGGGGAGTCCTACTAGGACTCCTTAGTCCTAGTAGGATTCCACCTCCCATACGGAGTAGGAAAGGGGCAAGGGAGAGGGAAAGGAAAGAGGGGGCTGCGCCCCCTCCCCTAGTCCAATTCGGTTTGGGCAAGGGGGGGCGCGCGCCTCCTCACGTGGCCAGCCTCTCCTTTTCCCGTATGGCCCAAAAAGGCCCATTACTTCTCCCGGTGAATTCCCGTAACTCCCCGGTACTCCGAAAAATACCCGAATCACTCGGAACCTTTCCGACGTCCGAATATAGCCTTCCAATATATGAATCTTTACCTCTCGACCATTTCGAGACTCCTCGTCATGTCCGTGATCTCATCCGAGACTCCGAACAAACTTCGGCCACCAATCACATAACTCATATAATACTAAATCGTCATCGAACCTTAAGTGTGCGGACCCTACGGGTTCGGGAATGATGTAGACATGACCGAGACGACTCTCTGGTCAATAACCAACAGCGGAACCTAGATGCTCATATTAGTTCCTACATATTCCACGAAGATCTTTATCGGTGAACCTCATATGTCAACATACGTTGTTCCCTTTGTCCGGCGGTATGTTACTTGCCCGAGATTCGATCGTCGGTATCTAATACCTAGTTCAATCTCATTACCGGCAAGTCTCTTTACTCGTTCCGTAATACATCATCTTGCAACTAACTCTTTAGTCACGGTGCTTGCAAGGCTTCTGTGATGCTGTATTACCGAGAGGGCCTAAAGATACCTCTCCGATAGTCGGAGTGACAAATCCCAATCTCGATCCATGCCAACTCAACAAACACTTTCGGAGATACCTGTAGTGCACCTTTATAATCACCCAGTAACGTTGTGACGTTTGATACACCCAAAGTATTCCTACGGTATCCGAGAGTTGCATGATCTCATGGTCAGAGGAACGTGTATTTGACATAGTGAAAGCAATAGCAATAAACTGAACGATCATTTGCTATGCTAACGGTTGGGTCATGTCCATCACATCATTCTCCTAATGATGTGATCCCGTTATCAAATGACAACTCATGTCCATGGTCAGGAAACCTTGACCATGTTTTGATCAACGAGCTAGTCTAGTAGAGGCATACTAGGGACATAGTATTTGTCTATTATCCACACATGTATTTAGTTTCCGGTCAATACAATTCTAGCATGAATAATAAACCATTATCATGAACGGAGAAATATGATAATAATAAACACTTTATTAATTGCCTCTAGGGCATATTTCCAACATCATGTCCCTTTCTGTCACTGGGATTGAGCACCGCAAGATCGAACCCATTACAAAACACCTCTTCCCATGGCAAGATAAATCAATCTAGTTGGCCAAACCAAATCAATAGATCGAAGAAGAAATACGAAGCTATAATAATCATGCATAAAAGAGATCAGAGAAGTCTCAAATAATATTCATGGATAATCTGATCATAAACTCACATTTCATCGGATCCCAACAAACACACCGCAAAAAGTGATTACATCGGATAGAACTCCAAGTACCGGAAAAGGCCTCCAGATTGGATCTCTCAAGAACAGAAGCTTGCGGCGGCGGAAAAAGTATTTCGTGGACTCCGCTGTTGGTTTCCTGATTTTTGGGAATTTATAGTGGTGGAATTAGGTCAAAAGGAGCTGTGTGGGCCCCACATGCCACCAGGGCGCGCCACCCCCCTGGGGCGCGCCCTGGTGCCTCGTGGGCCACTGCTTCATCTTCTGGCCTCCTCCCAAAGCTTCTAGTGTTTGTTATGTCCAGAAAAAAAATCTCCAAAAAGTTCGTGGCATTTGGACTTCGTTTGGTACTGATATTCTGGAAAACCAAAAACAGGCAAAAAAACAGCAACTGGCACTGGGCACTAAGTTAATAGGTTAGTCCCAAAAAAATGATATATAATTGTCGTAAATGTATATAAAAACATCCAAGATTGATAATATAATAGCATGGGACAATCAAAAATTATAGATACGTTGGAGACGTATCAGTCCACTTCACTTCCGATCCCCTTCCCTCCGATCCGATCGCCGGCAACGGAAGCAGCGGTGGCTCTAGCGACGGCTCGAACATCGACATGGTGGAGGTGGCCCTCCGCATCGCATTTGAGGAGGTCGCTGCTCGAGCAAGGCGGCCCCGGTGGCGGCGAATCTTCTTCCTCAGCGCCCGTCGCCCGACGACGCAGCGCCGGCGACGTGGCCAGCCCTTCCCTCCCGACGTGCAGCTCCGCCACCTCCGCTCCGCTACACTCCGGCAGCTCCGCTAGGTACGCCGCCCACCTCCACCACCCTCTGGTTCGGAAGTGGTACCCGGCCACCGGTGGGTCCTCGTGCCCGCGTCGGGGCCGGCGCACACGAGGATGCCCGAGTCTGAGGCACGTGCAGCCCGGCGCGAGCGGCAGCGGGCGGGGGAGAGGGGGAGGCGATGTCCGCGTGCCGTTCGTGCCTGAGTGCGCCGGTCGATCCCGAGGCCGCGCTCCTCGCGTCGGTCCTCCGCCGCTCTCTCACGACGGCGGAGACGGATGCGCGGCGCCTCCGCCGCAAGAATGCCAAGGCGCTCCGACTCGCCATCGAGTTGTCGGAGCGCGAGGCGAACAAGGAGGCGGCAGCGAAGGCGGCCCGCCATGCCAAGGAGCAGGACCGCCTGCTCCGCAGGCTGTCAGGCATGACGTGCAGCTCTGACTCTGACCTGACGGACGGCTCCACCGACAGCTCCAGCTCCGACGACGACGCACCTCCGCACGCCGACGCCTACACGGAGGAGGGATACAGCCGCACCGACGACCGGAAGGGGAAGGGGCCGGCGAGGAAATGGTGATTTCCTCCGCCCTTCCCTGTTCTGTTTATATTTAATTTTAACTATGTTTAAATTGTTTGTACTATGAATTTGCCGTGTCCGTCGATGAACCTTCGATGAACTCTGTGCTTTTGTCCGGCGATGCAATGATGATCCGGCTATTTTGATCGTGTTTATACTTATATGCAGCGTTGCATGGATTGCATGGGTTTGAGGTTTCGGATATGAGGGACGTGGGTGTGGAAGGCAAGATATGAGGCGTGCCCGGTCAGTGCCCGCGGACGCGTCCGCGGGCGTTTGAGGGGCCGGATTTGCCATATGCGGCTGTAGATGCTCTAAGATGATGGCTTATTCACCGTCATATCCTATATACCTAAACGGTTCATCTCCACTACTTCTATTATGTTGAAGATGGTGTGTCCCCATATCTGGTTCTTCGGGGTTGACTTTTTTCAGCAGGTTTGTCTAGGTCGCGCTGTCCCGCGGAGCAGACAACATAGTTGTGCGTCTTGATTCTCCGACTCCAGCTCTGACCGACCAAGGTTGGCCAACCTCGGCCTCATCGGAGAGCATGCTAGATTTGCGTTCCCACAACTCCGTCTATTCAGAACTGGGATGTTCTACAGGCTCTCTTCGACGTTTTCTTTTTCAGGGACGACAATTTGTTACGCAGACTACTACCACCGGCGTCTTCTGGTCTATATCGACAACTTCCTAGTTGTTGCTTCTACAAGTTACTGAGTTTAAACAAGTTTACTCCGCTGAGACGGAGGCCTAGAGACGGTAACGAGATTTCCTATCAGTGGATGTTGGAGGAAGAAAACCCCCCTTCCCCCCTCCCCGTTTTTTGATGTATTTTAAAATTTTGTTAAGGATGTTTTTAAGGGTCTGTGCTACTTAAATATATGACCACTGAACTTTTTCCGAAAAAAAAGAAACTGGAAGGTGGGAGCAGCGAGGGGGAAGGCCTGGCCGTGGCTAACCAACACCACCCGTGACTACCCCCCCTCCCCTGCCTCTGCAGCCTCCACCCGCACGGACCGGGATCCAGTGACTTGCCTCTTGGCAGTCACGGCGTAACATGCGCCCACCCATCTGTCGTTCGTTCTTCATCCAACGGACATCAACGTCCATAGTGAAAAAGCCAACACTTCACCATTTCACGAGTCGAGCGGAGAGGGAAAATCAATCGTGAAATTCAGGCGGGGAAAGGGGGTTTGCGCGGGTGGGCTCGTGCTCTCCGGCGCTTCGCCGGCCGTAGAGAGCCAGCTCCGAGCAGCCAAGCGCCGTACTGCAGAGGAGAAGCAGCGCCACGCAGCCTCATGGCCGAGGATGATCGCTGCTGTGCGCCGGGAAAGCAGCGCCGTCGCGGTGGATAGGTCACCGCGCCGCCGCGGGGAAGGAGGAACGCTGTTGCGGGCTGGGGAGGAGCGCTAGGCCGTCTTGGGGACCAGGCAGGCGCGCCATCGTCTGCCCCCGTCGGAGCTCGCACCGCTGCCGAGGACGGACTCGCCGTCAGTGTTGCCGGTACTGAAGATGCTACATCCACGACAGTGGTAAATCCCTTTGCAATTTCAGAATCTGTTTTTGAGTGCTATGAAAATTATTGTAATGCAGAATTTGTTAGTGTTGTGCAGTCGTTAGTGATGTTCAATTTGTTAGTTCTTCCCTCTAATTCTGAGATTAATGGTTATGCAACCACAAACGTTGATATATAACAAGGCTATAACTGAATTTGTGATGGCAGAAATTGACAAGAGAGCATATGTATCTTGATTTCTTCAGAACTTGTGTATTTCTGAGTACTTTGTTTCTACCATTGTTCCATTAATTTACATGCGTTGTTTCCAAATTTTACAGAATTTCGGTGTTCTACAAGTGTGAATATTTTGCAATGGCCGAAATTGACAAGATGATACCTCGAGTTGGTATGGTTCAGAAATTCAGACGTAGGCTTTGATGTGAGGAAAAGATGCACCAACAAAAGCAAATTTGATGGAAAGATCACTTCATGTAGATTTGTTTGTTCCAATGAGGTTCATAGAAGAAAAGGGCAAACCGATCGTGAGCCAAAGCGTTTTAGAGCTGAAACACCGATTGTAATTTTCACTAGCAGCAACAAAAGAAAAAAGATGGTATAAAGCTTCAAGTAGAAGTGGAGAAGGATGACAGCAATAAAGGAGCAAACTTGGAGTTTCAAGAGTGCAATGCAATCTTCAGTTTCACCCAACTCTTGACTGCTCCACCTTGTGATGATCATGATTTGTTTTAGCATGTGCAAGTCTATTAGATGGCAGTACTTTGAACAGAGTTAACTATAGTCTTTTGGGGCTAAAAATAGTCTTTTGTGGTCTAAGTGTACTAGTAAAATGGCCTATTTTGTGTACTCAGATGATTGTTCAGTAGCAAGAGTTGTTGCTGCACAATTGGCATGCTGAGTACTGCTAGCGGCAGCCTGTAATTTGCTCGAGTAATACTAGTGTTTGTCTTGAGTAATACTGTTGGGTTGCTGTTTCTTTCAATGTTAAGTGCTGAATGAATGGACATGGTCATGTACAACATATAGGATTGTTGTTTTTCGCTATTTTTAACCTTAACTAGTTGTCGTTGTTTTCATCTCTAATGCGATGAAAATTGAGTGCTTTTGTTTGTATTGTCGGCTGCCTAAAGATGTGCAAGTATGGATCTTTTTTAAACTTCTCTAATGAGATGGCTGGATGTGTTGATGAATTGATTGATGCATGCTTGATCCATGCCAGGTCTCAGTTTCAATGAGTACAGATTCAACAAATAGGATGCAGATTCTATTCCGTCAAACTGTATTTTTTTGACAGTTAAATCTTCTTTATTCATTGAACAGCAGGGCTACATCATTTACAAGCAAGGAGATTATAGCCTCATGAGCTAATTATATCTAGCTAAACCTGCTAATTCGTGGCCGCTATTGTTTGCCGGTTGCTACTGTCGAATGCTTGAAAAAAGGCAAGTCTGAATCGTTTTTCCACCATGGCGAACCAGTGCGTACCTAAGTGGACAGTTTTGGCCTTCAGTCGCTGGTGTCCCTTCGATCAGGAACGAACGGCAGATGGGTGGGCGCATGTTACCCCGTGACTGCCAAGAGGCAAGTCACTGGATCCCGGTCCCACCCGCACCACTGCTCCGCCCAAATCCCACTCCCCCGATGGGCCGAAAGAACCGCAACCCCGCACCAAACCCTACTCCTCCTCCCCTGGCCGCCGTCGCCGCCGCCGGTGGCATTGCCGCCGTGCGCGCCGACTGCGACAAGGCCCTCGCGTACCTCCAGCGCGGAAACCCGTCCAAGGCGCTGCGGCTCCTGAGGGAAGCCGTCGCGCGCCACGGCGAGGGGTCGCCGCTCCTCCTCCGCGCGCTGGGCACAGTGCACTCCCGCGCCGCCGCCTCCCTCAACGACCCCGCCGCCCGCGCGCGCCACCATCGGGACGCGCTCCAGGCCGCCCGCCGCGCCGTCGAGCTCGCGCCCGACTCCCTCGACCTCGCCCACTTCCGTGCCCTGCTTCTCTACGAGGCCGCCGACGACAGCCGCGCCTACGAGGAGGTCATCGCCGAGTGCGAGCGCGGGCTCAGGATCGACGACCCCTCCGACCCGGAGCCCCACTCGCTCAGGCTGCCCGCCCCTGACTCGGACCAGCTCCGGGCCGAGCTCCGCAACCTCGTCCAGAAGGCCAATCTCGCCTCCATATCCTCGTCAAGACCCTCGGCGGCTCTGATGACAAGCTTGGCTTCTTCCGCCTGGCCGATGACCCCTTGGAGCTCCAGCTCCTACCCGCAGCCCCAGCCCCGCGCCGCTCTAACGAGATCAAGAAGTCTACCAAGACCGTCGAGGAGCGCCGCAAGGAGATCGAGGTGCAGGTCGCTGCGATGAGGCTGGTGGAGCAGCAGCAGCTGCTGCCGCACAATGCTGCCGTCGCTGCCTCCTCCTCACCACCAGAGTCAGAGGAAGATGAGCCCCCCTGCTCATCATGTCAGTCTGGTGTGAAACTGCGGCGCTCTTGAATCTTCCTTCCCTTCGTTTCATGTGAACCTGAAGTTGCGTTGGGGGCAGGCAAAATGGCACCCCTTGCCTTCGCTAGCTAATCGTTTGTGCTACTCCTGGTAACTAGCTATCCAGTTCTTACTTCTTCCAGCACCTAGTTAACTGAGTTTGTGAACAATGCACTGAGAAATTTAAGTAACTAGTCTACTTTATCTGCATGTGTTTGTCCGATTACTCGTTACAATTTAATTTTGCTTTCATCCCAATCTAATGTGCTATCCACGTGGGATGTTCTCTATATACTTGTTCATGGTTACTGCATAGGCCTTATGAATAACATTCATCAGAATACAACCAACCAGCAGCACCTTTTCTAAAGAGTCATATGATGTGTTATTGACCCCAACAAGGACCATTAGATTTTGTTTTGTTGTGTTCATTCAATTGTTTCTCTTTTGCCTGAAAATGTACTAAGGGATTGTAAGAGGCGACACTGGTTTTTTTGCATTGAGTTGTGCAATGGAGACCACAACATCACTGGTCTCGATGATGTTCTGGGATGATGCCGTAAAAAACCCAAGCTGATGGCTACTGTGCCACCATTCTGAGTCCCACTTTCGAGTTGCTTTTATTCAAGTGATGTAGCCATAGTTGACTAGCATCTGTAAAATTGCCCGACAACACCGTCATACGATTTTTTTTTCCTGTTCAATACTCGTGCATTTCTTGTCATATGTTTCTAGAAGACATTTTGGGATGAAGGTTACAGTTTCTTGCTCTTGGGAGGGTTATTTTGTTATCTATGGATTTGCCTAAGTTGACTAACATTAGGTTTGTGTACCATTGTTTGCTATCAGATGTGTTACATTTTTCTTGCTATATAAATTCGTCTAAAATATTGATCTGTCAGGTTTGATATGGTCGTTTCTTTGCGAATGCAGAGTGTTGGAACTGCCAACGAGCCAGTTAGTGTACCATTGCTTGCTATCAGATGTGCCATTTTTCTTGCTATATAAATTCATCTAAAATATTGATCTGTCAGGTTCAATATGGTTGTTTCTCTGCGAATGTAAGAGTGTTTATAGAACTACAAGCCTAAATATTGCTAAGTTGCCTGCTGCTACTGAATTGCCGAAAGTTATACTCTCTCCGTTCCTAAATATAAGACCTTTTAGAGATTCCACTATGGACTACATAGTCCATAGTGGAATCTCTAAAAGGTCTTATATTTAGGAACGGAGGGAGTAGTTTCTAGTTGCTTGTCAATTTTCATATGGTTGTTTATGTGTGGAAGTATGTATCTTAGGATCGTGAACTTGTTTATTCAATATTGCTACCAACTTGCCCAATTTTATAGTTTCCAATTGCCTCTCAGGTTTCATCGGGTTTTGTTTCTTCCATGTGAAAGTAAGTTTGCTCAAAATGTGAATTTGCGTATTCTGTTTCGTATGTTGCTACTAACTTGCCTGACAAAGTATTTGGTGCTTCGGAACCTGTGGTGCACCCGATGTACCCAACCTCGGTTTAAATATTTATGAACTTCAGATAGTTCTGAAGAACTAGAGTAAACAGAAATATATGCAACATTCCACAAAATATCAAAATCAATAAAACAATACTCGAGAAACAGAAACAACAAATTCAGTGTTAATAGTGCTAATGGGGCCGAGATCATGGCCCGATTTAGATTAGCTGTTACTCCGAAGATATATTTGTCCTTCTGTTTCTCAGGTTGTGTTTTGAATTTCGACTTTGGTAGATATATGGTGTGTATGTGTCTATGTGCTAATTTATTTTCGGAAATTTTGACAACTTCCGAATGAGAGTACCGAAATTGGGTGCACCACAAGCTCCGTGCACCAAATATGTTCTCCAACTTGCCTAATGTTATGTTTCTACTTGCCTGTTGGGTTTCGCGAGTTTGTTTCTGTCCGGAAGTATAAGTGTGATGGAACAATTCACTTGCTTGGTCCACACTTGGATGTTCCGGAAAAGAAGAGGATGGGTAGTAAAGAGAAAGTTTTGAGCATGTGCAGTTGTCTCAATAGTATTTGTAGATCGTTGTTCTGGAAAAAAACTACTTCTAGATTTTCTTAATTTAGCGCTAAGTTGCTTATTGTTTACCAGTTGTACCATTCCTTGTTACTGGCTGCCTTGTAAGTATTTTCCTATCACATTTTTTGCCAAAATATTGAGTTTTCAAGTTGCATATTGTGTTTCTTTTGTACTAAGAAAAAGTATATCTTAATATTGAATTGCCTTGATCAAAGTTCTTCCTCCATTACAATGCTAAGTTGTGTTTCTTTTGTACTATAAAAAAAGTATATCTGAATATATTTTTGCTTTCTTAAAAGTCTGCCACATGTAACTTCAAATCTGGATCTGCCACAGATTGGAGTGGCAGGGGTGGCGCGCCTGCGGCTCGTGCTGGAGATTGCCTTTGTTTGGTATGGCTCCATGTGTCGCACGTGATGAGCATGCTATCATAAAAGTCGTGTTTCCAGTTATTTCATGTGTACTAGCATAATACCTGTGCGTTGCAACGGGAGCATGCATATGCTGAAGCGCCACCTCCGTTTCTTACCAGCGTTGTTCCTTTTGGGCAACTCATCTTTGCACCCACTCACGATCACAGCCTATCTCGATCCCCACCAGTCCCCACACCCACTCATGAGGGAGCCGCAACCCATCTCTGAGTGACAGCGCGGAGCACTGCAGGCACTCGTTCCAACCCACACTCGAGGCATCGCCACTTCAGACGAATCCAGAGAGAATCAACTGGCATTGTTCCCTGCTCCCCCAGCTAGATGTCGTGCTCCATATCGAAGTTGAAGTTGAACAACTTGGTATCACCACCACTTGGGCAACCTCCACGGCGGTGAACTGTGGAGCCAGGAGAGACGGCGAGAACGTTTGAGTAAGCGTGACCACTTGGAAAGATGCAAGCGGCTTCGGGAGGTCCCCTCGTAGCGGATGAAGCAGAGGATAAGAGGGGAAACTCGCCGGAACGGAGATCGATGTGGCAGTGGTTGCAGACTAGAGATGGAGAAGATGATAGGGGCACGACAACAGAAGGACCCTGGGAACGGCTCCTTACATGGCAGAACTGCACTCGTCGAAGCCGAGCTAATGGGCACGACAGCGAGGCAAGTTGTGGTCTTTGGTCGCAAG
This sequence comes from Elymus sibiricus, assembly GCA_039707655.1. Lineage (NCBI taxonomy): Eukaryota > Viridiplantae > Streptophyta > Magnoliopsida > Poales > Poaceae > Elymus > Elymus sibiricus. The sequence continues at coordinate 320,661,570 of CM077670.1, read as the reverse complement.
AACAATTGAAACGCATCATGGCGGCAAGGTGCTCCAGGCAAAGAACTTCCCGCAAGCGCTCGCTATTCGGCGGCGGCTATAGCTCAAGAGGCGGATCGAGCAGAGCCTCCCGGCATGGAGGGACGAGTTCCTGACCTACAACATTCTCAAGCCCATCATCAGCACTGTCTCACAGGCCAAGTTCGTCGCCCGCCCTCCTTATTCGTAAGAGAAAAAAATTGTTCGATGCCCTCTTCGATGCCGAGATTGAAAAGATCAATGCCTTCTTCATCGAGCAAGAGGATATGTGTCTTCTTGGTGGTGTATGATCAGAAGCTATAGGGGGTGATCAAGAGTGCAATGGAGAGGAAGGATGTGGTGCACAAGAGGGGATCATGTGGATCATCAACCTCCACGGTGAGATGATGTTGCTTCTCAACTACAGCTATAGTGGGCGGCCAAAAGCAGGCACACGGACAAGAGATGGAGCGGGCGTGGTTCAAGCTACCAGATGTTGACGGCCGCAACCGGCGTCGAGGCGGCTCCACCAAGCTTTGGGACATGGCGTTGCCGTGTAGTGTAGGTCTCGCGCTGATGGAAGGATGGATGGCAGGAAAGGCCGGAGGCGCCGCAATGAGGAGTCAAATTTTGAGCCCCTCCGTCTCACGCACGATCATTTCCAAATCTCTGCCGCACGATCATTTCCAAATCTAATTGCGTCCTGATTTTTTGGAAGAGAGCGAGGAGTGAGATGAGGGGGTGAACCAAACCAAATGATACGACGTACTGCACTTTAATAGTAGAGATGTCTAAGTTTAGTGTCATTTATTGGGTTGCTAAAACTACAGTTGCTCTTTTAAAAAAAGAATAGAAAAGCGACAGTATATTTAAGCACACCGCATAATTTTGGAACACCGGCCAAGGAACCACAGTAGGGGAGCATAAGTCACAGCTGCTGCATAAACTAACTCGCTAAAAATGCATCTATTGTATGAGTAATTAACCGAGACAGAGCAAATACCATGTAAAATGAATAGATAATCCAAGTAACATGGCGAGGTTATATTGTAATTACCAAGTGACCACCCAAGAAATCGGTAGAGATGCCAATCCGGGAAGAGTGAAAAAAAGAACTCACTGTGGCCCAGAAAAAAGCTGACCCCAGGGCAACTGCAGATGGCACAAAATGGACTCTGTTTTTGAACCATTCAGCTATAAACGGAACACCGAAAAAGATATCTTTCTTCACATGCTCCTTATCCAATTGTCTGAATACATGTAACCAAGAATACTCAGCACATCAATCCTCATATGCTTCAGAGCATGCAAAATCAGAAACGAACAATGAGTCAATCAAAGTAAGGGTTATTTGAACATAATGAAAGAAAGAGCAGGAAGGTCTCAAAGTTTGATTCATATAGGAAATACACAAAGAAAAAAGGGTCAAACAGAGCTACTGGGTTGGAGTAAAAGAAGATGAGGCACCCGAGGTAGTCAATTTATTTCGACAGAGCAGTTGCAATTCAGGGAAATAAACATCTAAGAGTGTGATGAGAGGATTTTCATGGATGCAGACCTGGATTAGAAAATTTACAAAACTCAGCCACGACAAGCTGGGTAGATACCTTTATATTTCACATGCAAAAAAGAAATTCCTTTTTGTATCCTCAAACATAAATGTTCAATCTATTCCTCACTTTTTCTGCAAGTTTATCCTGCCTTTCCTTTTGTACAACCTGCAGCGGTACGTAAATATAAAATATAACCACACTGACGGTCGAATGGATAGCAGGAATGAGCACACAAAAGTGCAGGACAGGTCTGCTAATAGATCATGAACAGGTAAAAAAATACACCAAGCTGTACAATAACTCCAGAAACAACATGCTTCTCATCTTACATAATCTGAGAGCAGCATCTATCGTCAGTACAGCTAAAAATACATGCCAGAAATATACTGAACCTGAAGAAAATCTCCATATGCACCATAGTTTCAGTGTTATGGTATGGCAATTTAAGTGAAGTTAACACAAAGACATTTATCGATTGTAACTGTCCTCAAATGGTGAGTTAGACCAAGAAACGTGTGATTATGAGCACTTGTATTATGTGGTCCTGCTTTCCCTGGTTCCAACCATACAACCAGGGGCGGATCTGGGCCCCAGGCCCCCAGGGCCCAGGCCCGGGGCGTGGCTTTTTTTTTTAGCTATTACCTATCCAGATTTTAGAATGGGCCCGGGGCTTAGCCCAGCACACAGCCAGGGCCCAGGCCAGCCTCTCATCCCTTCGTTCGCCCGCACACACGGGAGAGACGGTCATACCTAACAACCACGCACGGGAGAGATGGCCAGACCAGTGCGCCGCCGGCCGCCGGTGTCTCCCCTCCGCTCCGGCGCTCCCCAGCCGTCACCGCCTCCCCGGTCCCTCGGCCGCTCCCTCCTGGCCGTCCCGTAGCTCCCCGGTCCCCCCGCCGCTCCCCCCCGGGCCCCGGCCGTCCCCGTCTCCCCGGTCCCCTCCCCTGTCCACCCGCCGCTCCGGCGCTCCCCGGCCATCTCCTTCCCGGCTGCCCCCAGCTCCGCCCCTGCACGGCTGCACCGACGAGCTCCTGCTCTGCTCCAGCCCTCTGCCTGCCTGCTCGCCTGGGTGCAGGCCGTGCAGCTGCTCGCCTGCTCCAGCCGGCGCCGCCGCGCCGGCTCTGCTCCGGCGGTCCGGCCTCTCCCAGGACTGCCCGTATGCCCTGACTGGGGTAATTTTCTGAGAATTTTATTTTACAATATGTGCTAATGGCTGCTGTTGTTGTTAAATTTTTATATTTGTTGTTTGTTGTAGACAGTGTGTGTGGATGTGCTAATGTGTGTAGACAGTGTGTTTGAATGGGATAGATTGAACAATTTTTGATATGCTAATGTGTGGATGTGCTACTGCTAATGGTTGTTGCTGCTGTCAAAAAATCAATTTCATTTGAATTGAATTTGAAAGTGAATGCATTTTGATATCAATTTCATTTCATTTTGTAGACATGGAAGATGAAGAGATATTTTTCATCGGTGCCTGCAACAGAAGTGTCTACACCCAGGGTTTCAGCTGGAGTATTTGCAAGTATTGATGATGATGCTATTATATATCGCTTTCAATCCTATAGATCTCGCAAAGGGGTTTTACCTCGTCGTAGTAGTAAGTTTTTAGCTTTGTATCAATGTTAATTATTTCACTTGATGTTTCTGCCTTCTCTTATGAAATTATGCTTTTGATGTCTTGAAGATGTTGGCTCTTCTTCCACCGTTCAGGGCACCGCCACCGTTGACCAGGTTATGGGAGGCACAAATGAAGCAAACCATTGATTTGGTACTCTTTTGTATCCTGTACTGTTTTTCATAGTTTTTGTCATGTTTTTATCTTTTTTTTGTATTGTTAAGCATTGAGTTTAAATTCTAAATTTATTGTGCAATTGAGCCATATTTTGTATGATTTCGTATGGGGTATTTTTTGAGGTAGTTATAGCCTTATGGGCGCTGAGTTTTTCCCTCGCGCTGAAATTTTTTTTTGGGCCCGGGGCTTGCTCCAATCCTGGCTCCGCCACTGCATACAACTGCAACTTTTTAGTCAAGACCAACATACAAGGCGGGGATCCCAGGTTACCTTCTACGTGAATTGTGACTTGTAAGCACTCGTATCAAGCTTCTTTGCGTTGTGATTAGACTTACGTGAAACAGAACATGCACATTGCTTCAAGCAACAGGATCAACGCAGGAGCCTCAATATTATTTTCCATCAGCAGATTCGTCATCGATGTTGGTCATACCGATTGCTATGTCCAGGATCACCAGAACATGATGAGGTAAAGTACACCGTAGCGATCAAAGCTTCCTTCCAGTACACAATATTTGAAATTGAGGGAAAATCTGAAGATGCAACAGACAGTCAAAGCCTCTACAACATGTAATATATTGAACACCAAGTCAGCAAGGTGGGGTAATTTATTCTTAAATTAGAATATACTAATCCATGGTACAGGCACCATATAAGATGTTTACCTCAACATCCTTCCTGCACAGATCACTTTTGTCTGAATACACTATACTGATAAAAAGGAGCATGTATCTATGTTTATTTGGCCTGCACGTACGCAACATGCAGTGGTATTTTTTTCATTGAATTTATATTCCTTTTGCCAAAAGATGCTAATCATGCCTGCGAGCCCTGTGACCATGGCTCCACAGCATACATGAGGGTAACAGATATTCATGTCCAATACACATCTCCATGATTTGCTGCTACCTAGATCTTCATCAACGACCGGGAAAGCAGCCTGACATAATCACATCGGCATGGAGGATGGATTAAAGGAGGAAGGAGATCGATTAGATGGGATCGCATGCAACTTGAGATAACTGGCGTCCTTTAATTGCGCGATCAGGTCTCTAAAAACATGGCATGATAGAACCTGAGATTAAAGTGTCCAGAGAAATCTGTTTTGCAAAAAAATCGATACTGAAAAAATCAGACGGGAGGAGGTTTTCTCTCGATAAAAATCGGTGGGGGAGCTGATCGTGCGAGAGGAAACGAAACCAAACGTACCATCACGACCACAGACTCCCCCTTTAGGAGTAGAGATGTTGTTTCTCTTACTTCACTTAAAGAGGAGTTAGGATCCTCTGCTGTAGCACACCGTGCAGTACAGTCGCTGTCGTGTGGACCCGGCCCCATGTGTCATCCGCACTGCATCACTGTATAGTACGGCAGAGGATCTTAAAAAGGTACCCCTCCATTTTTGTATACAAGACTGCTATCTCATTTCTTAGATATAAAAAAATAAAGCCAACTAATGAATAGCATATGGCCAGTTGGTTAGAGATATTAAGAGTCTTTTGAATGATAGGGTAGTTATTCCTGTCAAAATACTTCGAGAACAGAACAGAGTTGCAAATTGTTTAGCAAACTTTGGTAGAGAGGGTGATAGCACAGCATGTTGGCTGGGGCAACCACCTCCTTGTGTCAGTGATCTAGTCGCTGAAGATTGTAACTCTGTCGCCTTGGAATAAAAACCCTATGATTCCCCGCAAAAAAAAAATCTAATGAATAGCATGATTAATTGTGTGGAAAACCTATCGTGTTCCGGGCTAATTAAACATGTTGCATGTGGTGCCTCCTTGTCAATGGTTGCATACAACGTTGCATTAATAAGCTTCAGCGTACTGGCAAAAATCTAATCAGTTATTCTCGGCAAGAGATAGTGACCATCTATAGATGCAAATTGGTGTTTATAGTGGCCTTGTATTTAAAACCAGAGGGGGTATACAAAATGCACAACATGGCAAAGATAAAAATGCAAGGTGAAAAGACTGGGTAAAACCAAAAGTGAGAAAATACTCTTAAAAATAGAAGGGGGAAAAATACATATTTACTTATTTCATCTAGACGAGAATTAACTAAATCTTACTGAGCTCCCACGGGCTGTCTAATTTTATGCGGAGATTCGTGTGCATATTTTGTTTTCATTTCTTTTTTCGTTTGATTGATTTACATTTTTTATTATTGGCTTTTTACATGCCACACGCAACTACAATCGCACATGCCAAACACAACTACAGTTACATGTCAGTCCATCGTGCGCAGTTGTAGTTACCCATCCATGCAAATCGTGCGGAAATGCAGTCGCACGTCCTCGGTAATGCGCAACTGAATGTCCACCGATCGTGCACAACTACATTTACGTATTTTCTAAAAAAACAATAGAAAGTCGAGAGAAAAAATGAGGAAAAATAAAAGTGAAAATAAAACAGCAAAAAAATCCTATAGTGATGAGATTTACTTGTTGGAAATATGCCCTAGAGGCAATAATAAATTAGTTATTATCTATATTTCCCCGTTCATGATAATAGTTTATTATTCATGCTAGAATTGTATTGACCGGAAACTAAATACATGTGTGGATAATAGACAAATACTATGTCCCTAGTATGCCTCTACTAGACTAGCTCGTTGATCAAAAGATGGTCAAGGTTTCCTGACCATGGACATGAGTTGTCATTTGATAACGGGATCACATCATTAGGAGAATGATGTGATGGACATGACCCAACCGTTAGCATAGCAAATGATCGTTCAGTTTATTGCTATTGCTTTCACTATGTCAAATACACGTTCCTCTGACCATGAGATCATGCAACTCCCGGATACCGTAGAAATACTTTGGGTGTATCAAACGTCACAACGTTACTGGGTGATTATAAAGGTGCACTACAGGTATCTCCGAAAGTGTTTGTTGAGTTGGCATGGATCGAGATTGGGATTTGTCACTCCGACTATCGGAGAGGTATCTCTGGGCCCTCTCGGTAATACAGCATCACAGAAGCCTTGCAAGCACCGTGACTAAAGAGTTAGTTGCAAGATGATGTATTACGGAACGAGTAAAGAGACTTGCCGGTAACGAGATTGAACTAGGTATTAGATACCGACGATCGAATCTCGGGCAAGTAACATACCGCCGGACAAAGTGAACAACGTATGTTGACATATGAGGTTCACCGATAAAGATCTTCGTGGAATATGTAGGAACTAATATGAGCATCCAGGTTCCGCTGTTGGTTATTGACCAGAGAGTCGTCTCGGTCATGTCTACATCATTCCCGAACCCGTAGGGTCCGCACACTTAAGGTTCGATGACGATATAGTATTATATGAGTTATGTGATTGGTGACCGAATGTTGTTCGGAGTCCCGGATGAGATCACGGACATGACGAGGAGTCTCGGAATGTCCGAGAGATAAAGATTCATATATTGGAAGGTGGTATTCGGACACCGGAAAGGTTCCGGAAGGTTCCGGATATTTTATCGGTGTACCGGGGGTTACCGGAACCCCCCGGGGGGCCACATGGGCCATGTAGGGGAGGAGCAACAGCCCACAAGGGGCTGGTGCGCCCCCCCTAGGGGGCCAAACCGAATTGGGCTAGGGTTGGGGGCCGGCCCCCCTTCCTTCTCCCTCTCCCCCCCTTTCCAAGTAGGAATCCTACTTGGAGTAGGATTGGGGGGGGGGCGCCGGCCAATGGGAGGAATCCCTAGTGGGATTCGGCCTCCCTATGGGGGCGCAGCCCCTTGGCTGCCTCCTCCCCCCTCCCTCCTTTATATACGGAGGAGGGGCACCCCTTGGACACACACAATTGTCCCATAGCCGTGTGCGGTGCCCCGATCTCTGTTTTCCACCTCGGTCATATTTTCGGAGAGCTTAGGCGAAGCCCTGCCGGAATCACTTCACCGTCATCGTCGCCACGCCGTCGTGCTGACGGAACTCATCTACTACCTCGACGTCTTGCTGGATCAAGAAGGCGAGGAACGTCACCGAGCTGCACGTGTGTAGAACTCGGAGGTGCCGTACGTTCGGTACTCGATCGGTGGAGCTCGAAGGATTGTTCGACTACATCAACCGCGTTGTGAGACGCTTCCGCTAAACGGTCTACGAGGGTAAGTAGACACACTCTCCCCTCTCGTAGCGATGCATCTCCATGGATAGATCTTGCGTGAGCGTAGGAAATTTTTGAAATTCATGCTCCGTTCCCCAACAGTGGCATCCGAGCCAGGTCTATGCGTAGATGTGATTTGCACGAGTAGAACACAAACGAGTTGTGGGCGTGGGTGTATACATATTGCTTGCCGTTACTAGTTGATACTTGATTCGGCGGTATTGTGAGATGAAGCGGCCCGGACCGACATTACGCGTACGCTTACGCGAGACAGGTTTCACCGCTACGTGCAGTCGTTGCATAAAGGTGATTGGCGGGTGTCTGTCTCTCTCACTTTAGTTGAATCGGTTTCAATGAAGAGGGTTCTTTTAGAAGATCAAAAAGCAATCACTACACCACGTTGTGGTTTTGCGTAGGTAAGAACGGTTCTTGCAAACCCGTAGCAGCCACGTAAAACTTGCAATTACAAAGTAGAGGACGTCTAACTTGTTTTTGCAGGGTATGCTGGTGATGTGATATGGCCAAGACATGATGTGATATAAGTTGTTGTATGAGATGATCATGTTTTGTAAATTATCAGGCAACCGGCAGGAGCCTTATGGTTGTCTCTTTATTGTATGCAATGCCAATGCTATGTAATTGCTTTACTTTACCGCTATGAGTTAGCAGTAGTAGTAGTAATAGCAATAATTGGCGAGACGACCACGACGCTATGATGGAGATCAAGGTGTCACGACGCTACGATGGAGATCAAGGTGTCACGACGCTACGATGGAGATCAAGGTGTCAACCCGGTGACGATGGAGATCATGACGGTGCTTTGCTGATGGAGATCAAAAGCACAAGATGATGATGGCCATATCATGTCACATATATTGAATTGCATGTGATGTTAATCCTTTTATGCATCTTATTTTGCTTAGGACGACGGTATCATTATAAGATGATCCCTTCACTAAATTTCAAGATAAGTGTTCTCCCCTAGTATGCACCGTTGCGAAGGTTCGACGCTTCTAAGCACCACGTGATGATCGGGTGTGATGGATTCTTTCGTTCGCATACAACGGGTGTAAGCCAGTTTTACACACGCAGAATACTTGGGTTAAACTTGACGAGCCTAGCATGTACAGACATGGCCTCGGAACACAAGAGACCGAAAGGTCGAACATGAGTCATATAGTAGATATGATCAACATGAAAGATGTTCACCATTGATAACTAATCCACCTCACGTGATGATCGGACGTGGTTTAGTTGATGTGGATCATGTTACACTTAGACAACTTGAGGGATGTTAATCTAAGTGGGAGTTCTTAAGTAATTTGATTAATTGAACTTCAATTATCATGAACATAGTCTAAATAATCTTTGCAATTTTATGTTGTAGATCAATAGACCGCGTTGTAGTTCCCCTGTTTTTATTATGTTCCTAGAGAAAACGAAGTTGAAAGTTGATGGAAGCAACTATGCGGACTAGGTTCGTGATCTGAGGATTGTCCTCACTGCTGCACAGAAGGCTTATGTCCTTAATGCACCGCTCAGTGAAATACCCCTACGGCTTCGTCTGAGGACGTTATGAACGTCTGGCAGACAAGAAAAGATGACAACTCGATAGTTCAGTGCGACATACTTTACGGCTTAGAACCGGAGCTCCAAATATGTTTTGAGCAACATGGAGCATATGAGATGTTCCAAGAGCTGAAAATTTGTTTTTCAAGCTCACACTCGGGTCGAGAGGTATGACACCTTCGACAAGTTCTATAGCTACAAGATGGAGGAGAACAGCTCCGTTAGTGAGCATGTACTCAGAATGTCTGAGTACTTCAAACACTTGAATCAAGTGGGAGTTAGACTTCCGAATAAAGTGGTGATTGATAGAGTTCTCCAGTCACTATCACTAAGCTACTTGATCTTCGTGATGAACTATAAACATGCAAGGGATAGAAGATCCTTAAGCTATTCGCGATGCTACAATCTGCGGATGTAGAAATCAAAAAAGGGAGCATCAAGTGTTGATGGTTAATAAGACCACTAGTTTCAAGAAGGGCAAGGGAAAGAAAAGGGAACTTCAAGAAGAACGGTAAAACAGTTGCCGCTCACGCGAAGAAACCCAAGGCTGAACCAAACCCGAGACTTAGTGCTCCCATTGCAAAGGGAAATGTCACAAGGAGCGGAACTTCCCCAAAGTAACTGGCAGATAATAAGACTGGCAATGTCAACAAAGATATTTGATATACATGTTATTGATGTGTACCTTACTAGTAATCGTAGGAGCACCTGGGTATTTGATACTTGTTCAGTTGCTTGCAACTTGAAACATGGAGCTTCGGAATAAACGAGGGCTAGCTAAAGAACGAGGTGACGATGTGCATTGGAAGTGTCTCCAAGGTTGATGTGATCACCATCGCCACGCTCTCTCTACCTTCAGGATTAGTGATGAACCTAAATAATTGTTATTTGGTGCTTGCGTTAAGCATGAACATTATATCTGATAGTGTTTATTGCAAGACGGTTATTCAATTTCAGAGAATAATTGTTTCTATTTGGATAATATCATTGATGATCATGCACTTAAAATGAAAGGTTTATTGAATCTTGATCGTAGTAATACATATGTTCATAACACGAATGCCAAAAGATAATGATAGTACCACATATTTGTGGCACTGCCGCTTAGGTCATATCAAGTGTTAAACACATGAAGAAACTCCATGCAGATGGGTTTTTGGAATCTCTTGATTATGAATCATTTGAGACATGTGAACCGTGCCTTATTGGCAAGATGACTAAAACTCCGTTCTTCGGAACAATGGAGCGAGCAACCAACTTATTGGAAATAATACATACCGATGTATGCGGTCCGATGAGTGTTGAGGCGCGCGGTGGATATCGTTATGTTCTCACGTTCATAGATGATTTGAGTAGATATGGCTATGTCTACTTGATGAAGCATAAATCTGAAACATTTGAAAAGTTCAAAGAATTTCAGAGTGAAGTAGAGAACCATCGTAACAAGAAAATAAAGTTCTTACGATCTGATCGTGGAGGAGAATATTTGAGTTACGAGTTTGGCAATCACTTAAGACAATGTGGAATTGTTTCACAGCTCACGCCACCTGGAACACCACATCGTAATGGTGTGTCCGAACGTCGTAATCGTACTCTATTAGATATGGTGCGTTCTATGATGTCTCTTACCGATTTGCCACTATCATTTTGGGGTTATGCATTAATGACAGCTGCATTCACTTTAAATAGGGCACCGTCTAAATCCGTTGGGACGACACCGTATGAACTGTGGTTTGGCAAGAAACCTAAGCTATCGTTTCTGAAAGTTTGGGGAAGCGATGCTTATGCCAAAAGGCTTCAGCCAGATAAGCTCGAACCCAAAGCGGACAAGTGCGTCTTCATAGGATACCCAAAGGAAACCGTTGGGTACACCTTCTACCACAGATCCGAAGGCAAAGTATTCGTTGCTAAGAATGGATCCTTTCTAGAGAAGGAGTTTCTCTCGAAAGAAGTGAGTGGGAGGAAAGTAGAACTTGATGAGGTAATTGTACCTCCTCTGGATAGTAGTACGTCACAGAAAGAAATTTCTGTGACACCGACACAGACCAGAGAGGAAGTAGATGATGATGATCATGAAGCTTCGGATCAAGTTGCTACAGAACCTCGTAGGTCAACCAGGACACGCTCCGCACCAGATTGGTACGGCAATCCTGTCTTGGAGGTCATGTTGTTAGACAACGGTGAACCTACGAACTATGAAGAAGCGATGGCGAGCCCGGATTCCGACAAATGGCTTGAGGCCATGAAATCCGAGATTAGATCCATGTATGAGAACAAAGTGTGGACTTTGGTAGAATTGCCCGATGAACGGCGAGCTATTAAAAATAAATGGATCTTTAAGAAGAAGACGGACGCTGATGGTAATGTCACCGTCTATAAAGCACGACTTGTTGCTAAAGGTTATCGACAAGTTCAAGAAGTTGACTACGATGAGACTTTCTCACCCGTAGCGATGCTAAAGTCTGTCAGAATTATGTTAGCAATTGCCGCATTTTATGAAATCTGGCAAATGGACGTCAAAACGGCATTCCTTAATGGATTCCTTAAGGAAGAATTGTATATGATGCAACCGGAAGGTTTTGTCGATCCTAAAGGTGCTAACAAAGTATGCAAGCTCCAGCGATCCATCTATGGACTGGTGCAAGCATCTCGGACCTGGAATACTCGCTTTGATGAAGTGATCAAAGCGTTTGGGTTTATGCAAGTTTATGGAGAAACTTGTATTTACAACAAAGTGAGTGGGAGCTCTATAACATTTCTAATAAGTATATGTGATTGGAAATGATGTAGAATTTCTGGAAAGCATAAAGAATTAATTGAAAGGAGTTTTTCAATAAAAACCTGTTTTTGAGTTATCCACGGTTTGAGCATCAAGATCTATAGAGATAGATCAAGACACCTGATAAAAGATTTTCACACACCTTGATGAGATTTTGAAGAAGTTCAAAATGGATCAAGTCAAAAGAAATAAGTTCTTGGCTGGTGTGAAGTGGAGTAAGACTTGAAGATCTAGGTAAAGGTTGTTTACATGTTAGGCATCAAAATCTATAGAGATAGATTGAGACGCCTCATATGACTTTCACAAAACATATACCTTGACAAGATTTTGAAGAAGTTCAAAATGGATCAGTCAAAGAAGGATTTCTTGACTGTGGTGAAAGGGTTCTTGCCTGTATTGCAAGGTGTGAGATTGAGTAAGACTCAAAGCCCGACCACGGCAGAAGACAAAGAGAAGATGAGTGTCATCCCCTATGCCTCAGCCATAGGCTCTATTTTGTATGCCATGCTGTGTACTAGACCTGATGTATGCCTCGCTATTAGCTTGGTGGGAAGGTACCAAAGTGATCCAGGAGTAGATCACTGGACAGCGGTCAAGAATATCCTGAATTACCTGAAAAGGACTAAGGAAGAATTTCTCGGGAATAGAGGTGATAAAGAGTTCGTCGTAAAGGGTTACGTCGTGCAAGCTTTAAACACCGATCCGGAAGACTATGAGTCTCAGACCGGATACGTAAAGTGGGATAGTCGGTTTTGGAGTAGCTCCAAGCAGAGTGTGGTAGCAGCATCGACATATGGCATAGAGATTTGCCAAGAACACACGGAACTGAATATTTCAGACCCATTGACTAAAAACCTCTCTCACAAGCAAAACATGATCAGCCCTAGAACTGATTGGATGTTAATTACATGGAGATGTAAACTATATTATTAACTCTAGTGCAAGTGGGAGACTGTTGGAAATATGCCCTAGAGGCAATTAATAAAGTGTTTATTATTATCATATTTCTCCGTTCATGATAATGCTTTATTATTCATGCTAGAATTGTATTGACCGGAAACTAAATACATGTGTGGATAATAGACAAATACTATGTCCCTAGTATGCCTCTACTAGACTAGCTCGTTGATCAAAAGATGGTCAAGGTTTCCTGACCATGGACATGAGTTGTCATTTGATAACGGGATCACATCATTAGGAGAATGATGTGATGGACATGACCCAACCGTTAGCATAGCAAATGATCGTTCAGTTTATTGCTATTGCTTTCACTATGTCAAATACACGTTCCTCTGACCATGAGATCATGCAACTCCCGGATACCGTAGGAATACTTTGGGTGTATCAAACGTCACAACGTTACTGGGTGATTATAAAGGTGCACTACAGGTATTTCCGAAAGTGTTTGTTGAGTTGGCATGGATCGAGATTGGGATTTGTCACTCTGACTATCGGAGAGGTATCTCTGGGCCCTCTCGGTAATATAGCATCACAGAAGCCTTGCAAGCACCGTGACTAAAGAGTTAGTTGCAAGATGATGTATTACGGAATGAGTAAAGAGACTTGCCGGTAACGAGATTGAACTAGGTATTAGATACCGACGATCGAATCTCGGGCAAGTAACATACCGCCGGACAAAAGCGAACAACGTATGTTGTCATATGAGGTTCACCGATAAAGATCTTCGTGGAATATGTAGGAACCAATATGAGCATCCAGGTTCCGCTGTTGGTTATTGACCGGAGAGTCGTCTCGGTCATGTCTACATCATTCCCGAACCCGTAGGGTCCGCACACTTAAGGTTCGATGACGATTTAGTATTATATGAGTTATGTGATTGGTGGCCGAAGTTTGTTCGGAGTCCCGGATGAGATCACGGACATGACGAGGAGTCTCGAAATGGTCGAGAGGTAAAGATTCATATATTGGAAGGCTATATTCGGACGTCGGAAAGGTTCCGAGTGATTCGGGTATTTTTCGGAGTACCGGGGAGTTACGGGAATTCACCGGGAGAATTAATGGGCCTTTTTGGGCCATACGGGAAAAGGAGAGGCAGGCCACGTGAGGAGGCGCGCGCCCCCCCTTGCCCAAACCGAATTGGACTAGGGGAGGGGGCGCAGCCCCCTCTTTCCTTTCCCTCTCCCTTCCCCCTTTCCTACTCCGTATGGGAGGTGGAATCCTACTAGGAGTAAGGAGTCCTAGTAGGACTCCCCACTTTGGTGCGCCCCTAGGGCCAGCCTCCTCCTCCCTCCCTCCTTTATATACGGAGGGGGGGGCGCCCCTTGGAGACATAACAATTGTCCCATAGCCGTGTGCGGTGCCCCGATCTCCGTTTTCCACCTCGGTCATATTTTCGGAGAGCTTAGGCGAAGCCCTGCCGGAATCACTTCACCGTCACCGTCGCCACGCCGTCGTGCTGACGGAACTCATCTACTACCTCGACGTCTTGCTGGATCAAGAAGGCGAGGAACGTCACCGAGCTGCACGTGTGTAGAACTCGGAGGTGCCGTACGTTCGGTACTCGATCGGTGGAGCTCGAAGGATTGTTCGACTACATCAACCGCGTTGTGAGACGCTTCCGCTAACGGTCTACGAGGGTACGTAGACACACTCCCCCCTTCTCGTAGCGATGCATTTCCATGGATAGATCTTGTGTGAGCGTAGGAATTTTTTTGAAATTACATGCTCCGTTCACCAACAATGGCATCCGAGCCAGGTCTATGCGTAGATGTGATTTGCACGAGTAGAACACAAGTGAGTTGTGGGCGTGGGTGTATACATATTGCTTGCCGTTACTAGTTGATACTTGATTCGGCGGTATTGTGAGATGAAGTGGCCCGGACCGACATTACGCGTACGCTTACGTGAGACAGGTTTCACCGCTAAGTGCACTCGTTGCATAAAGGTGACTGGCGGGTGTCTGTCTCTCTCACTTTAGTTGAATCGGTTTCAATGAAGAGGGTTCTTTTAGAAGATCAAAAAGCAATCACTACACCACGTTGTGGTTTTGCATAGGTAAGAACGGTTCTTGCAAACCCGTAGCAGCCACGTAAAACTTGCAACAACAAAGTAGAGGACGTCTAACTTGTTTTTGCAGGGTATGCTAGTGATGTGATATGGCCAAGACATGATGTGATATAAGTTGTTGTATGAGATGATTATGTTTTGTAAAGTTATCAGGCAACCGGCAGGAGCCTTATGGTTGTCTCTTTATTGTATGCAATGCCAACGCTATGTAATTGCTTTACTTTACCGCTATGAGTTAGCAGTAGTAGTAGTAATAGCAATAATTGGCGAGACGACCACGACGCTACGATGGAGATCAAGGTGTCAACCCGGTGACGATGGAGATCATGACGGTGCTTTGCTGATGGAGATCAAAAGCACAAGACGTTGATGGCCATATCATGTCACATATATTGAATTGCATGTGATGTTAATCCTTTTATGCATCTTATTTTGCTTAGGACGACGGTAGCATTATAAGATGATCCCTTCACTAAATTTCAAGATAAGTGTTCTCCCCTAGTATGCACCGTTGCGAAGGTTCGACGCTTCTAAGCACCACGTGATGATCGGGTGTGATGGATTCTTTCGTTCGCATACAACGGGTGTAAGCCAGTTTTACACACGCAGAATACTTGGGTTAAACTTGACGAGCCTAGCAAGTACAGACATGGCCTCGGAACACAAGAGACCGAAAGGTCGAACATGAGTGATATAGTAGATATGATCAACATGAAAGATGTTCACCATTGATAACTAATCCACCTCACGTGATGATCGGACGTGGTTTAGTTGATGTGGATCATGTTACACTTAGACAACTTGAGGGATGTTAATCTAAGTGGGAGTTCTTAAGTAATTTGATTAATTGAACTTCAATTATCATGAACATAGTCTAAATAATCTTTGCAATTTTATGTTGTAGATCAATAGACCACGCTGTAGTTCCCCTGTTTTTATTATGTTTCCTAGAGAAAACGAAGTTGAAAGTTGATGGAAGCAACTATGCGGACTAGGTCCGTGATCTGAGGATTGTCCTCACTGCTGCACAGAAGGCTTATGTCCTTAATGCACCGCTCAGTGAATACCCCTACGGCTTCGTCTGAGGACGTTATGAACGTCTGGCAGACAAGAAAAGATGACTACTCGATAGTTCAGTGCGCCATACTTTACGGCTTAGAACCGGAGCTCCAAATATGTTTTGAGCAACACGGAGCATATGAGATGTTCCAAGAGCTGAAAATTTGTTTTTCAAGCTCACACCCGGGTCGAGAGGTATGACACCTTCGACAAGTTCTATAGCTACAAGATGGAGGAGAACAGCTCCGTTAGTGAGCATGTACTCAGAACGTCTGAGTACTTCAATCACTTGAATTAAGTGGGAGTTAGACTTCCAAATAAAGTGGTGATTGATAGAGTTCTCTAGTCACTATCACTAAGCTACTGGATTTTCGTGATGAACTATAAACATGCAAGGGATAGAAGATCCTTAAGCTATTCGCGATGCTACAAGCTGCGGATGTAGAAATCAAAAAGGGAGCATCAAGTGTTGATGGTTAATAAGACCACTAGTTTCAAGAAGGGCAAGGGAAATAAAAGGGAACTTCAAGAAGAACGGTAAAACAGTTACCGCTCACGCGAAGAAACCCAAGGCTGAACCAAACCCGAGACTTAGTGCTCCCATTGCAAAGGAAAATGGCACAGGGAGCGGAACTTCCCCAAAGTAACTGGCAGATAATAAGACTGGCAATGTCAACAAAGATATTTGATATACATGTTATTGATGTGTACCTTACTAGTACTCGTAGGAGCACCTGGGTATTTGATACTTGTTCAGTTGCTTGCAACTTGAAACATGGAGCTTCAGAATAAACGAGGGCTAGCTAAAGAACGAGGTGACGATGTGCATTGGAAGTGTCTCCAAGGTTGATGTGATCACCATCGCCACGCTCTCTCTACCTTCAGGATTAGTGATGAACCTAAATAATTGTTATTTGGTGCTTGCGTTAAGCATGAACATTATATCTGATAGTGTTTATTGCAAGACGGTTATTCAATTTCAGAGAATAATTGTTATTCTATTTATTTGGATAATATCATTGATGATCATGCACTTAAAATGAAAGGTTTATTGAATCTTGATCATAGTAATACACATGTTCATAACACGAATGCCAAAAGATAATGATAGTACCACATATTTGTGGCACTGCCGCTTAGGTCATATCAAGTGTTAAACACATGAAGAAACTCCATACAGATGGGTTTTTGGAATCTCTTGATTATGAATCATTTGAGACATGTGAACCGTGCCTTATTGGCAAGATGACTAAAACTCCGTTCTCCGGAACAATGGAGCGAGCAACCAACTTATTGGAAATAATACATACAGATGTATGCGGTCCGATGAGTGTTGAGGCGCGCGGTGGATATCGTTATGTTCTCACGTTCACAGATGATTTGAGTAGATATGGCTATGTCTACTTGATGAAGCATAAATCTGAAACATTTGAAAAGTTCAAAGAATTTCAGAGTGAAGTAGAGAACCATCGTAACAAGAAAATAAAGTTCTTACGATCTGATCGTGGAGGAGAATATTTGAGTTACGAGTTTGGCAATCACTTAAGACAATGTGGAATTGTTTCACAGCTCACGCCACCTAGAACACCACAGCGTAATGGTGTGTCCGAACGTCGTAATCGTACTCTATTAGATATGGTGCGTTCTATGATGTCTCTTACCGATTTGCCACTATCATTTTGGGGTTATGCATTAATGACAGCTGCATTCACTTTAAATAGGGCACCGTCTAAATCCGTTGAGACGACACCGTATGAACTGTGGTTTGGCAAGAAACCTAAGCTGTCGTTTCTGAAAGTTTGGGGATGCAATGCTTATGTCAAAAGGCTTCAGCCAGATAAGCTCGAACCCAAAGCGGATAAGTGTGTCTTCATAGGATACCCAAAGGAGACCGTTGGGTACACCTTCTACCACAGATCCGAAGGCAAAGTATTCGTTGCTAAGAATGGATCCTTTCTAGAGAAGGAGTTTCTCTCGAAAGAAGTGAGTGGGAGGAAATTAGAACTTGATGAGGTAATTGTACCTCCTCTGGATAGTAGTACGCCACAGAAAGAAATTTCTGTGACACCGACACAGACCAGAGAGGAAGTAGATGATGATGATCATGAAGCTTCGGATCAAGTTGCTACAGAACCTCGTAGGTCAACCAGGACACGCTCCGCACCAGATTGGTATGGCAATCCTGTCTTGGAGGTCAAGTTGTTAGACAACGGTGAACCTACGAACTATGAAGAAACGATGGCGAGCCCGGATTCCGACAAATGGCTTGAGGCCATGAAATCCGAGATTAGATCCATGTATGAGAACAAAGTGTGGACTTTGGTAGACTTGCCCGATGAACGGCGAGCTATTAAAAATAAATGGATCTTTAAGAAGAAGACGGACGCTGATGGTAATGTCACCGTCTATAAAGCACGACTTGTTGCTAAAGGTTATCGACAAGTTCAAGGAGTTGACTACGATGAGACTTTCTCACCCGTAGCGATGCTAAAGTCTGTCAGAATTATGTTAGCAATTGCCGCATTTTATGATTATGAAATCTGGCAAATGGACGTCAAAACGGCATTCCTTAATGGATTCCTTAAGGAAGAATTGTATATGATGCAACCGGAAGGTTTTGTCGATCCTAAAGGTGCTAACAAAGTATGCAAGCTCCAGCGATCCATCTATGGACTGGTGCAAGCATCTCGGAGCTGGAATACTCGCTTTGATGAAGTGATCAAAGCGTTTGGGTTTATGCAAGTTTATGGAGAAACTTGTATTTACAACAAAGTGAGTGGGAGCTCTATAACATTTCTAATAAGTATATGTGATTGGAAATGATGTAGAATTTCTGGAAAGCATAAAGAATTAATTGAAAGGAGTTTTTCAATAAAAAAACCTGTTTTTGAGTTATCCACGGTTTGGGCATCGAGATCTATAGAGATAGATCAAGACACCTGATAAAAGATTTTCACACACCTTGATGAGATTTTGAAGAAGTTCAAAATGGATCAAGTCAAAAGAAATAATTTCTTGGCTGGTGTGAAGTGGAGTAAGACTTGAAGATCTAGGTAAAGGTTGTTTACATGTTAGGCATCAAAATCTATAGAGATAGATTGAGACGCCTCATATGACTTTCACAAAACATATACCTTGACAAGATTTTGAAGAAGTTCAAAATGGATCAGTCAAAGAAGGAGTTCTTGACGGTGGTGAAAGGTGTGAAGTTGAGTAAGACTCAAATCTCGACCATGGCAAAATAAATAGAATGGATGAAGGTTATCCCCTATGCCTCGGCCGTAGGTTCTATAAAGTATGCCAAGCTGTGTGCCTTGCCATGTGTCTGGCAAAAGAGGTACCAAAGTGATCCAGGAGTAGATCACTGGACAGCGGTCAAATTATCCTTAAGATGACTAAGGAAGAATTTCTCAGGAATAGAGATGATAAAGAGTTAGTCGTAAGGGGTTACGTCGATGCAAGCTTTAAACACTGATCCGAAAGACTATGAGTCTCAGACCGGATAAGTATAGTGGGGAAATCTTTTGGAGTAGCTCCAAACAGAGTGTGGTAGCAGCATCTACATATAACATAGAGATTTGCCAAGAACACACGGATCTGAATATTGCAGACCCGTTGACTAAAACCTCTCTCACAAGCAAAACATGATCAGCTTTAGAACTGATTAAGTGTTAATTACATGGAGATGTAATCTAGATTATTGACTCTAGTGCAAGTGGGAGACTGTTGGAAATATGCCCTAGAGGCAATAATAAATTAGTTATTATCTATATTTCCCCGTTCATGATAATAGTTTATTATTCATGCTAGAATTGTATTGACCGGAAACTAAATACATGTGTGGATAATAGACAAATACTATGTCCCTAGTATGCCTCTACTAGACTAGCTCGTTGATCAAAAGATGGTCAAGGTTTCCTGACCATGGACATGAGTTGTCATTTGATAACGGGATCACATCATTAGGAGAATGATGTGATGGACATGACCCAACCGTTAGCATAGCAAATGATCGTTCAGTTTATTGCTATTGCTTTCACTATGTCAAATACACGTTCCTCTGACCATGAGATCATGCAACTCCCGGATACCGTAGAAATACTTTGGGTGTATAAAACGTCACAACGTTACTGGGTGATTATAAAGGTGCACTACAGGTATCTCCGAAAGTGTTTGTTGAGTTGGCATGGATCGAGATTGGGATTTGTCACTCCGACTATCGGAGAGGTATCTCCGGGCCCTCTCGATAATACAGCATCACAGAAGCCTTGCAAGCACCGTGACTAAAGAGTTAGTTGCAAGATGATGTATTACGGAACGAGTAAAGAGACTTGCCGGTAACGAGATTGAACTAGGTATTAGATACCGACGATCGAATCTCGGGCAAGTAACATACCGCCGGACAAAGTGAACAACGTATGTTGACATATGAGGTTCACCGATAAAGATCTTCGTGGAATATGTAGGAACTAATATGAGCATCCAGGTTCCGCTGTTGGTTATTGACCAGAGAGTCGTCTCGGTCATGTCTACATCATTCCCGAACCCGTAGGGTCCGCACACTTAAGGTTCGATGACGATATAGTATTATATGAGTTATGTGATTGGTGACCGAATGTTGTTCGGAGTCCCGGATGAGATCACGGAAATGATGAGGAGTCTCGGAATGTCCGAGAGATAAAGATTCATATATTGGAAGGTGGTATTCGGACACCGGAAAGGTTTCGGAAGGTTCCGGATATTTTATCGGTGTACCGGGGGTTACCGGAACCCCCCGGGGGGCCACACGGGCCATGTAGGGGAGGAGCAACAGCCCACAAGGGGCTGGTGCGCCCCCCCTAGGGGGCCAAACCGAATTGGGCTAGGGTTGGGGGCCGGCCTCCCTCTCCCCCCCTTTCCAAGTAGGAATCCTACTTGGAGTAGGATTGGGGGGGGGGCGCCGGCCAATGGGAGGAATCCCTAGTGGGATTCGGCCTCCCTATGGGGGCGCAGCCCCTTGGCTGCCTCCTCCCCCCTCCCTCCTTTATATACGGAGGAGGGGCACCCCTTGGACACACACAATTGTCCCATAGCCGTGTGCGGTGCCCCGATCTCTGTTTTCCACCTCGGTCATATTTTCGGAGAGCTTAGGCGAAGCCCTGCCGGAATCACTTCACCGTCACCGTCGCCACGCCGTCGTGCTGACGGAACTCATCTACTACCTCGACGTCTTGCTGGATCAAGAAGGCGAGGAACGTCACCGAGCTGCACGTGTGTAGAACTCGGAGGTGCCGTACGTTCGGTACTCGATCGGTGGAGCTCGAAGGATTGTTCGACTACATCAACCTGTTGGGTAACGCAGTAGAAAACAAAAAATTTCCGACCTACGCACCAGCCCAGGACCACTATGAAGACTGCATACAAGGTTTGATCTTTTTCGTTACCGACTCGTAGCGCAGCGGAAGTAGAGTCGATGACGATCGGCGGTGCAGATCCCCGCAGCTAGGATTTACAACCTCCCAACCGCGAGGATGTATACCCTCATCCGCCCCCCGGTCAGCCCTCCGGGAGGCGGTCGGACAGTCCCCCGGATGGTGTCACGGACAGCCCTTCGGGAGGACCATCGAAACTCGGACGGTCACTCGGACAGCCCTTCGGGAGGCACTCTCAAACTAAGACCGAAACTACGATCTCTCTACAGAGTTGCACACATACGGTCTCAACTATCCGGCAGGGCTTCGCCGTCCAGAACTAGTTCCTGCCGGAACCCAGACAGCCTTTCGGCTCTACGAAACTATTTCGCTGGGAGGGAGAGAGAAGCCAGACAAGTCTATGTCATGTGTATGAGAGCAAGGATGAGATTTGGGCTGCCCCCTCCACCTCAATTTATAGGAGAAGGAGGGGTGGAGGGGCTGAACTTTCAGCCACATCCATCCATGTCATCTCCAAGATATTTTGGAGCAAAAGCCCAAAAAGGTGGCTTTCCAAAAAGTAATCCAAAAAGCACTTTCACTATTCACGACGACATATTTCAGCGTCTGTTCGAACTGAAAATATTCATGTGGGCTTAGAAAATTTCCAGTACCCACTAAAATAATTTTCAACGCGATCCGAAACAATTCCGGTTTAGTGATTTTCATCTGCGAAAAGCATCTGAAGCGGTTCCGGCAGCTCCGGAACATTTCCGGTTTTCATCCCGGAAAATTTCAGAAAGTTTTCAGAACGATTCTGGCACCCTCCAAGAAATATCAGGCATGTGCCGAAACCATTTTGACTTTATGGTGTACTCCGAAACAACTTTTCGGTTTAGTGATTTTCATCTGTGAAAAGCAACTAAAGCGGTTCCGGCAGTCCGGAACATTTCCGGTTTTTGTCTCTGAAAAATCTCAGAAGTTACCGGAACAATTCTGGTACCTTCCAATAATTTCCAGGCATGTGCCGAAACCAATTTGACTTTATGGAATACCCTGAAACAACTTTTCAGTTTCACCGAAACTATTCCGATATCCTCTCCGGAACGTTTCCGTTTCGTCCGAAACTTTTTCGGTGATTTTCTCTCAGACTCCCCGTCTAGTATTCAGCAGATAGATGACCCTTAAGCGTGTGACCCTATATTCGGTGAAGTATAGACATGACCCGGAACCCCTTCCGATCAATGATCAACATCGGAGCCGTGGACACCCATATTGACCCCTATACCCACACGAATGAATATTCGAGTGAACCTCCAGTTGCCGTGTGCTATTCCTGTTGCTTCGCGATATGTTACAAATACCCGAGGTGAGACATGTTGGCATCCCCGTGGATCAACAACTTGTCCACTATGCTAGTTACCTCGTTACCAGTATTGTTCTCTTTTCTCGTTCCCGTGTTCCGGCATCCCTGTGATCAAATCACAAAGTGTCTGGCCAGACGATGATGGATACCGTAACACCGAGAGGGCCCAGAGATATCTCTCCATCGTCGGAGGAGCAAATCCCAATCTTGAGCTATCAAGTTACTTGACATACTTTTCCGTGAACCCGTAAGCCGCCGTAATAGCCACCCAGTAACGGATGACGTTTAACAAACCCCAAAGTTCACGAAGCAAGCATGAAGGAACTCGATACTCTCATGGCCTAAGGAATTATGCAAACATTAACTATCTCTGTGTTATAAACCATTAACTAATGACGAATGTATCTCATAGCATAACATCAATTCGGGTCTATTCAACACAAGTGTTCTACCAACATTGCGCCCTCAAAATTGTCGGCATAGCCATGCCCATGATCAGGAAAACAGGATCATCATGCAATACTTGAGCCAGTCTTAGAGGCCAGACTAGGAATACATTTTACCGTTTATTATTCGACACGTGCATATGAGTCTTCCTCCGAGCCTCGTGGTTATTGCAGACTCGAGAACCATAGCAGTTATAGCATGGAACATAAACCTAATTATGAATAGGGAGATAATCAATAACATTTATTATTGCCTCTAGGGCATATCTCCTACAGACTCCCACTTGCACTAGAGTCAATAATCTAGTCAATGCTAATGCACTTTACACCTATGGCATACTGGTGTAAAAAATGCTTCGCATGTGGTATAGCCTGATGTCCAACGGATCTGACAACTTCAGTTCCGTGTGTATCTTTGCATATCCTCGCGTTTTCACGCTTTCACAAAATTCATATTTCGTGTGGACTTGGCTTTGTATATATGTGAATCATTGGTCGAAACCTGATTCCTCAGACTGAGCTATGGAGCAACTATCTTCAATAGTGTTCCATTGACCAAAGCCATCTTGGAATCATACTAAGTTCATGAACGAACTATATGATTCAACATCTTCTATGTCACTTCGAAAGCGGCAACATACTTGGCCTTAGTTATAGAATTCGCCACAGTAACCTGTTTAGAAACGATTTCCAAACACCGTGCCACCATATTGTGTATCACACAAAAAACCCTTAACTTAAATCGAAAATCGCATGGAGCATTGATGAAGACTGTATCGATGTAATCACTTACAACGAGCACTTCATAATCTCTGCTTGCGAGAAAAACATGTCATCAGTGCTACTTTAGTACTTAATGACATTTTTCACTGTTGTCCCATGATCAGTACTTTGATCACTTTGGTATCTATACTCGCAACTCCTTGGGAGTACTGGACATATCTGGTTGTTTTACATACCATGGAATACATGATTAATCCAAACACAAAAGTGTGTGGAATCTCCATCGTGTATTTTACTCATCAGTGTTTTGGGACACCGAGTCTTGCAAAAACTCTTTCCATGTGACTTCGGCAAGAATCACTCCTTGGCGTTTTAAATGCTAAAAAGTTTTAGCATCTTGTCAATATGTATTCATTGCTTAGCCCCATTAGGTAAATCTATCTCCATAGATCATCATGCCTAATATTGAGGCTATTTAGCCCAAGCACTTCATCGGAAAAACTATTTTCAAATGAAGTCCTAATTCGTGTCAAGAAATTTATTTCCAATTAACAATGTGTCTAGTACACAAGGTTTTTAGAAATATTATTATGCTCCCACTTACTTTCTTGAATCACAAGCATCTTCGATACCCATTTGATGAAGTCAAAACCCTTTTGACCATTCCATCAAAAACGAAGATTCCAACTCCACTTTGCTCTCTTCTGTCCATCGCTGGAACTCTGAAGTTTGCATACTTACTAGCATCCTCTGGATCGACAAATTACTTTGGACTGTATCACATACAAGTCCTAGGTTTCATTTCCATCACATGGAAATCCTTTTGTCGTCCATGTTTCATATCTCATGATTGAAATATGTATTAATTGCTAGTTCAACCCGAACCGACTTTAAGCATCGCTACGGTGAGACAATCTCATCGTAGTCAACTCCTTGAACTTTTTATTGCAACAAGTCGAGCTTTATGGATAAAATTTTTTATCCGTATCAGGTTTTAGTTCCATAAATATTCGTTAGACTCTAAGTCTTCCGAAAGGTGTATCAAGATCTTAATCTTGAATCACTTATATGGAAACTATCTAGGATTGTACTGGCATTTAGCCAATTCCGGAGTTAGGGCCCATCAACGCTTCCTTGTGAATCGTAGGTATACTGTTGTCTAACAACAATATCTCGTTTGCGCACCTGATAGGTTTGCACGAGCTTTGCCTACGTGGTTCAGCTGCAAGTTCGACCGAAATCCATACATTTTATTGTAGAGACTTCCGTATCAGTCGCAGTAGGAAACTCCGGAATTACTTCCAAGGTCTCTTTCCTTTGATCTGATGACGATGATACTGTTTATCTCGTCGAGTTGCACTGTTCTCCCACTCACCTTTTTGAAAGAACCATTTTCTTCAAAAAAGCATACCGTTCTTTGTGGCAAACCTATTTGCCTCGGTATTGTGGTGGGGAAATACCCAATGACTTGGGATAACCTACAAAGTAGCACTTGTCTGATTTGGAATAGGTTTGTAACCTTTTACACAAGCCCCATATTCCAAATGTTAAGAAAAGATATAACATGGTTGGGCGTACCATACCATGGCGTCATTTCAACAGACCCGATGGAGCTCTTTTCAGTGTAAAAGCCGCAGTCTCTAAAGCATCACTTTAAAAGGGATAATGGCAAATTTATTTATGTCATCTTTGATCTTACCATGTCATGAATGGTTCGATTACATCTACACGGACTCTCCACTTGCAGTGGTGCTCCGGGAGGTGCAAGTTATGAAACCCCTTTCACAACTCATCAGACATTCGCTAAACTTGTAACTCAAATATTCCTTTCTGCAATCGAATTGTAGAAACATAATTTTCTTGTTACAACAACTTCTACTTCATTTTTGAAAACCTTTCGAATGATTTCAAAAAGATCCAGACTTACGTCTCATCAAGCAAATATCCATATATCTACTTGAGTCATTTTGAAGATAGACAAATCCACTGTTAGCAATAACCTTTTTGGACTACATACATCAAAATGTATGATCACCAATAAGTTCGTTGCTCGTTCCTTATGGCCTGTGAACGGTATTTTAGTCACTTCACTTTTCGGAGGAAAGTTGCAAGTGTCAGATGATTCGTAATCAAACGACTTCAAAATCCATCATCATGGAATTTCTCCATGCGGGTTTCTCCAATGTGACTAAATGCAGTGCCACACTTGTGTGGTATTCTTTTAGTCTTGTGACATTTAGCGTCAGTGTTAAGGATGTATCATATTACCATCAATATTCATAACATACATTCCATCCACTATGGAAGCATGGCCCTTATGTTATTCATGATTCCGAACAACAATTGTTCTTTCATGAACAACAATCTTGCAACAAACATTATGCAAATGGGCTAGAGTGTATAAAACTCTAAAATGATTTATGAAAGTAAATACAGAGGTAAAGTATTATTATCAATATTCATAACATACATCTCATTCATAATGAAAGTATGGCCCTTATGTTATTCATAACACCGAACATCAAAAGTTCTCTTATGAACAACCTTCTTGCAAGATACCTTATGCAATGGGCTAGAGTGTGTAAAACTCTATAATGAATTATGAAAATAAATACATAGGTAATACACCGATGGAAGGTATAGTAACTTTTACTAAGTTCCCAACATGTATTTAAACCTCATTCCTGCCAGTCTTTTAGGCCGTAGTAGTTCTTGCATCGAATTGCAACAGAATGCAATCGAGCGGGTATCTTTGTGATCAACTCACAATACCCAAGAATCAGTGATTAACATGTTTAATCATAATTCCCAAGAACTATTTCTTTGACCAGCCTTCTATACATCAATAACTTGTATGACTTTCATACATGAGCTGGATATTCCAGTCTTCTCTCTTTTTGCCTTTATACTTCTAACAGTTTAACTTTCAGTATTTCTTCTATCTCAGAAGAAGCATCCAACTTAAGAGTGGCGTTAGCCCCGGATTTCCTAGGCGTGAAAGTCTTACTAACACCCTTCGGACATTTCCTTTAAGTTGTTGTTTTATTCACCTTCATCATATGACAGGCGTTCTACTGGATCCCTCTGTCATTAGTCAAATGCATAGTAAACACCTTTTACTAACAGTTTGCAAAACAAACATTGCTTTGGATATCCCATATCTTTTAGCCTTTGTTTGTGTCTGAAAAATGATTTTCAGTTCCATGAATATCACATAGCTATCCCAAACTTTTGAAGTCCGGGTCTCATGGAAGCAAACATATTGCACTTGACCGTAACGGAATTCTAGCTTTTGGATCGAAGGACGAGAGTCACGTTATCCATAGCATTAGCGGGAGAATACAAAAAGCATGCGATAGGACAAAGTCCTTCTCGGCACTCTTGAGGACAATCCTCACATTACGTTACCAAACGTAAAGTTTTAACCAGATATTTAACAGCTTATTCAATTTTAACAGGGAAGGTGGAAACGCGAGCCATTATTCTACAACTATTATGCAAATTTTACTTTGACAAAGTTCATAATTAATTGCACTAAGAATTAAAAGAATTAATTCTAAAGTGCGCTCCCACTCAAATCAATATCTCTCATAATTGATTGTGAGTGATACAAGACCCGCATTTCAATTGTTCGCCATTGGTGTAACACCACTGATGACGAAAACCTCAACCGGTAGGCCAACTTGCCAATCACATCTCTATGTGACTCTTGTTCATCTTTCGATGCGTGTGTTCCGAGCTCATGACGGTCATGCCTGAACGTCAAGACAACCAAGTGATCTCGCTGCGAGGTCTCAACTCACCCGCCTCACACTTCTCTAATCGTTCGTACCCGTGTGACACGGCGCACCCCGAAAAGATAGGTGCCGTGACGGTGCTACACTTGGGAGAACACTAACTACTTGATATTTTTGTGAGAGATCACCCTAATAAAAAGCGACTACCGCGCAATCAAGAAGGGTGCATCATAAGGGATAAACATCTCAGGCAATTCATAATAGCATGATATGGTATAGCCCTTTCTGACGGAGAAGTCTTTCATTTCTTCGTCTTCGGCATTCGCGTTGGTGTTCACCTTCGCGAAGATTGCCACCACCTTGTCGATGCACCAGATAATATTGCTATCTCTATAGCTAATAAAATAAGTGCATTACATAAGGTTGACACGCAGGTCATTAAAGTGCAATCATATGGCTCCAGCCATCATGCCGAATCATGACACGTAGGTCATGTTAATTACATCATATAGTCATCTCATACATAATAAAATTAATATGAGACTTGCTATACCACATCACATGCAAACCATCCTGCAAAACCAAGTTAGACGCCTCTAATCGGTTTATGCAAAATTTTATTTTACGTGGCTTCTAAGGTTTCGAAACAAACCGAAGCTACCAACGTCCATCATCAAGTATGATAATTCAAGTTGCTAGATTAACTTTCCAGGGTGTATGAAACACGAGATAATAAAATCTCGAGCCCCATACTAAACTTCGTCATACGCGTGACCCCCGTGCAGATCACATCTGCATTGCCCTTTCGTCTGCGAAACATCCATCTTTCTCAACTATGGTGGAACCCAAAGAACTGTTAGCACTTCGTTGATCTGTCAATCAGCATACTCAGGAGCAGCATGAAAGGATCGTGGATTGCCAGAACTTTGTGAGATTCCACCATGCCGTCAAGATCAGGACTATGCAAATTCAGGGAAGCAACAGGAACATCGGGTAACAGATTTCATCTGCTACCCGCATAAATAATTTTCAGCAATAGATCTCATCTACTCCAAAATTATATTATGCAATACCCATACATCTCCATGTATTCTAGATCGTAACCTGCATCTACGCATAGCACGTCTCTTGATGCCACTGTTGGGTAACGCAGTAGAAAACAAAAAAAATCCGACCTACGCACCAGCCCAGGACCACTATGAAGACTGCATACAAGGTTTGATCTTTTTCGTTACCGACTCGTAGCGCAGCGGAAGTAGAGTCGATGACGATCGGCGGTGCAGATCCCCGCAGCTAGGATTTACAACCTCCCAACCGCGAGGATGTACCCTCATCCGCCCCCCGGACAGCCCTCCGGGAGGCGGTCGGACAGTCCCCCGGACGGTGTCACGGACAGCCCTTCGGGAGGACCATCGAAACTCGGACGGTCACTCGGACAGCCCTTCGGGAGGCACTCTCAAACTAAGACCGAAACTACGATCTCTCTACAGAGTTGCACACATACGGTCTCAACTATCCGGCAGGGCTTCGCCGTCCAGAACTAGTTCCTGCCGGAACCCAGACAGCCTTTCGGCTCTACGAAACTATTTCGCTGGGAGGGAGAGAGAAGCCAGACAAGTCTATGGCATGTGTATGAGAGCAAGGATGAGATTTGGGCTGCCCCCTCCACCTCAATTTATAGGAGAAGGAGGGGTGGAGGGGCTGAAATTTCAGCCACATCCATCCATGTCATCTCCAAGATATTTTGGAGCAAAAGCCCAAAAAAGTGGCTTTCCAAAAAGTAATCCAAAAAGCACTTTCACTATTCACGACGACATATTTCAGCGTCTGTTCGAACTGAAAATTTTCATGTGGGCTTAGAAAATTTCCAGTACCCACTAAAATAATTTTCAACGCGATCCGAAACAATTCCGGTTTAGTGATTTTCATCTGCGAAAAGCATCTGAAGCGGTTCCGGCAGCTCCGGAACATTTCCGGTTTTCATCCCGGAAAATTCCAGAAAGTTTCCAGAACGATTCTGGCACCCTCCAAGAAATATCAGGCATGTGCCGAAACCATTTTGACTTTATGGTGTACTCCGAAACAACTTTTCGGTTTAGTGATTTTCATCTGTGAAAAGCAACTAAAGCGGTTCCGGCAATCCGGAACATTTCCGGTTTTTGTCTCTGAAAAATCTCAGAAGTTACCGGAACAATTCTGGTACCTTCCAATAATTTCCAGGCATGTGCCGAAACCAATTTGACTTTATGGAATACCCTGAAACAACTTTTCAGTTTCACCGGAACTATTCCGATATCCTCTCCGGAACGTTTCCGTTTCGTCCGAAACTTTTTCGGTGATTTTCTCTCAGACTCCCCGTCTAGTATTCAGCAGATAGATGACCCTTAAGCGTGTGACCCTATAGGTTCGGTGAAGTATAGACATGACCCGGAACCCCTTCCGATCAATGATCAACATCGGAGCCGTGGACACCCATATTGACCCCTATACCCACACGAATGAATATTCGAGTGAACCTCCAGTTGCCGTGTGCTATTCCTGTTGCTTCGCGATATGTTACAAATACCCGAGGTGAGACATGTTGGCATCCCCGTGGATCAACAACTTGTCCACTATGCTAGTTACCTCGTTACCGGTATTGTTCTCTTTTCTCGTTCCCGTGTTCCGGCATCCCTGTGATCAAATCACAAAGTGTCTGGCCAGACGATGATGGATACCGTAACACCGAGAGGGCCCAGAGATATCTCTCCATCGTCGGAGGAGCAAATCCCAATCTTGAGCTATCAAGTTACTTGACATACTTTTCCGTGAACCCGTAAGCCGCCGTAATAGCCACCCAGTAACAGATGACGTTTAACAAACCCCAAAGTTCACGAAGCAAGCACGAAGGAACTCGATACTCTCATGGTCTAAGGAATTATGCAAACATTAACTATCTCTGTGTTATAAACCATTAACTAGTGACGAATGTATCTCATAGCATAACATCAATTCGGGTCTATTCAACACAAGTGTTCTACCAACATTGCGCCCTCAAAATTGCCGGCATAGCCATGCCCATGATCAGGAAAACAGGATCATCATGCAATACTTGAGCCAGTCTTAGAGGCCAGACCAGGAATACATTTTACCGTTTATTATTCCACACGTGCATATGAGTCTTCCTCCGAGCCTCGTGGTTATTGCAGACTCGAGAACCATAGCAGTTATAGCATGGAACATAAACCTAATTATGAATAGGGAGATAATCAATAACATTTATTATTGCCTCTAGGGCATATCTCCTACACAACCGCGTGGTGAGACGCTTCCGCTAAACGGTCTACGAGGGTACGTAGACACGCTCTCCCCTCTCGTAGCGATGCATCTCCATGGATAGATCTTGCGTGAGCGTAGGAAAATTTTGAAATTCATGCTCCGTTCCCCAACATTACTACCGTGGGTAAGTGTATGGGCGAGCCGGATTTTTTGTCGAAAAGGACCCCCTGGTGAACGCAATTGGCAGAAAAGACCCCCTCCGGATAAAAGTGACAAAAAAGACCCCCTGGGCCGTGGCGGCAGGCGCGCCGGGCGACACGTGGCACTTGACGCCACGGCGTGAGGCGGCCAGCCCTGCCGCCATCGGGCCAGGCGGCAGGCGGCGTGGAACGGCTTCTGGCGCTCGACAACGGAACGGGAACTCGAGGTGGGCCATGCCGCCACAGGGTGAGGCGGCAGCACTGTTGCTGCTGCACGCCAGCCCGACAGCCTCGCGCGGGAATTCGTCCTCGTCTTTTTTTCTGCACTGATTCCCGCGCTGCACTGATTCCCGCGCGTTTCGTCTTTTTACGTGACACTGATTGCTACAGACTTGATTCCCTCTCCGATGCGTAATTTGCTCATGTTCTGCCGGTGCTGTTGCTGCCGCACGCCCGACAGTTGTGCTGTTGCTGCGGCTGATGAGACAGTACGATGCTGGAATCCGAGGGGCTCCTATTCTTTTTATACGCACCGCAGGGCTCCGTGCCTCTCTGCACTCTCTAATCTGTTAGGTTTCCTTCTGTGCCTCTGCACTCTCTAAGTCTCGAAGAACACAGAGAAAGAAAAAGCTCGTTAGCCACTTTCACTCGCGATTTTGGCCGATTTAGAGTTGGATTTTGAAGATACAGAAGTAGAAGAAAAGATAGATCAAGGTAAGATCTATCCGTTTTTGTTGGTTTCGTTCGCATGCATGATGTTTTTAGTCTGTTTGATTAGTTCTTAAGTGTGTATTCTCTATTGTTTTAGGCATTATTTCATCACTTTGTGAAGTCATTTGGAGCTTCCGGAGTAGGATTTGCCGTGTGAAGTGAAGTACGAAGGTGAAGATTGAGGTATGAACTTTGCAATACATGGATTTTTTTGTGCATGCAAGGTGGAAATTAGGTAGTTCTTTAGCTCGTCATTAGCTATGCGATGTTTACTGCTTAGAACTTAGAAAAGTTTTTAGACGAGATATGTTGCATTTATAGTAATATATTTCAGAAGAGTAAGTTGAAGGTGTTGTAGATCAATGTAAGCTGTGTCCAGTAGTACTATTTTTTTTTTGACATGCTAGATGTCTTTACTTTTGTCATTAAGTCATAATTAGTACTTTTGTTGAATGTTTAGGTTGGGTTAGAGCTGGAATCTGGACATAAAATATTTGACGGTATTTTAGATCAGCGTTAGGCCTTTCAGATGTATCAGTTTCGTTTGACATGCAAGAAGTGTTAATATGATAATTAAGAAAAAGTTTGTACTGTAATGGGTCTTTCCTTGGTTAAATGTGATGTTATTTCATGTGGTATGTTTATTAATAAGTTCTATACTTAGGAAACCGTAGGTATTTTTGTTATCTCGTAATAATGTTAGTTTTGTAGATTAAGATTAGATGCTAATATCTTTAATATGTATGTAATTAGGTTTAAAAAATCATCTGAGTAGCAAACAAGGAGGAGATGACGTAGTTGAAGAA
This sequence comes from Elymus sibiricus, assembly GCA_039707655.1. Classification (NCBI taxonomy): domain Eukaryota; kingdom Viridiplantae; phylum Streptophyta; class Magnoliopsida; order Poales; family Poaceae; genus Elymus; species Elymus sibiricus. The sequence goes on along the minus strand of CM077670.1, from coordinate 320,629,059 downwards.
ATTGCGTTTCGATCTTCGATCTCCCTTTTGAGGTGATGACCACGATTCATGCAAGTGCTATTTTGATACTGTTGATAGGAAAAAAAATCCATGCCTAATATTTATGTTCATGTGATAATAGGTTGACTCCGTTCATATATTACTGCTGATATGTTAATGCTGATGGATATTTTTTCGAACCATTGTGACGGTTAATTTTATTCGGAAGGACATCCATATTGAAGCTGAGGTATAAATGACGCTGTGTAATATCGTGAATATTTTTTATATTGATGTACTATTGTGAATGATGTTAGAGCTGCTGTGAATATTTGTCGTATTATTATTCGTAAACAAACTATTATGTTTAAAGTCTAAGCAAATGATACTAAAAACAAACCGATTATTTCTAACGAAATTACAGTTATTTTTCTAGTCGTGTGATACTAAGAAAATTGATTAGTTTTTAACCAAAGTACTGATCTTAATATCATATGTTAAAGAAATTGATTAGTTTCTAACAAAAATACGGATATTAAAATTGACTCGTACTATTATGTTTAAGGTCGAACCGAATGATATTAATAAAACACTGATTATTTGAAACGTAAATATGCATGTTAAAATGTTTTTCCCCTTATTATTATATTTAAATTTTTAATCGACTAATAATACAATATTCGGTTAGGTACTACTATGGAAAATTTGTTAGTGTTCTATGGGGACGTCGTACGCGACGGTCCTTGCGGGGTGGATGTGTCCTTGTGCAGGTCGACTACAGTTGTAGTGAAAGACATGGTCAACGTAGGTTATGCAACAGTCAGAAGGTGCATCCGAGCGGCGTTTGGCCCAGCGATGCAGGGGGAAAAAATGACAATGGAGGTCTTCGTTGTTGACGGAGGAAATGATGGGACAATTGCCCGTTGGGGTTTGCGGCCGGTCACAGGCGAAAAGTCGTGGGGGTCGTACATGGGGTTTGCAAGCAATCCCAAGAACTCTATGTTTGGACAGTCGATGGTGTATGTGGAGTTCATTTCTGTCAGTGATGTTGCCAGATGCAGTAGCGGCAGTGGTGAGGTTCAGTTAGCCATCACAGCAGCCCCTAGCGCCGGCCCATTGGAATCGACAGGCGACCAACAAGTGTATGACACAGGATATTGGTCTCCGACCGTTGACTTGAGCGAACACATGGAGGGATTGCCGAAGGCGCTAGATGATGACGATGACGGTCATTCTTCTGCCTCTTCGGACTCAGGCGAAGAAGATGTTGTTCCTCCCCAGAGGGCGGTCGCGGCACCACTAGGACCTGAGTTTTTACAGGTTATGAGCATCACCAATGAATTTCACTCTGTTTCTGGCCTGGAAGCGGGAAGCCTGCAGGTTGGGCAGATTTTCCCAGACAAGAAATCTGCTTACCAGGCAATAGATAGCTATGCAATCGCCATCCACCGCCAGCATAAAGTGAAGCAGCCTGATAAAAAAGAGTTGAAGGTCATCTGCATCCATTCCGGTTGCCCCGGGAGAGTTCTCGCTAGACTGAAGCCTGGGGTATGTCAGCCATGGCATATCACAAAAATAATGGAGCATAGCTGTGAGCAAACCGGGACTCTTTCAGAGCACTGCAATGTGACTGCAAGATATGTGTCACAGAGGATGGAAACGATTGTGCAGGAAAGTCTCAACATTAGTATCAGGGCTTTGCAGAAATCTGCAGAAGATCAGATTGGCTTCCCTGTCAGCTACAGCAAGGCTAGGCGTGCGAAGGAACAGATATTCCAGAGGTTGTATGGAACCTATGAGGAGGCCTATTCTTATGCCCCCAGACTGCTTCATCAGATAGCAACTGCTAACAGGGGTACTCAAGTTTGGAAAAAAGAATGGCAAAACCCAATGAAGCCGGACGAGCTAATCCTTGACCGCTTATTCTGGGCATTCGCCCAGACTATACAAGCCTTCAAGCACTATCGCCCGGTATTATCAGTTGATGGTACTTTTCTCACTGGAAAGTACAAGGGCACACTATTGGTGGCGATTGCAGCAGATGCAAATGGTCAGCTTCTTCCTATTGCATATGCACTGGTCGAGAGCGAGAACAAAGATAGCTGGTTGTGGTTCCTGAGCTGCCTGAAGCTGGGTGTCGTGAAAGAGCGCGAAGGTGTTTGCATCATCTCTGATCGCAACACTGGATTATTAAGCGCGCTCGACATAATTAAGGAGTCGTCAGAAAACTGGGGGTGGCCCGATCTAGAGGGAAGGTGGTGCATGAGGCATTTGGCAGCAAATTTTTACTCCAAATTCAAGAATAAGGACTGGTTCAAGCTATTCAAGAGGATGTGCATGCAGAAAACTGAAGCCAAAATGAATGCAATCTGGGCAGGTATCAATGGTGAGCTCGAGCGCGCAGCCTTGCCGCAGAGAGAAGACCGGGGGGGTCGCATGACGGCAATAAATTTGAGCCAGTGGATCGGCGAGAATTGCCCTCATTTGTACAAGTGGGCGCAGTCTCATGACACTGGGGCTAGGTACGGAATAATGACCAGCAACATGTCAGAGGTGTATAATGGTGTTCTTAAAGGGGTGCGAGCCCTGCCTATCACAGCCCTAATCGAAGAAACTTGGAACCGGACTCTGTCATACTTTGCAGACAGAGTCACCGTCGCCAAGGCACAAGTTGAATTGAACAAGCCATGGTCCGAGAAGATGCAAAGACATATGGACGACAAAGCAAAGAAGTCTCAAAGCCATGGTTGCAGGAAAGTGGACGCACTTAGGAATAAGTGGGAAGTCAACGTGCGAGCCAAGTTTGTTAAGGGTCACCACAGAGGATCAAAAAAGCAAGTTGTCACCCTCGGGCCAACGTGGTGTGAGTGCTCTTGCAACAAGCCCAAGCTTCTGGGCTACCCTTGCAGTCATGTCCTCCGGGCGGCTGCAGATCAAAAAATCAGTGTCGAACCATACATATCGCCGTACTTCAACATGTACAATCTATACAACACCTGGAACGGTGAGTTCTGGGCCTGGGGCATTGATATGAACTACAAAATCATGACAACACGGTTACAGGATTAGTTACGGACTTCTTCGGAGAGGACGTTATTGGCCCATCTTATATCCCTCCGGAGTCACAACCATACACCTACAATTACGCATCATGATCTCAGCAAGAATACCAAACTCCACCACCTATGCAGGAGTCACAGACACAGGAAGCCCAAGGGGAGTACGCCCGCGGTCATCATGTACATCGACAACCTAATCGCTTGTCGCTTTCCGGTCGTCGGGAAAGGCCGTCGAGTAGGGTGATTCGTCTATCTACGTGTGCGACTTATTCTATCTATCTATAACATTTTCAGACTTTTAGATATATGTAAGAGACATCTATGTATGCGGAAATAAAAATGCATCTGAATTATGACATTAAAGTAGTACATCTGAAAGTAAGATACATTGAACTATTGAAATAAAGCTACATTGAACTACTGACATAAAGCTACATTAAACTGCGAAAATTAAGATACAAATGGTTACGAAATTTAAGATACTACTACAAGAATCTACTGAGTCCAGCGTGGATATTTTCCTTTTCCATCGCCAGCTTCTTCTGCTGCCTTGGCCTCACGAGCCCTTTCTTTCTTTCTCTGTCTCTCCGCCTCACGAGCCTCCTTTCGCTGCCGTTCCTGCTCCTTCATGCGACGTCCCTCTTCCCGATTTTTCTTCAGTAAATCCTGAAAGAAACGCTTTTCCTCGGCATAGTATTCTTTTAACTCTCTCTCTTGCTCTGCTTTCTCCTCTGCAGAACCCTTTTCGCGTCGCTCTTCCGCATGCAGACTATCCCATGCACGACGAACTCTTTCACGAATCTCAGTCACTGCCCAAGCCGGCATCTCCGTGTCAATCCAACGATAGTTCATGCACAGAGGCGGAGGAGACTACAACAAGAACAAGAATGTTAATAAAGAATCAACCCAAAAACCAACAATATATCTATTCGTGATGGTTAAAACATACCGGAGGCTTGTCATACTTTGAACTAGCTACGGGTGGATCTTCCTCATAATTGGCACACATGAAAAACTTCATGCCCAACCAATCAGAAAAATCCGTCACCTCCTTCACCTTGCAAAGATCGCCACACCAACAGTGCAGGAGTTCCACCCCCTGAGGCAAACTAGCACTCTTCATTTTCCTCGGCCTGATGCTTTGATCCGAGCAAGGCAAACTCATAGCGACTTAAAAAAGTGTGACACACTAAGCGCAGTGGCGATATCGATGCTGGCTAGACGACGGATGACGAGAGCCTCAGTGCCTCGTTATATAGGCTCAGATGACAAATGATGGCGAGAAAATAGGCGCGAACAGACGAAATTTTAGGCGGAAAATACGCGTGATCCAAAACACTGCACTCAGTGTCGGCATAGCGTCCCTCGGTGCTGTCGCGTCGGCTGCAGCAACGGCTGTCGGGAGTCGGCTGCAGCAACGGCTGTCGGGAACACGAGCAAATTACGGAGAGGGAATCAAGTCTGTAGCAATCAGTGTCACGTAAAAAGACGAAACGCGCGGGAATCAGTGCAGCGCGGGAATCAGTGCAGAGAAAAAGACGAGGACGAATTCCCGCGCGAGGCTGTCGGGCTGGCGTGCAGCAGCAACAGTGCTGTCGCCTCTCCCGGTGGCGGCAGGGCACAATGCTGCCGCCTCACCCGGTGGCGGCATGGCCCACCTCGAGTTCCCGTTCCGTTGCCGAGCGCCAGAAGCCGTTCCACGCCGCTTGCCGCCTGGCCCGGTGGCGGCAGGGCTGGCCGCCTCACGCCGTGGCGGCAGGTGCCACGTGTCGCCCGGCGCACCTGCCGCCACGGCCAGGGGGTCTTTTTTGTCACTTTTATTCAGAGGGGGTCTTTTCTGCCAATTGCGTTCGCCATTCCTTTTCGACAAAATGCCAATTGCGTTCGCCATTCCTTTTCGACAAAAAAAATCGGCGAGCCGTCCCTGACTCCCTGTTCCCTACCACCGCCCGTGACCACCCTCCTCTCTGCAACCTCCACCAGCACTACTGCTCCGCCCAAATCCCACTCCCCCGTCTGAAATCGAAAACCTCACTCCTCCGATGGGTCGAAAGAACCGCAACCCCGCACCAATCCCTACTCCTCCTCCCCCGGCCGCCGTCGCCGCCGTGCGCGCCGACTGTGACAAGGCCCTCGCTTACCTCCAGCGCGGAAACCCGTCCAAGGCGCTGCGGCTGCTGAGGGACGCCGTCGCGCGCCACGGCGAGGGGTCGCCGCTCCTCCTCCGCGCGCAGGGCACCGTGCACTCCCGCGCTGCCGCCTCCCTCAACGACCCCGCCGCCCGCGCGCGCCACCACCGGGCCGCGCTCCAGGCCGCCCGCCGCGCCGTCGAGCTCGCGCCGGACTCCCTTGAGCTCGCCCACTTTCACGCCCTGCTCCTCTACGAGGCCGCCTCCGGTAACCGCGACTACGAGGACGTCGTCGCCGAGTGCGAGCGCGGTCTCAGCATCGAGGTGCCCTCCGACCCGGCACCCCACTGCCTCAAGCTGCCCGCCGCTGAACCTGACCAGCTCCGAGCCGACCTCCGCAACCTCATCCAGAAGGCCAATCTCGCCTCCATATCCACCTGGGTCAGGACCCTCGGCGGCACTGATGACAAGCTTGGGTTTTTCCGCCTGGCTGATGAACCCTTGGAGCTCCAGCCCCTACCTGCAACGCCAGCCCCACACCGCCCCATCGGGATCAAGAAGGCCACCAAGACCCCTGAGGAGCGCCGCAAGGAGATCGAGGTGCAGATCGCTGCGATGAGGCTGGTGGAGCAGCACCCGCTGCCGCACAATCCTGCTGTCGCTGCCTCCTCACCACCGCTGTCAGAGGAAGATGAGGCCCCCTGCTCATCATGTCGTTCTGGTGTGAAACTGCGGCGTTCTTGATTCTTCCTTCCGTTCGTTTCATGTGAACCTGAGGTTGCTTAGGGACCAGCCAAAATGGCACCCCTTTCCTTAGCTAATCGTTTGTGCTACTTCTAGAATCTAGATGGTAACTGGCTGTCAAGTTCTTACTGCTTCCAACACGTAGTTAACTGAGTTTGTGAACATAGCACTGAGAAATTTAAGTAACTGGAGTCTACTTTATTTGCATGTGTGTCCGATTACTCGTTACAATTTAATTTTGCTTTCATATCAATATAATGTGCTATCTAGGTGGGACATTCTCTATGTGGTCATTCATGTTTATTGTGTAGGCCTTCTGAATAACATCCATGCCAATCATGACTATCAGAATACAATTAACCAGGAGCAGTTTTTCTAAAGAGTCAATGATGTGTCACTGCATACTGTATGGATATTGGGGATTGTGTATTGACCCCAACAATGACAATTAGATTTTGTTTTGTTGTGTTCATTCGATTGTTTCTCTTTTGCCTGAAAATGGACTTTGAATGGATTGTAAGAGGCGACACTGGGTTTTGTGCATGAGTTGTGCGACGGAAACCACAACATCACTGATCTCGATGATGTTCTGGGATGGTGCCGTCCACACCAAAGCTGATGGCTACTGTACCACCATTCTGAGTCCCACTTTGTGAGTTGCTTTTATTCAAGTGATGTAGCCATAGTTGACTAGCATCTGTAAAATTGCCTGACAACACCGCCATATGATTTTTTCTGTTCAATACTCGTGCGTTTCTTGTCATATGTTTCTAGAAGACATTTTGGGATGAAGGTTACAGCTTCTTGCTCTTGGGAGGGTGTTTTGTTATCTATGGATTTGCCTAAGTTGGCTAACATTAGGTTTGTGTATCATTGTTTGCTATCAGATGTGTTACATTTTTCTTGCTATCTAAATTCGTCTAAAATATTGATCTGTCAGGTTTGATATGGTCGTTTCTTTGCGAATGCAGAGTGTTGGAACTGTCAATGAGCCAGTTTGTGTATCATTGCTTGCTATCAGATGTGCTGCATTTTTCTTGCTATATAAATTCATCTAAAATATTGATCTGTCAGGTTCGATATGGTTGTTTCTCTGCGAATGTAAGAGTGTTGATGGAACTACAAGCCTAAATACTGCTAAGTTGCCAATTACTGCTACTGAATTGCCTAAAGTTATGTTTCTAGTTGCTTGTTAACTTTCATATGGTTGTTTATGTGTGGAAGTATGTGTATTAGGACCGTGAACTTGCTTATTCAGTATTGCTAGCTAGGTTGCTTTTATAGTTTCCAATTGCCTCTCAGGTTTCATTGGGTGTTTTTTTCTTCCATGTGAAAGTAAGTTTGCTTGAAATGTGAATTTGTGTATTCTATTATGTATGTTGCTACTAACTTGCCTGACAAAGTATTTGGTGCATCGGGACCTGTGGCGCACCCGATGTACCCAACCTCGGTTTAAATATTTATGAACTTCAGAAAGTTCTGAAGAACTAGAGTAAACAGAAACATATATGCAACATTCCACAAAATATCAAAATCAGTAAAACAATACTCGAGAAACAGAAACAACAAATTCAGTGTTAACAGTGCTAATGGGGCTGAGATCATGGCCTGATTTAGATTAGCTGTTACTCGGAAGATATATTTGTCCTTCTGTTTCTCAGGTTGTGTTTTGAATTTCGACTTTGGTAGATATATGGTGTGTATGTGTCTATGTGCTAATCTATTTTCGGAAATTTTGACAACTTCCGGATGAGAGTACCGAAATTGGGTGCACCGCAAGCTCCGTGCACCAAATATGTTCTCCAACTTGCCTAATGTTATGTTTCTACTTGCCTGTTGGGTTTCGCGAGTTTGTTTCTGTCCAGAAGTATAAGTGTGATGGAACAATTCACTTGCTTGGTCCACACTTGGATGTTTCAGAAAAAATAGAGAGGAGGTATTTGGTGCACGCTTGGATGTTTCGCGAGGTTGTTTCTGTCCAGAAGTACAAGTGTGATGTTCTCCAATCTATAGTGTAAAGAGAAAGTTTTCAAGTTGTAGATTGCTGTTCTGGAAAACAGTATTTCTAGATTCGCTTAATTTAGTGCTAAGTTGCTTATAGTTTACCAGTTATACCATTCCTTGTTACTAGCTGCGTTGTGGTATTTTCCTATCACATTTTTCACCAAAATATTGAGTTTTCGAGTTGCATATTGTGTTTCTTTTGTAAAAAATAAGTATATCTGAATATTGAATTGCCTCGATCAAAGTTCTTGTCTATTACAATGCTAAGTTGGTCCTGCTATGTATATCAGGGACGGTGCTTGTACTGTAGTTTATGTTTATATTTTTTTAATATTGAGAAGACTTGCAAGTGTTATGGTTTTGTACTCGACTATGTGGACCATCTTTGAATTACCTAATATATTGCTACTAAGTTGCCTAAGAGTATGTGTATTAGTATATGCGTATTTGCCTGTAGTATTATATTTCCACGAGATTCAAGAGATGAAACGCCACAATTTTAGTTTTGCTAGATGAGCTGGAATAGCAACATCCCATTTCCATCTTGAAAGGTATTTCTGCAATATTGTTAATAACCACATCACCTGCCTCCTCCGCTGTGCGTGAGCTTATTGGCGCAACAAATGTACCATCATCAAATGAGTTAAACTGAACACAAAAACATTGAGGGCTTTGGTGGAATTGCATGTAAATCCAACAGAAGAAATCTATTCCCTCCCTGCTGGATTGATCGATCTGGACTACCCCCCCCCCCCCCCCCCCCCCCACCACCACCACCACCAACCCCCTAATCAAAAACACGGTAACAAAAGTGGCTGCCAACTATGTGGATGTCACAACCAACCCTGACATGCAATTCAATTGTGCAAACGTTGTTTGGTCGGTGAAATTTTTCCATTCTTCCCCTTTTTACTAGTGTGAAGTTGTTTTGAACATGCCTACTCATCGGCCCCTGGGTTGGATTCAACCGCCTCTTTCTAAAAAAAATACTGAAATGTTTTCATAAAAAAATGATTTCCACAAGCTTTACCATGAACTTTACAGTGGAGATGTCAATCTGCGGAACATCAATAACTCCTTAATCAACCCTATTCCAAGAATCAGTAGGAAAATTTGGGTGATTGTCACCTAATTTTTCTACTCAACTCATATCTCAAACTTCTTACCAGGACTGGATGGTAGCATGCAAAGAGTTACCATCCAGATCATTCACAACAATCAACATGGCTGCACCAAATGATGCTCTGTCTATGATTGCCTAGGTGCTGCATTGAGGTCTTCCATGCCATTGCAGCTATATCCTACTGGAAAAAAAAAACCTCACCCCCATGATTGATTCGGACTTTCCCTCCCCCACAATAATTCCACTAACAAAGCGGTATGTATAGGTGTCACAATCACCCTTAGCATGCACTTCAACTTGCCGAAACGTTGTGTCAATTGGTGAAAGGAATGCCTCCCCCTTTACCAGTGTAACAGTTGGCAAGGTTGTTTTGAACATGCCTATCGATTGGCCCTCGGAACTAGATGATTCAACCGCCTCTTTCAAAAGAAAGTATTGAAATGTTATACCAAATGATTGTCACAAGCTTCACCGTGACCTTTACAGTGGATATGTCAATGTACAAAACATCAATAACTCCATGATCAACCTTTGTCGGGGGGATGACCCCGGGTAGGCTCAAGGAGGCAGATCAACATTTCAAAACATTCGGGACGGCTCGACTCCCTCAACCGGCGCCCCCCTCGGCCGGCCGCCCGGGCCGGCCGGCGGGGTCAGCGCCCGTCAAATCCAACCGTACCAGGTACAGGGACAAGACATCCTCCACGTCGTGGGGGCGTGGCTACATTGCCGCCGGTACCGCTGACCGTGATGGCCCACGTCGTGGCGGTCCGGCACTGTAGAGGCGTCGTGCCACCCACCCCGTGATGCCATAGCCTACGGGCTACAACATCGAGCAGCCAGCGGGCCCCACGGCCAGCGGGACCCAGCAGCCGGCGGGCCCCACTGGAGGCCCGAGTCGCTGGCAGTAGGGGTCCACCCCTCTTTCTCAAACATTTTGCAACCTGGGAGCATAGTTTCATATAGCGGAGATAGCATCCGCTATTGCTCAAATTAAATGTCATTACTTTTTGTTAGTGATCTACAGATATACACAACAATCTAGTGTTTTTACAAATCTGCTACGCAGACATAGCGCCCGTAATATCGCCCGCTATCCACATTCCACTACATGGACCCCAATCCGCTATTTTAAACCATGCCTGGGAGGCCCAAGTGTAAGGCCTCCCATGAGTCCTCCTGAGGGACGGACCCCCGGCCATTCATTCACTCCACCCACACACACACACTCAAGGGAGAGAGCACAGCCCAAAGCCCTCTTCTCCCTCCTCTGATACAGCTCCAGGAGCAACCTTGTACACCATGTGTTCATCGGTGAGATCCTTGCAGGAGTAGGAGTGTTACCTCCACACGAGGACCCTGTACCTGGGTACGTCGCTGTGTCCGTCAGTGCTCGTGCCTGATCCCGCATCCGGACACCGTCGGCGCTCGTCGGTCTCTAACCACACGAGATAAGCCACCCCATGACATCTGCCGTGCAAATACCACGACAACCTTATTCCAAAATTCAGCATGGAAACTTGATGATTATATCACCTAATTTCTCTACTGAACTCATGTTTCAAACTTCTTACTAGTATTATGGCTGGTCGCATGCAAAGAGTTATCATCCAGATCATTCATAGCTTTCAATATGACTACACCAGATGATGCACCATCTATGATTTCTTAGCTTGGTGCATATAGTTTCTTCATCAATGCCACCAATCTAAATGGGAAATCCTTGTCTTACAACTTGATTTTGAAAAAGCTCCTCCCACTATTGAGCACATGATCATCCTTGACATGCCAATAATGACTTTGACAATCGGTGTAGTTACTAGATCGGATCAACTCTAGGATTATGGACCTCTTCAACCCTCCTAAATGGAGTCTATGGCATAATGTTTCGTTGCTGACAGGGGGGATGAAGATGGACAAGCAAGTGAAACCGAGAGGAGAAAGCAGCATGACACTGACACGAACGCATGCAACGTCGCGTTGCGGGTGGACGTTGGTCCAGAGTGTGAGGATGGTGCTCGAGCACCCAAGCCACGGTTAGGGGCTGGCGCTGGGAGACAACGGGTGTTGGTCCTTCCGGTGGACCGTGTCTTGGCGGTTGACGCCAACAACGACCACCCACCCTTCCCATCGTCGAAAGGTCCTCCATCTCGCACACCTTTAGGCTCCAGCGCCTCCGGCCGGCGGGGGGCTCGCAATCTCCACCACCCACATCGATCGACCAATGGCGACTAGAGGGTGTGTGAGGGGGCGTACCTAGGTTTCAACTAGCGATTTTTGTTATTTTTCCTCCATCGATTTCCTATCATGGTGCGTGTGGAGAAAAAATAAGTCACCTTGTTCGGTGGGGGTGACAAGGTTTCGTCCGGTGGAGCAAATGAAATGATGTATGGACTCCCCTTTATAATAGTAAAGATGCCTAGGTCTTCACTATAGTTTGAGATTTCTTTTTACCCCGTGAATTGAATAGACGGGGTCGACGTAAAGTTTGGCATAGAGTGGGATCAAGACATGCTTGGGATGGTTGGAGAGTGCTCATGTGAGTTTAGAGGGCACATGTACCGTGATGTTTTTTCAGGGAAAGTGTTGCCCTTTATTGCTTAGGTCATGACGAAGAACTCTGTCGCGACAATGTCACGAATACAGTCCGGGGAAACATGAAACCAAGTCTTACAAAAGCTTATTTAAGAAGCCTTCCCTAGCTAAGGTGTGAGCTGCCCGATTGACAATTCACATAGCCGAACACACCTGATGGTCATTCATCGTGGCAAGAAGCTCTTTGATCTCCTCGACAAGCGGACCAAACCTGGACCTGTCTAACTCCTTCAACTCTAGAACCTCCGCCGCGCCTTGGTTGTCTGTCTCGAGGACGATATTCTGAACGCCGACTTTGATCGCGAGTTGGACTCCTCTTCTACACGCCATCAACTCCGCATGCACCAGATCATCATGTTCCTCCCACAAACACTCCATGATGGTCGCGGACGACCGCTCTGCCGCTACCTGAACTGCCCATATTTACTGTAGCGCCATCCACATTCACCTTGAGTCAGCCTGGCTCGGGGGAGGGGGGGCGCCATGGCTCTGACGGCTAATGCTAATGAGATACATGAGGCAACATTTGCCGGCGCACCAAATTATGAATGTCCTGCATGTGATTTAGTTAGTTAGGTGTCTTTTTGCTGGAACCAGTTACAACAGAATTTTCTTTTCCACCTTTTAGTCCGTCCACATCGTACCAATTGATTTTGCAACCACAATTGTTTTGGTGTCCGGCTACAATAGATTTGTGCCAATTTACGACTCAAGATCACCCAACCCATGAAAAGGGCAGAATCTCTCGAGTTTGTGTCGATAGATGGAATCATTGGGTTTCACATAAATTTGCTTCCTCCAACAATTTCGCACGGGTAAAAGTAGAGTCCGCACCAACATATTGTGGTGCAATCAATGATGGTGCAATCAATGACTCTGTGTGACAATCATTCACTCGTTTTCATGGTAAAGAGATGGATAGATCATACGTGTTGTCAAATTATCACATTGGCAACATGTGAGGAGATTGCCATCACATTTCATAATGTAAGACGTTTCCCCCTCCGTCTCACTCATATAAGACGTTTTTTGACCCAGGGAGTAGACGGAGACGGAGACGGAGACGGACAAGCAAGCGAAGCCAGTAAAGGAGAAAGCCGCGTGACGCTGACACGAGCGCACGCAGCGTCGCGTAGGACTCCCCCGTCCCGTCCCATCCGCTCCCATCCATCTACCCCCGCCCGTCTCCCCGATCCGCACCCCCCCTACCAGCGCGTTAGGTGGTGGAGGCCCACAGAGAGAGATCAGAAATCCTCCTCCGGCGTCCATCACTTTCCTCCATTTTCTTTTCATTTCCGATACGCATATATTGCCCCGCACAACGCTTCGCCCAAATCTCATTCCCCCCGATGGGCCGAAAGAAGCGCAGCCCCCCACCAAACCCTACTCCGCCCCCGCCCGCCGGCGCCCTCCTCCGCCTCGCCGATGCGCCGGCGCCGGCCGCGGCGGGGCCCGACCCCGCCGCCGTGCGGGCCGAGTGCGACCGGGCCCTCGCCTGCCTCCAGCGGGGCAACCAGCCCAAGGCGCTGCGCCTCATGAAGGAGGCCCTCGCCCGCCACGGCGAGGGGTCGCCGCTCCTCCTCCGCGCCCACGGCACCGTCCACTCCCGCGCCGCCGCCGTCCTCACCGACCCCGCCGCCCGCGCGCGCCACCACCAGGCCGCCCTCCTCGCCGCGCGCCGCGCCGTCGACCTCGCGCCCGACTCCCTCGAGCTCGCCCACTTCCGCGCCCTGCTCCTCTACGAGGCCGCCAGCGACAACCGCGCCTACGAGGAGGTCATCGCCGAGTGCGAGCGGGGGCTCAGGATCGACGAACCCTCCGACCCGGAGCCCCACTCGCTCAGGCTGCCCGCCCCCGACCCCGACCAGCTCCGGGCCGAGCTCCGCAACCTCGTCCAGAAGGCCAATCTCGCCTCCATATCCACCTGGGTCAAGAACCTCGGCGGCTCCGATGACAAGCTTGGCTTCTTCCGTCTGGCAGATGACCCCTTGGAGCTCCAGCTCCTCCCCGCGGCCCCAGCCCCGCGCCGTCCCAACGAGATCAAGAAGGCTACCAAGACCGTCGAGGAGCGCCGCAAGGAGATCGAGGTGCAGGTCGCTGCTCTCAGGCTGCTGGAGCAGCAGCAGCAGCAGCACAATGCCGCTGCCGCTCTCTCCTCCTCACCACCACAGTCACAGCAGGGAGATGAGCCCCCCTCCTCATCATCTCAGTCCACAGCGGCTGGCCATCGTGCTGATCGGAGAAAGGGAGGGTCCAAAAAGGCAACAGCCTCATCAGCATCCGACCAAAGGAATCAGGTGCGTGCGTTCTGGGTCGCTCTGCCTGTCGACCAGAGGCTGGCCTTACTGAAAACTAGCATTTCTGAGCTCAAGTCGTACTACAAAACTCATAAGGACAAAGATGTTGCCGCGGCGGCACCTGCTGTGCTTGATGAGGTGGTGGATTTTGCCACTTCACACGGGTGTTGGGAGTTCTGGTTATGTGGCATCTGTGAGGAGCGCTACCCAGACGTGGCACATTCATTGCGGGAGCATGTGAGTGCACTACCACGTCAAGTGCAGGCTATGTTGCCACAGGAGGTTGATGCTGACTGGGCCGCAATGCTCATTGGTTCGAGCTGGAGGCCGGTGGATGTTGCTGCGGCACTCAAAGCGCTTGAGGATGAGCAAGTGGACAACATCGGCCAAGACAGGGACAAAGATTCAATGTCGTCCGATAATTGGAGTATCAAGGACAAATCGGACACGTCAGAATCCTCGGCCTCACCACACAATGAGGAGTGTGATGGTTTTGGAGTGGTAATGAGGGAAGGTGCCCGGAAGTGGCCGCTGTCTGATGATGATGAAAGAGCGAAGATTCTGGAGAGGATCCATTCGTTGTTCCAAACCCTTGTGAAGCACAAAAACATTTCAATGAACCATCTGAACAGGGTGATACATTTTGCCATGGACGAACTTAGAGGGATGCCTTCTGGGTCATTGTTGCTTAACCACTCGATTGACGAGTCGCCGCTCTGCATTTGCTTCTTGGATGCCTCATCACTGAAAAAGGTTCTCAAGTTCTTGCAGGATCTAATGCAGTCCTGTGGACTTAGTAGGTCCTCAGAGAAGGATGGCGAACTAGGTGATGGAGATTGTTTCCCCAAAAATAACACTATCCTGGAGGGTGTTACGCTGGATTCTGTTTCATCATCACTGATCCTTGATGGCCGGGTATTTGGCGGGAAGTCGAAGTCTGGTCCTGAGAATGTTGATACTGATGAATTCCTTTCGTGGTTGTATGCTGGATCTCCTCCAATAGGAGAGCAGCTATCAGAGTGGAACTGTATGCTTGTTGATAGGACAAGTCAGGGGATGCAGATTCTTGATATGGTCGACAAGGAGGCATCTGCCTTGAAAAACTTCTGTGAAATGAAGCATGAACAATTGAACATTGAGGAGGGTGTGCTTGCTGTGAACAATATTATACAAGAGGAGCAACGGCTAAGGGACCGTGGGGGGCGGTATTCATATCAAGGATACGAGGATCTCCTGAGGAACCGTCAGGAGGAGTTGTTGGAGACCAGATTTCGCAGCTCTGAGTATGACGCAATCTCAAACGTCTTGAAGGAAGTTCGCACCTCACACTTTGGTTATGATGAAGGTTTTTCTGGGATGACATCGCGCCAGTGTGACTTTGATGGGGCAGCAATAGATGATTGGAGGTTGCATGACTTTATGCACCCAAGCGATTCAGTAGTGCCGACGATTGTTTTGAGGATGAAGGAACACGTAACTACGGAGGTTAGTTCTTCCGGCACTGCATTTATCGGCAGAAATTATATAATCTTCAATATGCAATAATGGTATATATTCTCTTAACTCTTCCACTTGCAGCTTGGCAAGATAGACGCTAGGATTATGCGAAGTGTAGCTCTGATGCAGCAACTGGATCTCAAGCTTGAACCTGCTGCTTTCGTTGATTATCGATCAATTCTTCTCCCCCTCCTGAAATCCTTCTTGCGAGTTTGTATACTGCATCCCTGTACACCTGATCGTTTTATTGCTTTGTGGTCTTGTTCATTTCTTAACTATGGTTATTGTGTGGTAATCTAGAACCATTTGGAAGAGCTCGCGGACAAGGATGCTAGAGAGAGATCTGATGCAGCAAGAGATGCCTTTCTGGCTGAACTTGCTTTAGACGCTGAGAAGAATGCAAACAAAGGGGGTGATAAAAAACCATCCCATGAGAAATCAAAGGACAAGAAGAGAATGAAGGATTCTCGGAGATCTAAGGATCTCAAGGTAGTTATGAGTATGATCATATTGTATGCTCTGCTTTTGTACACAACTGAATTTTGTTTCTCGCTTTATTACTTTCTAGGATTTGAGCTGGAGTGATCAATACATTGTTCGCCAGGACAGTGCAGATGAGGAAACATCAGAGCAAGCGTAAGTAATGCTTGTACCCTCCATGTTCTGACATGTGTAGCATCCTTCACTTGCCAGAGGACTTGTCCAGTGAAATGCTGGCAGTGCTTTTTCTTTTTCCTGTGCATATTTGTAGTTACTCAGCACTACTAGTTTAAATCCATGTCAGAGTAATGCATAATTTACTCATGAAAAGGTATCTGCATAATGAATTACCAAGATCTACTGATCTCGTAAACTTTCTTTTTGTAGAGCTGCTGAATCATGTAAACCTCACCCGATGTTGTGCATTGTTTTCCAAATCTTTTTGTAGTTGGCATACTCCTTTCATCATTAGAGCTCTTTAGGGTAGATAACGGTCAAACAAATTGTGAGGATTGAATAGTTCTCTTCGCTTTTTAGCACGATCAGTCTGAACAAAAATAGTCAGCAATTGAATCATGGTTTTCAACATCATCATGTTTCTTTTGGCTTAGGACATTCATGTGTGTATGTCTTTAATTTATCTGATCATGTTAAATGTGCAGTCAGACTCTTGTTGATTGTGATGACTTCGACGGCAAACTTTCACTAAGTGATGAGTACTCAAATGAACAAGAGGAAGAGCATAGGCATAGAGTACAACTTGAAGCAGAGGAAAGAAAACTGGAGGAAACTTTGGAGTACCAAAGGCGGATAGAGGAGGAGGCAAAGCAGAAGCATCTTGCCAAACAGTCCAGAAGTACTTCGTCAGCTTCTGATATTGGGACGAATGGTTATTCAACTGATTTAAATTCAAGCGTGCATCAGGATAACCATCAAAGTGCACCCCATAATTTCTCACCTGCTTATCTTGAAGGGATAAAGTTTGGTGATTTTCGCTTTCCTAAAGTTCCCTCCCGGGAAAAGAATTCTAGTTCTGATTTTTGTGGTGTGGACCTGCCACAAAAGACTGAGAACAATCGCAGGGAGAAACCGAATGGATTGCGGTCTCCGGGAGCACATGCATTAACCAGCAGCAATATGGACTTCACTAAGCCAGCATTGAAAATGAATGGAGTTGGGAAATATGCTCAGAATACAAAACTTTCAACTAATCCTCTTATCCAAAGGTCTAAGAGCAGTACTAGCCAACCACATAAGAAATACATCCAAGGTTGTTGGCTATGTCTTGTCCAAATTTCTCCTTTTGTTTTAATTCCCTTTGTAACTGTGGTCCAACTATTTTATGTTTGTTGTTGCATATATGCCAGGTGCTCTTCATAATGGTGATGATAGTGCATCTAGTCGACAAAATGGTACAACAGCTCCAAGATGGAGCAGTTCTGGCAAAGTAGCTGACTTTTCTAGTAACAGTTATCAGGATGGAAAACAAAATGATTTGCCACCTGTGCTTTCTTCGGATGATCCATGGAATGCCAACAAAACTGAGGAAGGTATATGTCGTTCAACTTTGAAGCAGTGCTGGGCTATTTATCATTTAAACTCAAAACTAATTTGTGGAATGTTTTCTTGCTCTACCATGAGAAATTCGTTCCTGAGTACACCTAAAAGTTTGTGAAGTCTTTAAACAGATTGAAGCACGATGTTCTCGTGTTACTTAATCATTAGAGGATGGTCATGCATGGCTTGCTTCCGCTTATCATCTCTACCCCCACTTCATAAAAGCATGCCATTTTTGTACGCCATCAGTGTTCAACTGCAATTTTTACCCGTTGTATCTGTTGGAACGCAGTTATGAAACCTACTAGTATTATAAGATCGGTACATTTTTTGGAGACAAATTGACACTTCATTTTCATGCGTCCGATCTTAATATCCAAAATGGTACTGACAGGAGAAGTTTGGCAGAGGTAAAAATGAACCCATGATATTAGTGTAGGCACCTACATTGTTTTTGATAAAAAATATGATCATATGTGTTCTGTACAAAAGCAAAAAGATATGGACATCTCTTTGTTTTATAACTTGATATCTCTCGTCTTTTTGGCACAGTACTCGTATGATTATGTTTTTAATGAAACTTTGTATATGTGTCTACATTAATACTTTGTAGTACTATGGACTTCTGAAAATGTCTTTAGATGCACCTATCTTCACAAAGTCTTCTTTAAGCAATGTTCGAGTGCACATAATCCAAACCGGCATACTTCTGTTAAACTGATTAACATTTTGGTAGTGCTATGGATTAACTTTATATATGTATCTACATTAATATTTTGTAGTACTATGGACTTCCGAAAATGTCTTTATATGCATCTATCTTCACAAAGTCATCTTTAAGCAATGTTCGAGTGCACATAATCCAAACCGGCAAACTTCTGTTAAACTGATTAACATTTTGGTAGTGCTATGGATTTTCTAATCTGTTTAAATATAGAAACTCACGAAGGGGTGCATATGGAGTTATGGACCCATCTTCACAAAGTCTTCTTTAAGCAATGTTTGAGTGCACATAATCCAAACCAGCATTTGTTAACAGGATGAAGTATTAGTTATTGACGTACATGTCCTTGACCAAGCCACCACCCACCTGTATCTTTTCCTTGTTCACTAAAGCCATGTCCTGCTTCTGCATATTACTTTCCAATTTTGTGTTCTGTCCTTGCATTATATCTTGTATTTTTTCTAAAATGCTAACTTGTTATATATGCATAGTATGTCAGAAATTTCCTCATTGATCTTTCCTTTCATGTCCAGCTGACAAGGGGGCAATCTCACCTGCAATTGTATGTATCGAGGATGATTCTGACAAAAGGTTTCAAGAAGATCTCAGAAAAGCAGTGCACCAAAGCCTTGGTACATCAATGCTGTTCTTCAACTGCTGTTTTCTTTCTCTCTTCACAATCTCTTGTCTTGGGCCTTGAAAGCCCATGGATATATCTCTTCCACAACTAGTTAGCATCATTAATAAGCTCTTATATTGTTTTAAGGTGTTCTTTAATTGCTACAGATGCGTAGTTGTGATTTAGATTACACGGAACATTCTTTCCTTGTATCAACTGTTTGATTTGAATTGGAGCATTTGTATGGTGACATCTAGTTTTGACTAAAGCACTGTCGCAACTTAGATGGTTTGTGAGATGCAGAATTGTAGGATTCAAATGCAAAGCTGATAAGATCTGTAATTTTGCAAGGCTATGTATTAAATATTACCTATAAAAGCTGCAATTTTGAAGGGTCTATGCTTGGTTAGGACTTAGAAGTGTGCCTTTTGTCATTTTCCTGTGGCTTCATTATCATTTTAGATTTCTAGATTGTATGCTGGTGCTACTACATGATGATTTACATGATCAGTTTCATCCTATAAACACGACACTCCGATATTAATTCTCTGTAGTCCCTGCACCACTTCCATTTCCTGCATGATCTACCACTGTTCTGCTAATATGATCATTTATGTCTGTTATGTTGGTCGTTTGTAATTTGGAATTCTACTTTAAACTTATTCTTCCCCTAATGATGATGCAGCAGGCGCTTCAAATGGGAAAGAAGTGTATGGGGCTGGCCTTAAAAATGCTGCTGGAGAATACAATTGTTTCCTGAATGTGATTATCCAGGTAAATGTCAATACTTGTGAAGCTTATGCAAGTGTGCTTTGTTTTTCACATAATGTTCCTCCATATGCAGTCATTATGGCATTTGAAGCGGTTTCGACATGAGTTCCTTAAAACATCATCACTGCATAAGCACATTGAGGATCCTTGTGCTGTCTGTGCATTATATAATATATTCGTTGACTTGAGCAAAGCATCTGAGGGGCAAGGAGAAGCTGTTGCGCCTACTTCTTTGAGGATAGCTTTGAGCAAATCCTATCCTAACAACAGGTTCTTTCAGGAGGTATATTTCTGTCTGTTATCCCATGGCTAGGTGTGCTGGGCACATTTCTATATAATTTTGTTATCCAAATGCCCACCTGATATATAAAATGGCTCTTTTGTTAATCTGAAATTATCACTATTGTCTGACCGTTGTATAATATATTTTTATTGCAGGGACAAATGAATGATGCATCTGAGGTATTGGGTGTCATCTTTGAGTGCTTGCATAAGTCGTACACTTCTCGGGCTGACTGCCATGCTAAATCTCATGAGAGCAATTCTATCGGCTCATGGGACTGTGCAAGCGATTTTTGCATTGCACATTGCCTTTTTGGAATGGATGTCTATGAACGGATGAACTGCCACAGTTGCGGATTAGAGTCTAGACGACTTAAGTATACCTCATTCTTCCACAATATCAATGCGAGTTCACTTCGAACTGCAAAGGTTAGTTGTTTTCCTTATGTTGAATCTCATGCTTATTATTCTCGTGTCCCCTTATTTTCTGGCTGAACGGGTCCAGTTTATGCCCCTCAACTCTTTCTCAAGTTTAATGGTGAAGAACTTCAAGTTGCGTACTTTAGGTCTTCCATGTGTCATAACCCTTCAGAATGTCCTGGTGCAAAACAATCCAGACTTTAGTCCCACGTGGCATTGACTGGATCCTTGCTGGCATTGAGTCCCATGGTCAAGAAATTAGAGTACAACCTCTGTATAAAAAATCTGGACTGAGGTGAGAATTCGTGCCACCTGCGGGTAGCATAGTGGCCGCTCTTTGGCTCAAGTAGGAGAGTTACGCAAGATCGAGCTCTCATAAAACATTGGCAATTGGTGGCCATGTTAAGCAGCAAAGCTGCCGTGATGTTATGCAAAATCAAAACTAGGATTTGCTTGAGAGAAGCGACTCAAGATTTTGATACATTGAAGCCTTAAGTAAATGGTTGCGGTGTTTTAGGGCAGCAAATTGAGCTTGGGAAAGAGATGAGGGGGCTCTATTGGGTCTGCTCTGTATTCTGTGGTTTTTGATATGCTTTGATTGAAATTGTTATTTTCTTCCATGCTACAGATGATGTGTCCAGATCCATTTGATGATCTTTTGAAGACTGTGATAATGAATGATCAGCTAGCTTGTGATCCTGATGTTGGCGGTTGCGGAAAACCAAATCATATACACCACATTCTTTCTAGTTCCCCTCATGTTTTTACAGTTGGTAAACTTCTTTCTCTTTTCGCATGTAAAACATACATTTACATGCAATTATTCATTTTTAGTCCAGTCTTTCTAAAAGATGATCGTGTAACGTCTCCTAAAATGCATTTTAGCAGTGTAGGATTGCCTGCTTCACTATTTAGTTTACAATCTCAATAAAGGAACCTCTACTAAATCCTTTTCCCGCATATCCTCTACATTTGCTATTCACTTATGTGTGAGTGTGCATGTGCGTAAGTTCTTGTGTGTCCTGTGTTCGATGAAATCATTTATTGACTCGGATCTCTTACCCATCAATTTTTCCTTCTTAGTTTTGGGATGGCAGAACAGCAAAGAGAGTGTTGGTGACATAGCTGCAACCTTGGCTGGTATTTCGACTGAGATAGACATCAGTGTTTTCTACCGTGGTCTAGATCAAGGAAGCAAACATTTTCTGGTGTCAGTGGTATGGCTACGAATACCTGTTATGTTCTTTCCCATTTTGAATGGACATCTGTTGGTACTGTTAATTGCTGCTTCCTTAAACCTGCAGTAAATGTGTTCTGCTTATGGTGCAAGTCAGACACGCAGCTCTAAAAGATCTCTAGTGTTCCTGTTGTACTTTGCACTATGCACTACAGGATGGACTTAAGTTACAAAAATCGTAAATATGTTTGGGTAGCTATTATTTTATCCTCATAGCTCGCTGTATCATATACGGATGTGATATTGCGTATTGTTGAGTTGCGCTTGAACAATCCCGATGATATGACTGCAGCGGTATTGGTTAGGCTAAGTTATACCTCAGTACAAAGAGCAAGCAGTGAGCATATTCTGTTGGGATTCCTTTGTATTGCAGTAGAGTCAGTATACTTAGTACGTACCACTTAAGGCTACTGCTAAAAAACTAATATTTTACAAATCAGTTCCTGTGAATCACGGGAGGTAGTGCAGTGTCATGTGTTCGTGTGCTACGTTACCTGCAGTAGCCAAATGCTACATGTATCATATACTGACATGCTTGTCTACACTTATTATTCTGCATTTTGTGGTATGATGTAGCGTCTTTTCAAGTTAGATTTTGAATAGAAACTGGTATTTGCTTGGTCATCTCTAAATCATTGTATCGGAGCACATAATTATAGCAGCATGAACTATCGCTGTATTTCTGCAAGTAATACTAAAATCCAGTAATTCAAGAGTATTGAAACGTATCAGTTAAAGCATCTAACGCAAGTTGTATTTTGATATTTCTTACACATGCAGGTTTGTTACTATGGGCAGCATTATCATTGCTTTGCTTTCGAGGATGAGCACTGGGTCATGTATGATGACCAGACTGTTAAGGTAACAAGATATATAAACCTATCCACTGAAGCAAACCCCCCTTCCTGTTTCTTGTACCCTACCTACTAAAGAAAAATCATCTTATGTTTGTTCCTTGTTTGTGTAGGTTATTGGTAGCTGGACTGATGTGGTCATTATGTGTGAGAAAGGTCATTTACAACCTCAAGTGCTCTTCTTTGAAGCTGCAAATTAATTTTCTTCAAAGTTCAAGGGTGCTGTGCTGTGCTGTGCTGTGCTGTGCTGTGCCGTGGCGTGGTTAACGTGTCTTCTGAGATATAGGTTTTTCCTGGTGACTGAAGGTTAGCGATAGAATACAAAATTCGTTTTGAGCTATGGGGGATAATGGTGGTAATTCAGCAGTTGCACTGGCCTGTCGAGCCCTGCCTTAAATAAATGGTCATCCGAGCGTTTGCTAAAAGGAGAGAAGTGGTGATATATATTTTCCTTTTGAACTTTGGATATATAGCCTGACCCCATATCCTGTCGAATGCGATTTTGCTGTGGAGGACTGTAAGCGGGGATAACTCTAGTAGATCATGTGCCGCCCCAGAGAAATTATTCACGAGCGCTGCTGAATATGCTGGGAGCCTAGCCTATCAATATATACGGTTTTTCTGTGCTTACGATGTGGAGGAATGTTGTATTGTGTTGTGTGTGACCAAGGGAGGGTATCATCAAAGGAAAAGGGCTGCTCTCATTTTTATTTTTGTTGCAAATTCTTGGGAGGGGGTTTCTTATCATTTCGATTGACCAGATGTATAATCTCAGAATGTTGTGAAGTCCCTTTGCGCTGGCCATGTCGGACACGTAAAATTACTGCTCCTGGACCTCCTGTCGCTGTTAATTTCAGCCGCTGTTATCTCGCTGTTTAGTAGTGTATTTTTTGTGCAAACTAGCAGCAATTAGTATTAGATTTGCCACATGCACATGAATTATCACGACACCCAAGGCACAAATATGAGAGCAGCAGCTTTGCGAGCATAAAAGGTAACCCATTTGGGGCTAGCAACCTTACCATTCACTGCAACGACAATGGCTAGAAACTGTTTTTCTCCTTTTTCACCGTCAGAGTTCACTCTCCATTTCAGTTTCACTTACCCATTTCCCTACCCAGGTTTTTTATGTTCACCTTTCACAGTACAAGCCGGTAAAGACTTGTTACAAGCAGAGCTAGGGCAGATGCGACGAGGGGGAGGTTGGCAAAGGGCAGGGTGGTGGAGTTGTCCCGGGTTGGGTGGGAACTGCCATTGCACTAGGGAAATCGAGGGTGGCGGCGCCGACCCCAGCGGCAGAGCGACCCACCATAGTCGGCCACCGGCATCAGTGTACAATCCCGGGTAGCATGTTGATTGGGCGTTCACAGGATAGGCGCACCCTGCAAGCAAATGAAACCATTAGTAAGAGTCGCATTGGTTATTCATGCAAAGCCCGCAAGTGTCTCTTCGTCATATTAAGTATTATACTCCCTCTGTAAAGAAATATCAGATCACTATTATATTTCTTTACAGAGGGAGTACTTAGTACTAACGTTACAAACATACATTATGCATATGGTTCCTCCTTTGAGAAAAGGATGGCATAAACCTCTGGTCGACACTTGTTCCGTAACACGATTTCCTTTTTGCAATTGTTACTACGGTTTCTCTTGTTCATTTGACACATCAGAACAAGATGCACTCCTCAACATAATTATTTGCTACCTCGATACTGCAACTGCTGCGTGATGCCAACAAAAATAAGGTTTACAATTTTTTGACCCGTGGTGGTTGTGGTGGTAATAATGCTGGGGTAAAAACAACAACAAAAACCGAAGCTTTGCCGATGTTATTTACCTGATCCGTACGAGGCAAAATTGGGATGCAGGGGTTGTGGCAAGTTAGCCGAGCATGCAGGTGGATGCTGGGAGTTGACGTAGCTGTGCGCCATAACCATATCCATAGAAACACCCATTGTAGTAGTAACCATCGTTGTTCCACATTGTTGAGTATATTGATTATTACAAAAGATAGGATAGCATATGATATTATTCTACCTTGTCTTGTACTTCAAGTTGATCATTGTACTCCTATATATATGCCCACGAGGCTTAAGCAATATCCATCATATTCCGCCAATCTTCTCTCTATTCCCTTCTAACATGCTATCAGCCTAACCGATCCAACCCTATCTGCCACCCGCCGCTTCCGCCCCGCGCGCCGCCCCCGGGGCGGTCGGCCATCATGACCGCCGCCGGGGGCCGCGCCGCCCGTACCTAGGGTTCGTCCGCCGGTCGTGTTGACCGGTTGCCCTAGAGAGTCTTTTTCCCGATCCTTTGATCCGGGTTTTCTCTCTCTCTTGCCGGTCATTTTGATCGGCGTTTACTTTTTGGTTTTCCGATCTAAGATCGGTTTGCGTCGCCCGCCGCCGCCGTCGACCCCGCGCCTCTACTCCGACATCGGCATCGACTCTACACCGGCCACTTCGTCATCAACCGCGCGGCAAGGCTGGACGCGCCGCCCAAGGGACGCCTTCGTGCGTCGCTGCCGGCCGCTCGTCCGTGTGGTTTCCATTGCCAGTCCGTCTTCGTCGTCATCGCCCGGGACATCACTGACAACGTCGCCATCAACTCTGATATGCTCGTCGTCCCCGCCATGGCGCGTACAGCGCCGCCGTCAGTCTGATCAACCGATCACGCGCCTGTCTTCGCCAAGCCCGTCCCGGAGCACGCGCCTACCGCCGATCGAGCCACAGGTTGCCGTCGCCGCCCCGAGATCCTTCCGCGGTCCACGCCGCCACCCGTCGGGCCGTCGCCACCGGCCAGTGGTTCTCCCGGCGGCTTCCCCGACTTGCGAACCGCCGCTACACCGCCCCTTCGGGCTGTAGTGCCGCGGCATGCGGTCCCCGCCGCCGCCCGAGGCCGTTCCCGTGGCTGCACCGACCTGCGCACCGCCGCTGCATCGCCCCTTCGGGCTGTAGCGCCGCGGCACACGGTCAACGCCGCAGCCCCGAGGTCTTCCCGCCGTTGCCCCGACCCGCCTGCTGCCACTGCGTTGTCCCTTCGGGCCATAGCGCCGCGGCTTGCGGTCCACTCCGCCGTCCCCGCGCGTCGACTTCCCGTGGTATGCGTCGCACCGCCTCCCTCGGCGTGGGAACGCCACCGTCCGCGCCGGTCTTCGTCACGCTGTCGGGTTCTTCCCCGCCTACTTCGAGCATCACCGCCGCCTCCTCAGGCCGCCGCCGCCGCCACTCTTCTTCCGCGGCTCCACGGCGACTATCTCGATACCGGCCACCGCGACTCGACATCGACCACGGCATTCTTCGCACGGCTACCTCGACCACGGCTACACCACCCTACGCTCTCGGCTATATCGACATCGGTACAAAGGGCTACCGCCTTGCTTGAGCAACCTCGTCGGTTCCACTCTAGCCACGACTTCCGCGATGCATCGACCGTTACGACTGTGGGGGGATGTCCGTCGGCTTACCTTTGGATTCTTCTCCAGTCTCACCGTCTGCGTCGCTATCATTGTGACTGCGGGGGGATGTTGAGTATATTGATTATTAGGAAAGATAGGATAGCGTAGGATATTATTCTATCTTGTCTTGTACTCCAAGTTGATCATTGTACTCCTATATATATGCCCATGAGGCTCAATCAATATCCATCATATTCCGCCAATCTTCTCTCTGTCCCTTCTAACACACATGTTTTGCTGCGGTGGCTGTAAATGTAAAGTTATAAAATTTCTGCATGTAGATAGGCAAATGGACGGAACGCATGTACATCAATCAAAAGTTGAGCTGATCATAGCATACCACATTGTCTGATGAAACATGATAATCCTGAGCCCGATTCGGTGCGCTGGCAACTTCATCGGCGCATCTGCTGAAGCAAGTAACAAGAACTAGATGTGAGATGTCATCGGGTAGAATAACTGGTGATGAACTCAGAAATTACACAACTATTTTAACAGAAAAACTTCATCCTGTTTAGAGCTTCACCGAACAGCTCTAGGCAAACATGATCAAAGAAAATAAATTTACCTTGGCGTCGCATTCAGATATTCGGAGAATCCACAAGCGAGGAAGTCCGGTTTGTAATAACCGATTCTCTCGGAAGAAACTGGTATGACCACATTCAGCGTCTTCTTTCCAAGATCATCACCGACCATCCACACGTTCTTGTCATCATATATCACCTTAGACATCTTTTTTTTTGAAAGATCCAGCATGCTGCTGGCTTTTCATGTTACTCAAAGCAGGAAGCAATGGGAAAACGAATACATGTAGTTGATCCTAAGATCAAAAGGGAAAAAGGCCAAAAGCACAAGGAAAAAAGGAAAATCACAGAAAAACCGGTACGGAGGTTCTGCTTCTACCCATCAGCCGATCCCCTCTGGCGGCATTGTGAATGGATGCAGCAAACATGTGGCACCGGCCTGGCGCCAAAGGTCTACACCCCGGCGTACTGCCTGTAGCACGTCTTGGACCGAGGCCTCTTTGTTTCTGAAAGTACATCGATTTCGCTCCATCCAAATTTCCCAAAGGGCCAGCACCGTAACGGACTTGATGCCCTTTCTGTGCTCTGGCTTGGTGCTCTCCACGATCTGCAGGACCCGATCCACAGCGCCTTGGGCAGCGCTGTCATCGTTCAATTTCAGAGCCGCGCATCCAGTCCAAGTGGACAAAGTGCTCCAAACTTTCATCGTCAGCGGGCATGACCAGAAGAGGTGCTCTGCAGTCTCGAGGTTTCTGTAGCAAAACTGGCAAAAGTATGAATTTGGCCATCCTCGTCGCTGAAGCCTATCATTGCACCACAGCCCCGTTTAGCAGCATTAGCCAGTAGAAGATCTTCAACTTGCCCGGCGCCCAGGTCTGCCATACGAGCTGCCTGAAATTGGTGGTGCAGTTTGCCTGGAACTGTGCCTTGTATGCTGAGGAAGCGGAGTAGCAGCCGCTGGCTTCCAGGTTCCATTTGATCTCGTCGGGCGTTTCCGGGCTGATGCTAATTGCAGCTGCGCGAATGAGCCTCGCCATTGCCACGCAGTCTCGGACAATATGATCCGTTTGCCCATGCGCCAGGTCCTTGATCCAGGTGTCTCCCTGAAGGGCAGCAACAACTGTTCTATTCTTCCTTCTAAAGTGGTTATACAACGCCGGAAACATCATCTTCAGAGTACCTGCGCCTAGCCAAGAGCAGGTCCAGAACCTGGCTGTTCGGTCATTGCCAATTGTCACCGATGTCGCCGCACTGAAAAAAGTTTTGTCAGCCTCCGAGCAGGGAACCTCCATGCCAACCCAGGGCCTGTCCGGGTGTTTCCAAGTAAAACACAGCCATCTTTGTCGGAGTGCACGACCAAAACGCTCAAGATCCATCACGCCTAGCCCTCCCTTGTCCAGAGGGGAGCACACCTTAGTCTAGCTCACTTTACATTTTCCTCCAGTTAGCTCTTCTTCTTGTGCCCAAAGGAAGCGCCGCCTTACTTTGTCAATTTCTTTGAAAAATTTCTTTGGCATACGGAGCACAGTCATAGCAAACGTTGGGAGGGCACTTAGCACAGCTCTGACCAATACCCGTCGCCCGGCTATGCTCATCAGTTTTCCCTTCCAACCAGCCAGCCTAGCCCTGATGCGATCGAGCACAAATTGAAGGTGCACCAGCCTAATTCTAGTCAGTGTCAGCGGCAAGCCCAGGTATTTGATTGGAAAGGAAGTGATTTGGCCCCCAAAACTGTGCAGGACCTGCTGAATGTTGATGTTGTCACAACAGATTGGAGTTGCTGTTGATTTCAGCCGGTTGATCTTCAGCCCTGTTGCCTCTCCAAACAGGTTCAGGATTACAAGGAATGCCTCCATCTCCTCCCTCTCCGGGTTCATGAAGATAATTGCGTCATCTGCATATAGACTAACTCTCAATTTGAGCTCTCTCCTAGGCAGTGGCTGGATCATTTGCTGCAGAACTGCCTCATCAATCAAACGCTGCAGCGGATCAATTGCAATGATGAAAAGGAGAGGAGATAACGGGTCCCCTTGCCGTAGGCCTTTCCGGTGTTGTATTCTGCCCCTGGTGCACCATTGAGAAGAAATTCAGAGCTAGAAGACGACAACAACAAGGTGATCCAGTCCCTCCATCTGGCGCTGAACCCCAACTTCTGCAGCAATTCCAGCAGGTAGTCCCATGACACGCTGTCAAAAGCTTTGGAGATATCTAGTTTTATCAGCAGTGCCGGTGTTTTGCTGCGATGCAGCGATCGAACTCCATTCTGCACGTACAAGAAGCTATCTTGTATGCATCTCGTCTTCATGAATGCCGTCTGGGCCGGGGAAATGATGGTATCAATTTAGCCAGTCTTAATGACAGCACTTTAGTGACCAGCTTTGCGAAGGAATGGATCAAACTGATCGGCCTAAAATCAGTCATTTGCACGGCACCATCCTTCTTGGGCAGCAGCGCCACCATAGCTGTATTCAGGGTGCCTAGATTTCCCCCAGCAAGGCAGTAGAAGCGGTGGAAAGCCGCCAAAAGGTCTGACTTGATGATCGACCAGCATGACCTGAAGAAACTGCCGATGAAACCGTCTGGGCCTGGTGCCTTCTTCGCTGGTGATTGCATGATTGCAGCCCAGACCTTGTCTTCAGTGAAGGGATTATCCAGTCCTGCCGCTTGCATCCGCGGGAGTTGCAGCAAGTCCCAGTTCAGGGTAATTTCCGGCCCGCGTCCACCGCCATGACTCTGCTGAAATGGTCATGGATGCTCTGAGCTTTCTCCTTGTGGGTGGTGGCAATCCCGTCTTCATGCTGTATGGTGTGGATGAAGTTCTTCCTTCTCCTGGAGCAGGACTTGGCATGGAAGAACTTTGTACTGGCATCTCCCGCCCGCAGCCAAGTAACCCTGGAGGCCTGCCTTCTCCGAGCTCTTTCAATGGCCGCCAAGCCAACCAGTCGTATCCTCAGTAGTTTGTCCAACCGCAGGATGACCTCACTGGCAATGTGGAATTGGATTTTTGCATCGCTAAACAATGACCTACTCCAAATCTTCAGGTCTTGAGCAGTCCTGGACAGCTTGATCTGCAATCTAGCGAACGGACATCTCTGCTGAACCGGGAGTTGCCAGGCACGCTCCACATTGGTGTGGAAATGCGGGAACCGTGGCCAGAAGGACTCAAACCGGAAGCGCGCACGGCGGACCGGGGCGTCGCATGATGCCAGCAGCAGCGGGCAGTGGTCGGAGCATGCTGTCGCTGACGCCATCAGCCCATAAGCAGGGAAAAGGAGGTCCCAGTTAACGTTGCAGAAGAATTTATCTATACTAACCAGCGTGGGGTTTTGCCGTTTGTTGCTCCAGGTGAACCGCCTATTTTTGCACTTGATCTCCCGCAGCCCGGCCGCGTCGATTGCCGCCCTAAATCTGCCCATGATTCGTCGGTTGAGGTTAAGGTTATTTTTGACCCTAGCCTCGTAGATAATGTTGAAATCTCCGTTTATCAACCAAGGCTCAGACAGCGGCGGCGCTGATCTAGCTAGCTCTAGCAGAAAAGTATCTTTTCGCGCATCGTTGGCCGGCCCGTACACCGTTGTCAACCAGAACAAGGTAGCCGATCGAAGGACAGTGACCTTCGCCGTGGTGGCGAACTCACCAATGGCGTGGGAAACAACCGAGACAGCTTGGTTGTCCCAGAAGATGGCCGCCCCGCCCCTGGATCCGATTGCAGGCAGCACAATGCAGTCGGCTAGCCTAGCCCCTCCCCCCCCCCCCCCCAATCACCTTAGACATCAAGTAAACAACATCGTCGTCGCGGCCAATGCCGAGGGTAGGGAAAGTGGTATACAAGTTCCTCAGTGTTGATCTCCCAGCTTCAGCGTCCCACAACTGTGGGAGCGACATAAAGTGATCGGGATTGTCGACCGAGATGTCATCGATGTCGACGGTGTGCCCCTTGCGCCAGTAGTCCCAGGAAGTATGCCTGTAGTACGTCCGGATCTTCCAGCCATCATTCACAAGAGTGTGTTCGGTGCATGCATCGTCGTCGTAGAGGAGCAGGTCTGAATCGTAGATGATGTCTACGCTGTCAAGATCCTTAGTCACCTTGCGACTCTTGTGGTTATGATCAACACACTACTGGAATATCGCTGTACGCCGAGTGCCACGGACACTCTGTTAGGGCATATTTCTCTCTAATGGTTTTGGTGATTGATGACAATGCGTTTGCGGACTAACCGTGTGCTTTGAGCATTTCAGATTTTATTAGGTGGCACGAGACGGTTTGTTCCCCTCGATGGTAAAGAGTGAAGACGGTGTTTTTCCGACGATTTCTTTTTGGTGGATTTGAGTCGTAGGAAACCCGTACTATTAAGAGGGGGTCCGCTTTGGAAGGTATGGGTGGAATCAACACGTACACAACCCATTTGCACCCACATAACCTTCCCGCAACATGGAGCATCCCTCTGTTATCTTTGGGCAATTTGAATGCACCCAAGCGGTAGTACCGCTCGGTACCACGGTAGTACCGCTTAGAGCGGTACTGCCGCTGTGGTCTACCGCAGCACTACCACTTGGAGAAACCCCTCTCTGGTGCTGTTTTCCGCTAAGCGGTAGTAGAGCGGTAGTCGAGCGGTAGTACCGCTTGGTGCGGTACTACCGGCCCCTACTACCGTTGCCACTACCGCCCTTGTGTGAGGTGGTGTGCTCGGTTCGGTTGCCCATTTTTCTTAAGCGGTAGTGGGGCGGTAGTAGAGCGGTAGTACCGCTTGTTGCGGTACTGCCGTTCCAGTACTACCCCACTACCTCTGTTTCCTCTGTCCTGCGATATCTTAAGCGGTAGTACCGCTGAGTTGAGCGGTAGTACCGCTTGGTGCGGTTCTACCGCTCCAGTTCTCTGTTGCTCGCGTTGGACAGACGGGAACTACCGCCCAAGCGGTAGTACCGCTCCTCAGAGCGGTAGTACCGCTTGTGTGCGGGCTGTGGGCAGATAACGGTTGGATTTTCCCCTCCTATAAATAGGGGGTCTTCTTCTCCAAGTAGACTGACCTCTTTCCTCTCTTTGCTCCATTGTTGCCCCAAAGCTCAAAAGTGCCCGATCTCTCTCCCTAGCCAATAGACCTTGTTGATTTGCTAGGGTTTGGAGGAGAGGGCCCCGATCTACACTTCCACCAAGAGATATTTGATTCCCCCCACTAATCCCTTGCGGATCTTGTTACTCTTGGGTGTTTGAGCACCCTAGACGGTTGAGGTCACCTCGGAGCCACATTCCATTGTGGTGAAGCTCCGTGGTTGTGTTGGGAGCCTCCAATTAAGTTGTGGAGATTGCCCCAACCTTGTTTGTAAAGGTTCGGTTGCCGCCTTCAAGGGCACCACTAGTGGAATCACGGCACCTCGCATTGTGTGAGGGGGTGA
The DNA here is from genome assembly GCA_039707655.1 of Elymus sibiricus. Lineage (NCBI taxonomy): Eukaryota > Viridiplantae > Streptophyta > Magnoliopsida > Poales > Poaceae > Elymus > Elymus sibiricus. The sequence goes on along the minus strand of CM077670.1, from coordinate 320,597,308 downwards.
GGAGAATACGGTGGCCTTAGTGGCTTCTTGGGGAGCATTGTGCCTCCACACCGCTCTAACGGAGACGTACTTCCTCTCAAAGGGAAGGAACTTCGGTAACACATCCTCGTCTTCACCGACTCCACTTGTGGTTATCTCTTACCTTTACATTGTGCTTGATTCACTTGTATTGTATCCTTTACTTACTTGAGTTGTGTTTGTTAGCATCATATAGGTTGCTCACCTAGTTGCACATCTAGACAACCTATTTTGTTGCTAACCCTAATTTGTTAAGAAAAGCTAAAAATTGGTAGTTGCCTATTCACCCCCCTCTAGTCAACCATATCGATCCTTTCAATTGGTATCAGAGCCTCGTCTCTTTATTAAGGGTTTCACCACCCGAAGAGTATGGTTGACGATGGGGAACAGAGTGAGGAAGTCCTCGAGGCCGTGGAGTCGAACTCGGTCACCCGAGACGTCTTGAATGAAGCTATGGCTTCACTTAGGACGTCTGTGACGGCCGAGGTCAAGTCCATGCTTAAAGAACTCCTTGAGGGGTTGAAGTCTACTCCCGATCCGTTGCTTGTGGTTAATCCCACCGCATCGGCGTCGGAGGCCAATTCCGGCAAGGAAGCGGCTAAAGACACTCATACATCTTCCCCTCATGGTAAGAATGGGACGGGAACACACGCCTCGGTTCCCCCTCCCCCGGTCTATGGAGGACCGGTCCCCTCGCCTCATATAAACAATCATGGTCCTCCTCCTAAGCTTGATTTGACTAACTTCGCTAATTGGGTGTTTCGTATTAAGTCTCATTTGAATTATAGCTCAACTCAACTTTGGAGAATCATTGAACAAGGCTATTATCCGCATGACCCAAGCAACTTGTCCCCAAGAGAAGAAGTGGACAACCAACTCAATGCATCCACCTTGTTCATTCTTCAAGCCGCCATGCCTCCCGAAGAGCTTCCACATTTGCGCCCATTCACTCTTGCCAAAGATGCATGGGAGCATATCAACTCATTGTACAAGGGAAGCTCAAGCATTCAACACTCCAACTTTGAGGTTATTCTTGATGAGGCCGATGAGTTTGTTATGAATGAAGATGAAGATCCTCGTGAGCTTTACCGGAGATTGACTACTCTTGCGGTCTCACTCCGAGATCACGGGAGCAAGGACACGGATGACAATTGGATCAAGCGCAAATTTCTCAAGGCCATTATGCCTTACAACAAGAGCATGTCCTCCGTGATTCGTCAAAGACCGGACTTCCACACCTTGTCCTCTAGTGATGTGTTGGATGAGTTTATTGCTATGAACATTTTGAACAAGACCGCCGACAACGCACTTGCTCGTGTTCAACGCTCAAAGAAGCCCAACCTTGCTTTGAAGGCCAAGGTAGTTCATGAAGAGGAAGAAGAAAATGAAGATTGTGAGGATGAAGATTGCCCCGAAGACACCAAATATGCATACCACGAGCACATGGCTCTTGCATCAAGACAATTTTGGGGCAACAAAAGAAACTCGAAGCCCAACTTTTCAAGAAACAAGACTAATGGCTCTAAAGGCAAAAGTCAACGTGTGAGGACTTGCTACAACTGTGGTAATGTGAGTCACTTCGTCGCCGATTGCCCGTATGAGAATAGGGAGGAAAATGGTGGCAAGCTCATCCGTAAAGACAAGGGCAAGTCCTTCCCAAGCAAGAACAAGTTCAACAAGAAGGTGCCTCAAAAGAGTTTGGTGGTGCAAGAAGAGTACGACTCCGATGATGATGAAGATGCAAATGGTGAAGGGGTTGCTATGGCCTCCGTCGCCATCGCCACCTCTCCATCACCAAAGGTGTCCCTCTTCGACTCCCCCAACGATAACTCCATCACCACCCACAAGTGCCTCATGGCCAAGGCCACCAACAAGGTAACCTCCAACATCAAAACTAGCATTTCTTCCACTCCTTCTTTTATGAATTGTGTGGAAGAAAGTGAGGAGGCAAAGGTGGAGGAAAATGAATTTGACAAGTTCATGGCCAAGCTCAAAGGTGAGACCAAGAAGCACTTTGTGGCTCTCTTGGAACAATTAGGTGAGGCAAATGAAATCATAGATTCTCATGAAGAGACAATCTCTAAGTTGGAAGGGCATAGTAGATATTATGCCGATGAGATTGCCGATCTTTCTATTGCTCTTGAGGAAGAGCAAGGTCATAGAGTGGCTCTTGAGGAGACACACAATCTAGATCTTGCTAAATTAAAGAAAGATCGTGATCATGCTCAAGTTCTTGCTAATATGCTTAAAAATGAGAAGGCCGAACTTGGGGTTGGCCATGCTAGACTCGAAGAGGAGTTTGACTTATTTGACAAGGCTCACAAGGCCTTGAAAAGTGCTCATGCTACACTCAAGGAGTCTCATGATCAACTCCAAGTGAAGCTAACTAAAGAAATTGCCACTTGTCCTCCTTTTGTTCTAATTGATAATGCTCGTGCAACTAACCCTTGTTGTGAGCATGCACATCTTGTTGAGGAGAATGCCAAGTTTAAAGAGCAACTCGAGAAAGGCCTTGTGTCGTGCATACAAGGTGAGAAAAACCTCAACGAACTTTTGAGCAATCAAAAGGAAGTTGTGGCCAAGGAGGGACTTGGATTTGCACCCAAGTCGAAGAAGAAGAAGTCAAACAAGAAAAGCAAGACCAAGCAAGCTCTCCCTCTCAAAGATACATTTGTGAAAGAGGGAGAGGGTGCTCCTAAGAAGAAGAAGAATGAGGCGGTGGGTGGTAATGTCAAAAGGGGCAAGACCACCCATCCCAACAAAGCCGGCGATTTTAACCCTTCTTATGTTTTATGCCGTGCTAGTGATGGGCATGTTTATGCCAAATTTGTTGGTTCTTCTTATGAGTACATTGAATGGTCTATTTGGGTTCCTAAGACCCTTGTTACTAACATGAAAGGACCCATTCAAGAATGGGTACCTAAAACCAAGCATTAATCTTATGTAGGAGTTTGCTTCCGGTGGGGTGTCATGGTTGCTTGATAGTGGAGCAACAAATCATATGACCGGAAGCAAGGACTTGGTGGTGGACGTTCAAGCAAGTTCATCTATGCCCACCCATGTTCAATATGGTGATGCCTCGATGTCAAAGGTATTGGGTCTCGGCAAGGTGGTCATCTCACCGGACTTGTCCATTGAGAAGGTCATGCTTGTTGAGAGCCTTGCATACAATTTACTTTCCGTTCGTCAACTTGCTATTATGGGCTTTGCAACGTTCTTTCATATTGATACCGTGGCCCTTTTGTGGAGCAAGACTCTTAAAGTAGCTTTTGTTGGGCATGTCGAGAACGGTCTCTATGTGGTTAACTTCTCAGAGCGACCCACTAAGACCGCGACTTGCCTAATGGCTAAAGTTGACGTGGGATGGCTTTGGCATCGCCGTTTAGCCCACGTCAATATGAGATCTTTGCAAAGTCTCCTCAAAGGGGACCACGTCCGAGGACTAACAAATGTGAGCTTTGCCAAAGACCGTGCTTGCAGTGCTTGTATCGAAGGAAAGCTACATGAGACGGCTCACCGACCCACGACTATCATCTACTCGAAGAGGCCCTTGGAGCTCCTTCACATGGATCTCTTTGGACCGCCATCCTTTGATACTCTTGGGGGAAGAAAGTATTGCTTGGTGATTGTGGATGATTATTCAAGATACACTTGGGTATATTTCTTCAAGAGGAAGAGCGAGACCCAACAAACCGTGATCGACTTTGCAAATGAAGCTCAACGTCAACATGATGCAAAGATATTGATCATTAGAAGCGACAACGGCACCGAGTTCAAGAACTACACCTTGGATGAGTTTCTTAGTGATGAGGGGATCAAGCATCAATATTCCGCACCATATACCCCTCAACAAAACGGTGTAGCAGAGAGGAAGAACCGGACGTTGATGGACGCGGCAAGAACCATGATGGCGGAGTTCAAGTCTCCATACAACTTTTGGGCCGAAGCCATCAACACCGCTTGTCATGCATCCAATCGGCTCTACCTCCGCAAAGGCTTGAACAAGACTCCATATGAAATACTTACCGGCAACAAGCCCAACCTCAAGTACTTCCGGGTGTTCGGTTGTAAGTGTTTCATTCTCAAGAAAGGTGTTCGCTTATCTAAATTTGATTCTAGAGCTCAAGAGGGCATATTTGTTGGTTATGCTACAAACTCTCGTGCTTACCGTGTTCTCAACAAGTCCACTGGACTCATTGAGGAGACGTGTAACGTGGAGTTTGATGAGAATAATGGCTCCCAAGTGGAGCAAAGTGGTCTTTGTGATATAGGTGATGAAATTCCTCCTCAAGCCATAATAAGAATGGGTGTGGGTCAAATCCTACCCATTGAGGAACCCCTTGTGGTGGAAGGAGAAGGACAATGTTCTATGCAAGTGGAACCATCACCGACACAAGACCCACACGCTTCCGAAGAACAAACCGAAGGCCCTCAACCAAGTGATCAAGATCAAGGGCAAGATCAACCTCAAGATAATGGTGATGCACCAAATGATGCCCAAGATCAAGATCACGACACCGAGCAAGCTCAAGATCAAGGGCAAGCTCATGATCAAGAGCAAGCTCAAGATGACGCTCAAGATATTCAAGATGATCCTCCTCAAGTGACACCGGAGGAGCTATTGAAGCGTCGTGCCGCCAAGATTGCTTCCAAACTCGAGAAAAAAGGACATATCCTGGAAAATGTCTATGGAAGCTTAAAGAAAGGGGTAACCACTCGTAAACAATTATCAAACTTTTGTGAGCATTACGCGTTTGTCTCGTGTGTTGAACCCCAAAAGGTACATGAGGCGCTCGAGGACACGGATTGGCTTGAAGCCATGCATGATGAACTCAACAACTTCGAGCGCAACAAAGTGTGGACATTGGTGCCAAGGCCAACGGAGAATCATAATGTCATTGGAACCAAATGGATCTTCAAGAACAAGCAAGATACGAACGGTGTTGTCACTCGAAACAAGGCAAGATTGGTGGCACAAGGCTACTCCCAAGTCGAGGGTATCGACTACGGTGAAACCTTTGCTCCCGTTGCTCGTCTTGAATCTATTCGTATGTTGCTTGCATATGCTTCTCATCATGATTTTAAATTGCAACAAATGGATGTGAAGAGTGCATTTCTTAACGGTCCTCTTAATGAGTTGGTATATGTCAAACAACCTCCGGGGTTCGAGGATCCCAAGTTCCCCAATCATGTATACAAGCTCGATAAGGCACTCTATGGCCTTAAACAAGCCCCACGTGCGTGGTATGAGCACCTTACCGAGTTGTTGCAAGACCGTGGGTTTGAAATTGGGAAAATCGATCCCACTCTTTTTACTAAGAGGGTTAAAGGGGATTTGTTCATATGCCAACTATATGTTGATGATATTATCTTTGGTTCTCCTAACAAAGCTTTCAATGATGAGTTTGCCGCACTAATGACCGAGAAGTTTGAGATGTCTATGATGGGAGAGTTGAAGTTCTTTCTTGGATTCGAAGTCAAGTAAAGAAGAGAAGGAACCTTCATCAACCAAGCCAAATACACTCAAGACATGCTCAAGAGATTCAAGTTAAATGATGTCAAGCCGGCCAAGACTCCAATGCCTACCAAGTGCCAACTTGACATAGATCCCAATGGTAAAGCGGTGGATCAAAAGGTATATCGTTCCATGATTGGATCCTTGCTTTACCTTTGAGCATCTAGACCAGATATCATGTTGAGTGTGGGAATATGTGCACGGTTTCAAGCCGCGCCTAAGGAAAGTCACTATGTGACAGTCAAGCGAATCTTTCGATATTTGGCTCATACCCCAAACTTTGGCTTATGGTATCCCAAAGGAGCAAGCTTTGATCTAATGGGTTATTCGGATTCGGATTGGGCGGGAGACCGTGTGGATAGGAAGTCAACCTCCGGAGGGTGCCAATTCCTTGGTCGCTCTTTGGTGAGTTGGTCTTCGAAGAAGCAAAATTGTGTGTCTCTCTCCACCACCGAGGCCGAGTATGTAGCTGCCGCAAGTTGTTGTGCTCAATTGCTTTGGATGAGGCAAACTTTAAAGGATTACGGTGTCACTTGTGACAAAGTGCCTCTTTTCTGTGACAATGAAAGTGCAATTGCGATCTCCTACAACCCGGTGCAACATAACAAGACGAAACACATTGAGATTCGTCATCATTTCATTCAGGATCACGTCAAGCGTGGAGAGATTGATATTATTCATCTTAGCACTCAAGAGCAACTAGCGGATATTTTCACGAAGCCATTGGATGAAGCAAGATTTCGCGAGTTAAGGCATGAGCTAAATATCATTGATTCGAGCAATGTGGCTTGATTCTCGTCACATCCCACCGCATTCATCATGTTTATCTTGTTCTAGATGTAGGCATGGACATAGGGGGAGTGTTGTTCTCTCAATGAACTCTCCCTCCCCCCATTATGCATAAATTAATCAAAGTCTTTCACATTAGCCATTTATGATGGCAATTGTGCTTCAAAGATGAGTTTTGGTATTGGGCCCAAGGTTAAAATCTTCGCGGTGCCAAACCATTCGACTCAAACAAAGGTGGCTTCGGCCACCGACCCTCTCTTTTGGGAGGGTTTGGCTCTCTTGTGGTTTTCATTGCTTTTTCTAGTCTTTTTGGTCTTGTTGTGTTCTGGATCGCTCCAAGTTTGCTCTCCGTTTTTTTTTTGTTTTTTAAACCTTGGAGTGACCTTTCCCATTTGCTGGTTTTCGAGTCTCAAACCCAAGCCCATCTCATCTCAAACCTCTTATAAGTTGCATAAGCCACCACTTCAAATTTTGACCCTGGCTGTTTTCTGAGCTGCAAGCGGTACTACCGCTGTGTCTGGACGGTACTACCGCCCACTACGCACGGTACTACCGCTGGGAGCGGCGCTATCGGCCTTCTGCTGTTTGTAGTGCCGAAGCGGTACTACCGCTCTCCGTAGCAGTACTACCACTTAGAGGGCTGCGGGAATGGTTAAGTGGGGGCAGGGGAAGTTACTTCCCCATACCCATTCATCTCTTCTTCCCCACGCCTCTCTCTCTCTGCAGCGAAGAGAAGCCGCGGCGGCCGCCTCCGGTACGCCGTTTCCGTGCCGTCTTCCTCGATTCCGACCGGTGGAGTCGATCCCCACCACTCCCTCATGCTATGGACGCCGGTATTGCCCCCGTTTCTTGTTCCTATGGTTCTATCTTTTGAATCTAGGCTTTTGGGCAATGCGTGGTGAAACATCAATCTTTGGCTAGATTGTGGCATGAGTAGGACGAGGTTTGACTGCTAGATAGGAGGATAGGTGCTTTTTGTGTCGATTTCGAAGTTTTGGATCTCCGGTACTACCGGATCTGGCACGGCTGTGCGCCTGTGCAGACCACGGTACTACCGCTTGGTCATGGACGGTACTACCGCTTAAGCGGTACTACCGCCCACTGGCCAGCGGTACTACCGCTCGTCTCCCAGGCGGTACTACCGCTGTCAGGGCGGTACTACCGTTTGAGATCCACATCTTCTGAATCGTTACAACTGGTTCCTCTCCCTCACTCTTATTTCTTGGCTTATGCATATCTTTTTCACCTGCTTTCCCTCGTGTTTGTGTGTCTGGTTCAGGTGGTAGTAGCTCCGGTCCTCATGTGGCTCGTCGCAAGAATCCGAAGCGTGGTCGCACTCGATATCTTCAGCCAGCCAGTTATGCAAGTGATGAAGAAGAAGAGGCTCCACCAGCATCTGCCAGGAGGACAAGCAAGAAGACCGTTGCCAAGAAGAAGAAGGAGCAGGCCAAGTCAGTGTCAGAGATGAATGCCAAAGAGTATTGGGCCTACCATAGGCACAATCCCTACACTCGTCCTCAGGACCCTGCTCTGGTGAGACGCCCTTTCTGGAACAAAGATCAAGCTGCAGCGTACCATGATGTGATCAAGGGCAAGAAGAATACGTTTGTCAAGACCAAGTCCATTGACATTGCTCACATGAAGACTGACATGGCTTACTTTGGTGAGGCTCTGGCGCTTTGTGAGCAGTTTGACATCGTCAAAATCATCACCTTCAACAACGACTTCGATCCTGAGTTAGTGGCGCAGTTCTTTGCCACATTGCACTTTGGGACTGATGATAACAGGACTCTCACGTGGATGACTCATGGTAGACAGATGCAGTCTACCTGGAAGACCTTCATGAACAGTCTGGGCTACGGAGATGAGGGGCTGGACAACTCTCTTGGCCTTCGCCCCCACAGGAATCCGTCTCCGTCCCACAAGGACAAGCTGCTCCGGTACATGCATATCAGGAAGACTGGCAAGGGAGAAACTAAGGAGCTGATTCCGTTTCTGGATATTATGCATCGCATTCTCAGGAACACTCTTTTCCCTCGTGTGGGAAACTTTGACATGGTACATGGGTACCTGGTTGATATGTTGGTCATCTGTCAGAAGGAGAAGGGCAAGTCTTGTGTGCTGGACGTGTCTCATGTTATGTGGAGTGAGCTCCGCTCGGCAGCCTATGGCCGGAAGGTTCCCATTTATGCTCCTATGATCTTCAAGCTAATTGTGGACACTTGGCACAGGCTGTTTCCTGAGGAGAGGCTTGAGACCGGTCCTATGGCTTCTCATGATATTACCAAGCTGAGGCAGAAGGAGCACTGGGGTTCAGTTCCTGAGGTTGAGATTCCGGGTGCTGAGTCCGGAGAGTCTGATGAGCCTGAGTATATTCCACCCTCAGAGCAGCCATCTTGGGCTGCCAAGCTCAAGCGGAAGGTCAAGAAGCTGTTCTGCTTCCAGTCAGACATTCAGCACCGCTTGTACCAGGCTCATGTTAAGGAGAAGCTTGATCGCCGCCGTCAGATTGCGATGATGAGGAAGATGGAGATTGATGCTCCCAGCGGTTCAGAGAAGACCATCACGCCTGAGGATAGGTGGATTTCTGAGCACGGCACGTGGACTGACTCGGAGGATGATGCTGGCACTTCTGCTCCGTCTGCTGCTGCTAGGGGCCAGGGTGATGAGGAGATTGTTGAGGAGTCAGAGGATGGCAGTGATGAGGATGGGACCGAGGACTCCATGGACGAGGATGCGGAGTAGGGCTACCACCTCGGGTTGTTTAGTCACTCTTTGCCTTTTTGGCGTCTCGATGTCAAAGGGGGAGAGAGTTTAGGACCGGGGATTTGCATGGGTTGCCGAGTCACAAGCTCGTTTTTATTTGTCTCGATTTCCCGCTTGTGAACTCTTTTATCTTATTTGCTTTCGTGTGAGACTTGGAGACTATGCTTGTATGGTGTAAGACATACGCTTATCTCTATTCTATCCTATTATGTCGTTATCCTAGTATGTGGAGCTATGATTATGTTGTTGCCCTTTTATCTTCATGCTCTCATGCTCATACTTGCATCTATGATTAAAGTTCATATTATGTTTGTTGCAAGTATTGCCTTGTCTATAAAATATAGGGGGAGTGTTGATCCTATGTGTGTGTGCTTTGCATTCCAAAAGCATATCCAAATTGAAAGAACATGGGCTGCCCCCATGTTTGGTTTTGGTAATTGATGACAATCTCTATGGACTAATGGTTGCCTTGAGTTATATTTGAAGGGTTTGTCCATAGGCATTGCTTGAAGACCATTTGTTGGTTTCAAGGTTATTAGAAGAAGAATATGTGTTGACCAAGGTTATTCATGGAGTTATCCAAAGATTGGTCATGTTGATCAACACACAAAGCGTAGAAGATGTACCGAGTGGGATCAAGTGATCTCACGGTATGGTAAGCATTGTCCATTACGCTTTGTGTACTAACCCATGTTCTATGCGAGAGTTTTATGTGGGGTTAGGTATGTTTCCATGGGCTTGCGTCAAGAGGAAGATCTCATTCAACCCATGGAGGATGACATCAAGTGGTGATCGTCATCAACATTGCGGTGTGCAAGTTCAAGTGGAGCATCACGAAGAGATCACATGCTTGAAGCTTGCCGTCCATTGTGGTGACAATGGACTTGTGAAGATGTGCCAAAGAGTGGCTCACCCATAGTGGAGTATGGGGGAGCAATCAACTAGTCTTCATCGAGCCGACGCAATCAAGAAAGGTGGTCCAACTTGAGGAGGTCAAGATCGTCATCATCCAGCTCAAGTGGACTATGCGCAAGGCAAAGGTTTGCCCTTGATAGGTTTTCTATTTTACCGGTCTCATGGTGGTAGTTGGGAGACCGGGTTTTAGGATCGATAGCCGTACTATCAAGGGGGGCTCTCAAGTGAGTAGCTTTATCGTATCATTCGTAGAGAGCTCAAACCATTGCATCCTTGCATCATCTTTCTTGGTTTGTGTTTGGTGTTTCTCTTTGTGAGTCTTTGAGCTTTTGGTCATCTTCATGACAAGCTCGAGTTCATCGAAAACGGAGTTCATATATGCATCTTCTATGATGTTTTCGATGTTGGAGTTTATGCCGGTTCTTCATTCATAGAGGTTTCTCATCTCTATATGTTAGGCATATCTCCCCTGCCACTTCTTATTATAACCAGTCGCTGTTTGGATAGTACTCGTTGTCTTCTATCCAACAAGCTTGAGTTTGCTCAATTCGGAGCTCATTTGCAGAAGTTATGGCAGTTCTGGTTTTATTTGTATCCTCTGTTTTCTGTGAATTTTCAGTAGCTTGCATGCGGTAGTACCGCTGGTGACCACGGTAGTACCGCTTATGCGGTAGTACCGCTGGTACTTCCGTGGCACTACCGCTTGGGGTTTCCCCGAGCGTGCAACTCTCTGTTGCCAGTTTGCCGTTCACGGTAGTAGAGCGGTAGTAGCACGGTAGTACCGCTCTGGCGGTACTACCGCCCTTACTACCGCCGCCACTACCGCTTGCGGGGTTTCCTTCTGTGCACGTCTCTGTTGCCGTTTTCTGTTAAACGGTAGTAGTGCGGCTGTAGTGCGGTAGTACCGCTCAGAGCGGTAGTACCGCTCTGCTGGGCAGTAGTACCGCTTGGTGCGGTACTTCCGCCCTCCACTACCGCTGCTACTACCGCTTGTTTTTCGCAGAATGTGCAAGCTTCTGTTGCTCTTTTCGCTTTAGCGGTAGTACCGCTTAGTTGAGCGGTAGTACCGCTTGGTGCGGCACTACCGCTCCAGTCCCGTGTTCTCGCCTGCTGTTTTTGAATTACTACCGCTTAAGCGGTAGTACCGCTCGCAAGAGCGGTAGTACCGCTTGTACGCGTCCAGCACGGGTAACGGTTGGATTTGGGGTGGCCCTATAAAAGGGGTCTTCTTCCCCAACGGTTCTTCTATCCCCTTGCAGCTCTCTCTCCTCCATTGTTGACCTCTTAGAGCTTTGCTATCTCTCCAACCCTCCAATGATTCTTGCTCCTTCTTGAGGGAATAGAGAGAGGAGATCTAGATCCATCTTTCCACCAATCACTTTCTCCTCTATGTGAGGGAAACCTTGTGGATCTAGATCTTGGAGTTCTTGGTGTTCTCCTTGTTCTTCCTCTCACTTTCCTCCATAGCTTTTGTTGCTTTGGTGGGATTTGAGAGAGAGGGACTTGAGCACTTCGTGTGTTCTTGCCATTGCATTAGTTGCATCGGTTTGAGTTCTCCACGGTGTTACGTGGAAGTGAGAAGTTGAGAAGCTTATTACTCTTGGGTGTTTGTGCACCCTAGAGCTTGTTCCTCTTGGGTGCCTTGGCGCCCTAGACGGCTTGGTGGTGCCTCGGAGCTCAATCATTGTGGTGTAAAGCTCCGGGCAAGCGTCGGGGTCTCCAATTAGGTTGTGGAGATCGCCCCGAGCAATTTGACGGGTTTCGATGACCGCCCCCAAGGGTTGCCAAAGTGTACGGGTTCGGTGACCGCCCCCAAGGGTTGCCAAAGTGTACGGGTTCGGTGACCGCCCTCAAGGGTTGCCATTTGTACGGGTTCGGTGACCGCCCTCAAGGGTCCCTTAGTGGAATCACGGCACCTTGCATTGTGCGAGGGCGTGAGGAGAATACGGTGGCCCTAGTGGCATTGTTGGGGAGCATTGTGCCTCCACACCGCTCTAACGGAGATTAGCATCTGCAAGGGTGTGAACTTCGGGATACATCGTCGTCTCCGCGTGCCTCGGTTATCTCTTACCCGAGCCCTTTACTTATGCACTTTACTTTGTGATAGCCATATTGTTTCTTGTTATATATCTTGCTATCACTTAGTTGTTTATCTTGCTTAGCATAAGTTGTTGGTGCACATAGGTGAGCCTAGTCGATTTAGGTTTTGTGCTTGACAAATTAAACGCTAGTTTTATTCCGCATTTGTTCAAGCCTAAACCGTAATTATTTTAAAGCGCCTATTCACCCCCCCCTCTAGGCGACATCCACGATCTTTCACAAATAGTGCACACATCTAGGGGGAGCCCGTCTATATTTTGTAGAGTTTCGGTTTGCACTGTTTTATTTAATATTCCCTATGCAAATCGGGTGTTGTCATCAATCCACCAAAAAGGGGGAGATTGTTAGGGCATATTTCTCTCTAATGGTTTTGGTGATTGATGACAATGCGTTTGCAGACTAACCGTGTGCTTTGAGCATTTCAGATTTTATTAGGTGGCACGAGACGGTTTGTTCCCCTCGATGGTAAAGAGTGAAGACGGTGTTTTTCCGACGATTTCTTTTTGGTGGATTTGAGTCGTAGGAAACCCGTACTATTAAGAGGGGGTCCGCTTTGGAAGGTATGGGTGGAATCAACACGTACACAACCCATTTGCACCCACATAACCTTCCCACAACATGGAGCATCCCTCTGTTATCTTTGGGCAATTTGAATGCACCCAAGCGGTAGTACCGCTCGGTACCACGGTAGTACCGCTTAGAGCGGTACTGCCGCTGTGGTCTACCGCAGCACTACCGCTTGGAGAAACCCCTCTCTGGTGCTGTTTTCCGCTAAGCGGTAGTAGAGCGGTAGTCGAGCGGTAGTACCGCTTGGTGCGGTACTACCGGCCCCTACTACCGTTGCCACTACCGCCCTTGTGTGAGGTGGTGTGCTCAGTTCGGTTGCCCATTTTTCTTAAGCGGTAGTGGGGCGGTAGTAGAGCGGTAGTACCGCTTGTTGCGGTACTGCCGTTCCAGTACTACCCCACTACCTCTGTTTCCTCTGTCCTGCGATATCTTAAGCGGTAGTACCGCTGAGTTGAGCAGTAATACCGCTTGGTGCGGTTCTACCGCTCCAGTTCTCTGTTGCTCGCGTTGGACAGACGGGAACTACCGCCCAAGTGGTAGTACCGCTCCTCAGAGCGGTAGTACCGCTTGTGTGCGGGCTGTGGGCAGATAACGGTTGGATTTTCCCCTCCTATAAATAGGGGGTCTTCTTCTCCATGTAGACTGACCTCTTTCCTCTCTTTGCTCCATTGTTGCCCCAAAGCTCAAAAGTGCCCGATCTCTCTCCCTAGCCAATAGACCTTGTTGATTTGCTAGGGTTTGGAGGAGAGGACCCCGATCTACACTTCCACCAAGAGATATTTGATTCCCCCCACTAATCCCTTGCGGATCTTGTTACTCTTGGGTGTTTGAGCACCCTAGACGGTTGAGGTCACCTCGGAGCCACATTCCATTGTGGTGAAGCTCCGTGGTTGTGTTGGGAGCCTCCAATTAAGTTGTGGAGATTGCCCCAACCTTGTTTGTAAAGGTTCGGTTGCCGCCTTCAAGGGCACCACTAGTGGAATCACGGCACCTCGCATTGTGTGAGGGGGTGAGGAGAATACGGTGGCCTTAGTGGCTTCTTGGGGAGCATTGTGCCTCCACACCGCTCCAACGGAGACGTACTTCCTCTCAAAGGGAAGGAACTTCGGTAACACATCCTCGTCTTCACCGACTCCACTTGTGGTTATCTCTTACCTTTACATTGTGCTTGATTCACTTGTATTGTATCCTTTACTTACTTGAGTTGTGTTTGTTAGCATCATATAGGTTGCTCACCTAGTTGCACATCTAGACAACCTATTTTGTTGCTAACCCTAATTTGTTAAGAAAAGCTAAAAATTGGTAGTTGCCTATTCACCCCCCCTCTAGTCAACCATATCGATCCTTTCACACTCGGCAAAGGGCCAATAACTGCCGGCAAAGCCTTTGCCTAGAGTTGCACTCGGCAAAGGCCACCCGGTGCCGAGAGCCAGGACACGGACACTCGGCAAAGAGTTTGCCGAGAGCCAAACAGTGCCTCTCGGCAAAATAAAGTGACTTCACGTCCGCTGGTTCCGTCAGCTCTTTGCCGAGAGCCACGCTCGGCAAAACTGCCCCAGCCAACTGCCATCTGCTCGCAGCGCATGCCACTTTGCCGAGAGCCACGCTCGGCAAAACTGCCCCAGCCTCCCAGTGCATGCCACTTTGCCAAGAGCCAGACTCGGTAAAGATCCGTTCCCAGTACTGTTTCTCCCGCTTTTCCCTCGGATCGCTGCAGCAAAAATAGATATACAATACACAAACATGCATTTGAAGTCTCAAAGTCTAACAACAAACTCACATAAGCATTATATAAATAGTTTGCACAAGCTTCATTTGAAATCACAAAGTAGCTCTTTGTTACAAGTGCCTACTTACTAAATAAAAAAGTGATCAATGCATGTCTACATGCGACCACATGATAAAAGTAACACCACAATTATCATGAACTGAAGGAGAATTATCAAGTTCTTCCATCCACTGAACCCGATAAGCCGTTTCTGGCTAGCACATCCACTGAACCCATCCACTGAACCCACTAATTCAGATTTTATCTTCTGGTTAAGCACATACTGATTATAATGATACTCTGCCTTCTCTCTGCTATTGAACGAGTCGTGGGAGCTGCCTTCGTAACGAAGCACTTGTTCATTGCATTCAGACCATGAATCGTAGACTCCTGGACACCTACATCTGTACACCGCATACCACTTCATCTACAAAGAAAGAGAAAAAGAGGCAGAGTAATAATGCAAGGTTAAAGAGCACATCATACATAATCCACGCAAGCATTCATCACTCATATAATAAAAAACATTAATGATTCATATACCCAAAAGCAACATCACAAGTTCTACTCAAGTTATACTCCGAGTAGACATCAGCAACTACATTCACGACATCAGCATCAAAGTATCTAACAAGGCTACTCTTAAAATGGAACTCTAATCAGACTGGTAGTCTGTGAAGCCGGTAAGCGTGGAGTCAGAGGAGGTGGGGATCTCCTTCTTAGTGGAGGAGCAAGCGTCGTCGGGAATGGCGGTCAGCGAAATCAGTGGCAAAGGGTCGACACTCTCCTTAGGTGGTGCTTCCTTCTTGGACAGATCCACAAAAAACTTAATAAGGATGAGCTGCGGGTTCTCCTTAAGGAGCGCCGCCAAGCGGTCCTCACTGGCGCGCGACTCCTTGACCGTGGAGTTGAACCTAGAGGAAGCTGCGTCATCGGTGGAAGCCATAACCTCGAGAACAATGCTAGCACCTTCTATCACATAATGAAAAATAACATAAGTATATATGGAATTCTAGGATGTCATCGCAAACTACAAGGATATGTGTGTTGAATTCGAGGATGTCAACACACATATCACTATTCCGGCTTGTTGGTTGACTTTCAGTCCTCCGAGTCTCCCCAACTCTCATCTCTCAAGTGGTGGTGTATATGGTGGGCACTCTCTCACTGACATTTCGATCGTCGGGGAGCCCCATCAAAGTGAAAGTCAACCTTTAGCATAGAAGGCACGCCTTTAATGACTCGAGAACATTTCAACATAAACCATATCATCAGTACTACAGCAAAATTAAACGACTACATTGAATACTAAGACATAATTATGCAATGCTAGGATAGACAAAAGTCGGGTCAACATTACATATATCCATAGTACTAGGATAGACAACCACTACTAGGACATATATACTACTCTAATATATCAACATCATCTGGGTCTGTGTCAAGCTAGTCCTCATCCTCGTCCTCCGAGACAATGTCAACCACCTCTGGACGTCCGCCGGAGGGGCCTGCCTCACCGTCAGTGCGGGTAGCCGGCTGCACCACCTCCCCATCATCGTCCATAAAGTAGCCATCTTCATCGAGCTCATCGAAAAGCTGGTCGACCTCCGTTGATATTCTGGCATCCATCTCGGCGTCCTCCTTCTTCCTCTGCTCCTTCTCCTTATTGGCCCAAAAATCACGCTCCTCGGCCACGAGCTGCGGACAGTAACTCTCGGAAACCTAGATCTAGGTTTTCCTTTACCGTGAGTAGCTCTCGGAAAAAGTCACAACTAGATCTAGGTTTTCCACTGTTGCCGAGAGCCACTCTCGGTAATTACTCGAGTACCGAGCGCCACTCTCGGTAATATGATTGATTACCATCCTAAGCATGCCGCAAGGACATCACAAAGGATTTCTCATGCCGCTACCGGGCATGATTTCATGTGCCGCCTTACTGATCTGCAATTTCTAGCGATGAAACCCTAGCAGAGCAATAAATTTCTCGAATATTGCACGCGTGTCCAAAAAATGCGGGGGCGTGGCACTTGTCATGCGATTGCCTCATTTGAAAGCACGAGAAGTTTCGAGGCCAACGGAGCAACAGGACCCGCACTTCCTGCACAAACCGGACACGTTCCCTCTCGATACCCAGAGACTAGCTCGGAGACGGTGCGGTTTACAAGCGGCCTCAGGGGAGGCTTATTCGAAACGCGCCCAAACTTTTACCACATCCTACAGGGCCCATGTGATGACACCGTGCCAGCTCTCGAGGAATTCCGGCATCGTACGATTTTCCGAGGATTTCAACAGTTGCATCAGGCATGCCACCGAGGTACTTTCGACCCCCGGTGGCAGGGCATGCCCCTCCCTCCTCTGCACAAGGCCTACGCATGCCGCAAGGACACCACAAAGTATTTTCCATGCCGCCTCTGGGCATGATTTCATGCGCCGCCTTGCAGATCTGCAATTTCCGGCGATGAAACCCTAGCAGAGCAATAAATTTCTCGAATATTGCAAGCGGGTCCGAAAAATGCAGGGGCCTGGCACGTGTCATGCGATGGCCTCCTTTGTGAGCACGAGAAGTTTCGAGGCCAACGGAGCAACAGGACCCGCACTTCCTGCACAAACCGGACACGTTCCCTTTCGATACCCAGAGACTAGCTCGGAGATGGTGCGGTTTACAAGCGGCCTCAGGGGAGGCTTATTCGAAATGTGCCTAAAATCTTACCACACCCTACAGGGGCCATGTGATGACGCCGTGCCAGCTCCCGAGGATTGGATTTAAACGGTTAGATCATTGCTCTCAGACAGACGACAAACTCAAAAATAGTAATAATTGAATTAATAAAAAGCACCGGCATCCATCATTAGGAAGATGGCCTGTCACTGTGAATCTTCAGTGCCCGGAAGGGGTGAAGATTCATAGTAATGGTCCATCTCCTTGACAGGAGTGTAATGAAGACCGAAGCTTACTGCATCTGGATTATCCGACTATTTAAACTGGTCATGTTGCTTGTCTCTGGGCGAGGTGGTACTAAAAGTTTACTGAGAGCCGGAGCTTTGCCGAGAGCCGCCCTCGGCAAAGCTTACCCTACCGAGAGCGGCGCTCGGTAATGGTGCTGTTGGATCATAAATTAATAAAAAGCTTTGTCATCCATTCATTAGAATATGAATGGCCACTATGAACATTATCTGTCCGAAAATATTCTTAATAAGAGTGTAATGAGAGCCGGAGCTTTGCCGAGAGTGGCTCTCGGTAAAGTAGTGCCATCGTGACCGTGCTGTCATTCGCTGCCATGCGACGGCTGTTTGGCTCTCGGCAAAGAGTGCCTTTGCCGAGTCTGCCCCTTTTGCCGAGTACTACTCTCGGCAATATGTTGTGTTTGCCGAGGTACGCCTGTTGCCGAGAGGTACTCTCGGTGTCTGTGAGTTTGCCGAGTGCCCGTGCTTTGGCTCTCGGCGAAGACCCTGGCACCCGGCGTACATGAAAATTCCAGTAGCGACAACCGTCTTTTTGAAACGGAGGTCCAGGTCGACAAGTTTGATGAAACCATTGTTGGAGCAGGTGATGTCCCGGGCGAGCCGCCGCAGCTTACCATCCCACGTGGGTATGGGGATGAGAGTCAGAACGGGGTTCTCGTCAAGCACGTTGCAGGTGACGATGCCGCGCCAGAGGTCCACCCAGCCTACGGCGCCTCCCCCGAGCGCGATCACCTTGTCCATGTGAGGGCCGGGCAGGTCCTCGTTCCTGACCCCGGGAGGTGTCCGCAGCCGCAACTGCCTGACGGTCCACTCGCCGGTCTTGGAGGAGAAGACGTAGAGCTCGTAGTCGGAGTTGGACATCGTCATGCCGAGCTCGGTGAGGAGGAACTCCCCGTCGTCGTCAAGCGGCAGGACGCAGATGTGGAACGAGTTTACGGTGCCCGGAGGAGTGCGCGGGATCGGCGTGAGCGACGGCGGCTTGCCGCGGCCGGCCTTGTAGACGTAGTTCTCGGCCAGGCGAAAGTGTCGGTGGGTGGCCCGGGGGTCGATGGTGAAGGCGAAGCGGAGGAGGACGAGGCCCTTGGCCGAGGAGTGGACCTGGGGCTCCATCGTGAAGTCCTCGCGGTCGAGCCCGGGGCCGTGGACCGTGGACGCAGAAGTGGGAGATGGCCGGCGGGCGGCGGGTCGGCGAGGCAGAAGGTGACCCTGACGGCGTGCCCGGTGCTGGTGGTGTCCTCGGCGGTGGTGTCGTTCTCGAGGGCCGCGAAGTAGGCCTTGCTGTCGAGGAGAGCCCAGGGGGCGTAGCGGGCGCTTGCGCGGGAGATGGCCGGGGGCTGGAAGGAGGAGGCGAGGAAGGAGGACCCCTCCATGGTTGCTAGTAGTCGGAGGAGCGGCATGCGCTCGTCGGAAGATAGGGGACAATTTTATGGTGTCGATCGGGGGTGTATGACGGAGCTACACGCACGGATTATTTTTACACAGTATTACGGAGTGGCTTAACTGGCTGGTTTTGATTGGGTAGAAATAAACTGACGGGCCCACCCCCGCTGAAAATCGGGGGGGGGGGGGGGAGAGAAGATGAGTTTGGAAACAGCCCGTAATGCTCTGTAAACCGTCCGTGTGTCTAGGATTTTCGGTGTACGACGGTGTGCGTGCGGCGTGAGTGCCAGAGTCTCCCCGTACCGATTCCTTTTTTTTTTGCAAATTTTAACATGCTACTAACTAATGAGATCAACGGCTCAGATCTATTATATACTCTTACCTCTCATGTGAAAAGAGGGGGCAAGAGGGAGCATGCTAAAACTAATTTTTTTTTGAGTAACCCGAACCGATTCCCTAATTTTTTTTTGAGAAACTACCGATTCCCTAATAGGAATCGTCTACGGGCGGACGACTACGGGCCGGCCCACTGGTTGTTTCATTTGATGCTCGCGTCGGGTCGTTGCGTTTGATCGGTTCAGTCCGTTTTTTTTTCGTTTTCTGTTTTCTTTCGCCCTTTTAGGTTTTTCTTTGTTCATCGTTATGCTTTCGATTTTTTTTGTTTTTAACGATTTTCTTCGGTGTTTCTTCTTTATACTTTGGTTTTCTTTGTTTTGTGTTTGAATTTTTTTGGTATCTTCTCTTTTCTTTTTGTTTCTTTTTCGGTTTTTAGTTTTTTCAACACACGTCTACTTTTTCCTTTTTTCATAAATATTGTATATTTTTCGTATACATGTAAAATATTTTGTATACACGTTTAACAATTTTTAAACACATATTTAATATTTTTTTTACACAAACATGTTTTGAATATATTTTTCAAATACGTGTTAAACATTTTTTAAATACATGTTGAAATATTTTTTAATGATAAAAACCATTATTTTTTGACCTATGCAAACATTTTTTTACATTGTACAAATATTATTTGAAAATGTCAAGAACTTTTGAAACTTGTGAAGAATTTTTAAATGTAATGTATATTTTTTTGAATTTTTGAAACATTTTAATTGAATTAGACGAACATTTTTCATGTAAATTTCTTTTGAAATGTGCGACATTTTATAATTGTCACAAACAATTTTTCGTACAGATGATTTAACATTTTCATTATACATGACTAACATTTTCTACTTTAACATTCACATTTTTACATTTTTCGTATACAACAGAAACATATACCTGCTGTGTGGGATTTGCATTGGCTTCCTTGTCTACGTACGTGTTTCAACTAGTCTGGGCCTCTAGGGACACCGATCGTTAAGTTAAGTTGTTAGAGCAAATTCTAGCAGAGTCCACATATACCGGCAGCAATTCCCTCTTATTAGGGTTTTAGCCTTTTAGGTTCCTCTCACCAACTTGGGGGTGTTAAAAAATTTGTCCATGTCGCCACCGGATTCCCTCGCTGGTTCTGTTCGGGCTGATCAAGGGGCAGGCTAGACCTGCTTCCCGGCCTTGCAATTCCACGTGAGGTGTTCCGGTTGTGTCCGTTGGATCCAGTCCACAATTTTGTCTATGGTGGAGGTAGCTACTTCAGTGTCTGGTGGGGTAGATCAGGGAGACTTGGAGAATATGATGCAACCTAGGACTAAAAGAAGATGATGTTGTGTTCGAGGAGGTAGTTGAGGACGCTGCAGAGGCGGTCCGTTGGATGGCAATGGCTAGGGTTTACATTGATAAGAATACAGTCAATACTGGTTTCTTGAGTAAATAGCATAAAACTACCACTTCATAGATTAGGGTTCCTCAAAACTATGACTTTTTAAAACGCGACTGATACCTACCACAAAAGTGTTTTTTCGTTTCAGAACACCCAAATTGATGTGTGCTTAAAAATTGAACCGTTTTATTGACATAACTGGCCCACTAGTCAGTCCACGTGCGTAGGGGGAGAGATGACACATTTGTTAACGACTGTTAGACCGCGAGATCAGACCCTAGTCAAAATCAGACC
The DNA here is from genome assembly GCA_039707655.1 of Elymus sibiricus. Lineage (NCBI taxonomy): Eukaryota > Viridiplantae > Streptophyta > Magnoliopsida > Poales > Poaceae > Elymus > Elymus sibiricus. The sequence continues at coordinate 320,576,473 of CM077670.1, read as the reverse complement.
GAGCTATCCGTCTCTCTCCCCCCACTCTCTCGTCTCTCGCTCACTCTCTTTGTTTCCACTGAGCTCGTTGTCGCCACCGGATCCAATGCTCGCCCTCACTACGCAATGCCATCGTGGAAGGACAGGGAGGAGAGCACAGACGATGACCTTGACATCACCAGCATGGATTCAGAGCATTTCGTAAGTTTTTTTGCACCCTAGGGTTAGGGTTCTTCTGATTTGGGTATTTGGTCAATTTGACCTCAGATTCAATCACATTCAATTGATTTTTGGTGTAATGTGCCTGCAGGAGTCCCTTGACACCATTGTAGAGCCCTCTTTCTGTGGCCAAGTGCTGGATTTGGATCCTAAGTGCATGCTGCACTTCTTGAGTCCGAACAAGTGTGTGGCTTTTGAAGGAATCGACATGGGGAGGAGGTCCTATGGATGTCCAGTGCAGGTGAGTTACTAGCTTGTTCTCTGCCTATAGCATAAGACAGATCTAGCATAGTTTCTTGGTATGTGGAGTGCTCACTGAACCTAGGCAACACATGTAACTAAATTTGCATAGTACTAGAAGTAGGCAACTTTGCAGATTGATCAATTCAACACCACATTGAACAATACATGTACATTGAACAGATTTTGTGTAGTGTGTCTTTTAGTTTGCAACATGCACTTGTATTTTATGTAACTGAATTTAACTGCATTTCCAGCATGCACCTTTAACAAAAACTATGTATTTAATTTGCGGCGTGGATTATGTAATAGAATTTGTAGAATTTCCTTATATTTTATCTGTTTAGTGTGTCTTTTAGTTTATTAAGAACTTGAATATGCAGAGTGGCCAAAGTAGTTCCTAAAATGTTGGAGTTACTATTAGTTCTGAATGAATTAGTTGGTGTGTTAGGTTTCTTGGGATGTAGTGCTCACTGACATGCATAACACCTAAATGCACTTGAACTAGAACTAGAATGAATGAATTAGTTAATTATATGAAGCATGAGTCGTAGTCTCTATGCAATGGTGGTGTGTTAATATGATTAGCAAAGTACCATGTCTTGTAATTTGCCAAATTCAATTGTGTTGTAATTTGCCAATTGTATTTGCAAGCAGGAGGTGTGAACTATGGAGCTGTGGAGTGGATTGAGGGGCATTGGCCTGTCATAGTAAAGAAGTGCCTTGTCAAGCTTTGGGAAATGTTTCATGAGCAAAATACTGGCAGGGTGATTGACAAGGGGGCTTATGATAGAGAGATTGCCAAGCTTTGAAGAATGAGCAACTTGCAAATCCGTATAGGCAGCTTGCGGATGATGTTTCAAAGCTTTTTGATTGGCAAGAAGGTAGGCAGGGGCATGAGATCAACTACATTAGCCAAACAGAAAAGGATGATGCACATGTGAAGAAGAAGGAAGACGTAGAGAGGGTTCAGATGAAGCAGGTGAAGCTGGCCAAGAAAAAAAGTGCATCCTGAGATCTCAAGTAGATATCATAAGAAATACCAGTGAGGAGATGAAGAGATCAAGGGGGACAGGGATCTGCTGAAAGAAGAGAAGAAGAAGTTTGGATATATCATTGTTGACCTTCTGAAAGCTGGCATGGAAGCAAGGAGAAACTTGAGAAGATCAAGGCTATAATGAAGGAATTAGAAGTGCTAGAAATCAATGCAGGTGGTTAAGTTACTATTAGGCCTATATATAGCTGGCATTCGAACCTGGTGGTGGGAGGTGTATATTTTGGTGATTGCTATTAGAACTGGTAAGTTATGCTACGCTGTTACCAGTAAGGACCAGCATGCTTTAGTTAAGATATGCTACCTTAAGTTATGAACCGCCTGGTCTCAGGTACATTTATGAACTATATGTTACTAGACTTCTTATGCTACCACTATTGAACCACCTACTGCTATGTATGGGTTGGTGTGATCTACCGATGCAATGTATGGGTTGTTGTGTGATCTTTTGATGCATAGAATTTGCTTTAGTGATTTTTTGATGCATGTATGGTTTACTGATTTTGTAATGTTGTGATGTGTTGAGTTATGAGCTGGTATATAGCCAAATGGGTTGTAAACTAGGCTGGTTTAATTTGGTCCTGTATTAAAACCCAAAAGCTACCCCAGCCACCCAAGCCTTGTTAATAAAAACCCCACCCCTCCCAACAGTCCCATCCACTACCTAGTTTACTCAGCCACCACCCGACTGCTACAAACCATAGCAGGATGGATCCAGATCTTGGTGACCTGACAAAGGACGAAGAGGAGGCCATGGAGGTGAGGGCGCCTAGGGCACCGACGCAGCAGCAGAGGGTGCCCCGGCCAACAACTCGTTGGATTACAAGCGTCGGTTGTCCAACAGTATATTGGAGTTATGCACCGAGCAAGAGTATGAGAAGGTGTTGCCTACTGGAGGCAGTTATTCATTCGACTATATCATCCATTGGGTGAGGATGCATGCTAACATACATCCACAACCAGCTACCAGGGTTCGCTGGATGATATTCCTTTACCCTTGATCATTTTGTATGAATCTATGTTGTCACTGACAATTATGTATGAACTTGTTTATCTAGTACTTGAATATCTAGTATTTGTAAACTTGAATGTCTCAATGTTAATCAAGCAATGTATGTGTTTCTCTGTCTATGAAACTCTGAATAAACACCATGCCATAGAAAACTATGAATGAAATTTAGCAACAAAGTACTAAGATTGTGGCAGGCCTAGCAAAAAAAAAATACTAACATTGTGGCAAGCCTAGCAAAAAAGTACAAGACCTTTGACACTAGATCCCATATTGGTATGTTTCAACGACTTTTTTGGGGTCAAAAGTTACCAGGCTTGGGGTACGTAAGTTAATAGATATGTTGTACATATGTTATCATGTTGATTACATTGAAATTACTGGGCATTAATACTTGAAATTTTTGCAACGTTTCAATGTTTTTTAGGTTGAAAGTTTTCACCCTGGTACTACAAGAGTTACCCATAAATGTTAATGTGTTGTTACTGATGAACATTATGTAGGTTATCAGACTACTCATGGATAGTTGATTCTAAAACTATACCTCGCCGCAACTACCATGTAGCTACATGATTACTACAATGGTGAATCTGACCTAACACACTTGACAAATGTAGCACGCACAACTGGTAACTATATTCGTATCATGTTGGCAACTACATCATGAGCAGTCTGATAACAACATAATCGCTATGTTGATAACTATAGTAAGAGCAGCCTGGTAATTATTGCATGAGAAGGCTGATAATTATAGCATGGGCAGCCTGGTAACTTCAATCTGACCAGACTGGTAATTTTAACAAGAGAAGCGTGGTAACTTCAACATGAGTAGCCTGATATAGCAATATGTACAATGTGATAATTATAACATGAGAAGCCCGATGACTTCAGCATGAGTAGCCTCACAAGTTTAGCATGAACGACCTGATAACTATAGCATGAGCGTTCTGATAACTACAAAATCACTATGTTGGTAATTTTAGCATGACCAGCCTGGTAACTACATATTCATTGTGTTGGTAATTATAACAAGTGCGGCCTGGTAACTATATAATTACTATGTTGATAACTTTAGCACGCACAACCTGATAACTGTTTAATCACTGTGTTGGTAATTGCAACATGGGTAGTGCAGTTCTTTAACTAAAATAGTTGGCATGTTGATAACTATAGCATATGCAACTGTGTAACTACATGGTTGTCACAACAGCTAGGTATACCACACCCGTTGGGTTTGGCGAGAATCGTTGGCATCCACCTCAACCTCGAGGCATCGTGCAAAAATCGCACTGGAGCACTACGATGACATGGTCGGTTTGTGCGTCGAGATGGCCTAACGCCCTCCTTGTCACTGACACTACCTTTCCAACTACATTTCCTATAAAGGCCCTTGCTGACCCATCATTAACATTGTCCTCAATATTGTTAGTGTTTACAGGGTACACCAATTTATGTGAAAAAACTCAGGAAAAAGAACAAGCAAAAATCGCTTTTGTACGCTAGTACTGTGTTGTGTGTGAGTTCCCTCTACTAGAAAGTTAGTTTCTCTTTTGTGAACATATAAGGAGGTCGGGTGGGGTGGTTGTTGCCCTCGGCCTATGTTGCAAGGGCGTGCATGATGGGAGCCAGCAGGGATCCTGACTTTCTCGGGTGCGCGGGAGCCAATGGGATGATCGCGACCGCAGGATACCCATCAGACAGGTTTGAAGTTGTTCGTACCTCTTACAGATTTTGGTGCGTCCACCAATTAACTTTTTCGATCTAAAAAACCTAGAAAACACTTTTTGAGTGCCCATGGAAAATCACCATCTCATTTTGATTTCAATCAATATTTTTCATTATGTAGAATTCAAGAACTTACGTAGTGTTAATATATGTTTTCAAATTGCGTAACGTCTACTATAATTTTTCAAACAATTTGATTTCCTTGCCCCTAGTTTCTATGGTTTCTCTTCTATTTTTACGTTGACTGCGCTGGGATGCAGTAATAGAGCTAGAGGGACGGGGGTGCGGGGGCTATGGCTGCCCCATGGTGAACTTCTTGTCAAACAACCCCATATTTGTTAGCTCAAAATGCTCTAAATTCTTATGTTTGCTCCCCTTCAATGTTTTACATCTTTTATTGGCCCCCTTTGTACTGAAATTGTTGGGACGTCCGTGGAATTGTTGTACCCATCAATCGCTTTGAATGTAGTTTTTTTTTACCGCAAAAGGTTTTCGCCCCCCATAAAGTAACATTCGAGCCATACAAGATACAACCGATCAAACAATAAAAAGAAAAGAAATGGCAAAAGATACAGGATGCTAAATAACAGCTAACATGCTCCAAATGCACCAAGAACACTTGAGCATTGGAGCCCTCGGCGAATCCAAGGTCAAGCCATCGAAGAAACTAAGTCAGGTGAGCTGCCCGCCGCCGAAGGAAGACCTCACTCCGTCAACTCCCATGAGGCCAACCATCGTTGCGGCCACATCCGTCTCTACCTCTCAAGAGGGCCTCCTGCCCTCTCACATTGGGATCAAAGGACGCCGCTGTCGGCAGGTAGAATTGCTCACCTCCGAGCAAGTATGAACAGGGCCAACACGGTGCCGGAGAGCGGTCCACAAGCACGACCACCTCACCCCGCGAAGCAAACCACCGACATCGCCATCGCCTCCGGCCAAGACCAAGACACACACCTCAAGCTGCCGAACGGGACTAGCACTGAAGATACACCAGCACCCGATCACCCACACCGAAGCCTCGACCACCCAACCAAAGTCCCGCCTCCGGCCAAGGCCAAGACACACACCTCAAGCTGCCGAACGGGACTAGCACTGAAGATACACCAGCACCCGATCACCCACACCGAAGCCTCGACCACCCAACCAAAGTCCCAAGGCAGCGTCTCCAGGAAGAAAAACGATGCCGTCGGAGTGCCGTCGCCATCCAATCTGAGGGATTTAGAGCTTTCACCCGGGATGTGGAGGAGGGAAGGGGTTGAACCTCGATGTAATCTATGCAGTTTCGAAATGTGGTGATCAAGCTTAGATGGTTTGGTTGTTTTGGTACTGGAACTAGATTCGATAAATAGGTTATAGCGAATACAAAATTATTAAAAAATGTATATATTCTTAAAAAAATCCTTTTGTAAACATAAAGTAAAGGTATTTTTTCATTTAAAAAATCTGGACTTCTGCGTCTGGGTGCTCTAGGCCGTCCGTCCCCGTTCCCGCGTGCGTGTTAGAGATAAGATGTCCTCTTGCCAGTGACCCGGAACGGGGCTAAGCTCTCGCCATGGAGCTGCCGCTCTCTGTGCCGCGCGCGCATGCCGCCGCTGCCTTCCCCTGCAGCCCCACTTCTATCTTCCGCCTCCATGGGGCAGCCACTCCCCGCAGCCGCGTCCGCCCTCTGCACGCCCGCAGGAACAAGAACTCCAGGGGCGATGCCGCGGAGCCCAAAGTCATCACCATCGGCCGGCCCGGGAAGAAGAGCAAGCGGCGCGGCGACAAGAAGCAGGATCAGCAGCAGCTCCCCGCGGACCAAGAAGACGAAGACGAGGAGGAGGAGGATGAGGAGGAGGACGAGAGGGACGTGGCGATCCCGGAGGTGGTGACGAACCGGATGATGCGGCGGGTGGGGGCGTCGGTGGGGCTCCCGCTGGCGCTGGGGCTGGCCTTCTTCCCGGCGTTCTACTACCTGAAGAAGGTGGCGAAGGTGGACGTGCCGAGCTTCATCCCCTACGGCCTGTCCTTCGTGTTCTTCGGGGCGGCGCTGGCCGGCGTGAGCTACGGCATCGTGTCCGCCAGCTGGGACCCCGCCAGGGAGGGCTCCCTGCTCGGCTGGAACGAGGCCCGCCGCAACTGGCCCGTCTTCTGGGAGTCCTTCCGGGGCACCCCTCCTCCTCCGAGCCCTCCTCGCCGGGGACGATGATGATAGGCTGTGGTGGTAACTCGATTAATTAAGCTTATTAATTGTTGTTTCTTCTTCTTGCTGTACGCCTGTACGTAGCTGTAGATGTTCTTGCGAGCGTGTGTGTAAAACAATGGGATTTTGTTGGCCAATCAGTCATCAGTAAGAGCCGGAGCAGCTTGGTGTGGTGTGGTGCCGATTTGCCGTACCCTGCACATGAACAGCACTGAATTTATTTTAGAAGAACAGCACTGAATTTATGTTCCGATACACTCCTATTACTGAAAGTCTGCAAGAATCTCTCCATCGTTTCAGAGAACTTACTTGAGGAATGATTGGTACGGTACGCCTGCTGTTGGGTTGATGCTTCGAATAGGAAGTCGATCGAGAAGTGAACACCAGACCAGGCCACAGGCCGTTTGTACCTGCGATTCAGGCATCCAGGAGCAATGATACTCTGCGTTTGTGATGCTTGGACGCGATCCTAGCTAGCTCCTGCTCTTCCGTTCCAAAATAATTTTTGTTGGACATTCTGATGCAGTACTCATTTAGCATGCAACAAAAATTAGGACAATCGACACGATCATCATGGGCTACTAGTAGAATGCCCAGTAGAATGCCCGTGCGTTGCTACGGGCCATGAATATATTTTTGCCGGTTGCATATATATCAATAATGCATGTCAAAATTTGCATGCATAGAAATGATAGCCCGTAACAATCGAAAAGTAGTTGAAATCCATTTCACTTGCATGTAAGTTGATAAAAATCTAATAGAACAATGTGTATATAGAGCTAATTAAACTAAGATCTACTTGATGTGTTTAAGATATTTATGTATAATATGAGGAATGTTGTCTTTAGCTTTATTTGCATGGTATAGTGTGAGTCGCATCCTGGTTTTAGTGAGCTTTAAATTGTAGGCTACCTATAGATAATTTGATTGGTACTTTCCCTAAAAATAACTTGTTAGGCTATGTGACATTGATGTCACCGCATAGAAGCTGCTCCTTCTTCTTTTCTTGATGGGAAAAAACATCCACTCTTCTCCTCACTCACTCACCGCACAACCGCCTCATACTCCCCCCGCACAGCCAACCAGCCATCGGTTGTCGTCGCATCTCATCTACCCGCCACAGTGTCGCCGTTGCCATCTCTCCCTGGCACCCCCCCCCTCCACGCCATGGCGAAGCCCGTCTACTCCTCTCCCACCGCCTCCCCTCTCATCCACGGCGTCGTTAGCCCCCTCCTCTCCCTTCACAGTGTGGCCCGCCTCCTTCACCCTGACACCCCCTGACAACCTCTCGTACCATCGCCTTGGCACCGAGCCAGTGCGCCCGCCGGTCTAGCATCTTGGGCAGCTGGATCCACCCGGTAGGTGCAGAAGGGACAAAAACTCTATGTTCGTGCTAGCCACGTACCTCTGGCACAGTGGTATGGCGCTATGAAGAGAAGGGATACGCCTTCATCGTCGAGGCAGGTCACCCCTGACCGATTCCCAATGCCAAGGAGTGCACACCGTCACGCCAGGGTGACCGCCAAGGTGATGCGACCTGCTACTCACCGTAGTGCCGCCACCTTCTCCGAGTGTGGCGGCCACTGACACCACTGACTCACGTTCGCCCTGCCCATCCCACTCACCCTACTGACTCTCACGTTCGCCCTGCCCATCCTACTCACCCTACTCGTCTGATGCTGCTGCCAGGACGTCAGCCTTCCTCTTGATTAGCTTTCTGAATTATATTTCAGTCCTAGTGACCATTGACTCAAAGCGACCAAGTGACACAGTCGCAAACTACGCCTTCCTCATTTTTTTTGCGTGGTAAATGAGAATATTATTCCAAAGGTGCATAATTAAAATCATCATTCCGACCCCTTATTTCTTCTCTTTTCTTTGGTTATGCATCAGAGCCTAGTATCACTAACCTCTTTGGATGAAAAATGGCATTTTGCTATACATTTTCTAAAATAAATTAAACCCAAGCGGGTGTATACTTTTTTAATATTGTTCCCACCATACCAAAGCATCACCCGCTTGGGTTCTAATTAACCATGTTGGAAGCAATTAGATACTCCTATATACTTGATATACTGTAACCATCAGCCGCTTGTCTATGTTCTGCATAGTGAATACATTCTGTTAAAAACATAGATTTCACATAATGAGAAACACCAAGTTTGTATCACATTACATCGAATCAATGGAGGTCAGACTTGTACAGGAAATCATTCTCATATATTTCTACTCTTTAAACGTGGAACAGATGGAGCAACACTGTACAAGGCACCTTTGTTCAATTTTTTTGTGACCTTTTACTACAAAGTGATTTTAAACCTTTTCAAGATTTTAAAGATTTGATGATGCTCAACCCTGTGAACATCTTCTTTTAACACCAACAACTCCTGGGTAAAGTTGCAGAATACACTACATACGTCATAATGTCCTTCCTGCAATAAACCAGTAAACATAGCTCAGATAAGATATGCTTGTACTGTGCATGAACTGGAAGGATGAAACATAGCTTCACAAATTTATATTAAGAAAATGAAGAAAGCCAAGTGGATCTTTTGTCATGAATGAAAAAAAAGATGCTTCTCATTGTAACATCCCCATGTATTAGCTACAGTGATCACATTTTGATAATGCCAAATCACCATGTTGAACAGTGCTTGATCATCTTTGCATCATATCTCATTTCAAATTCCAATTCAAATAGTAATTCGAATTTATAATGAAAATAAAAGTTGTTCCAACTTGGAAATAAAAATGTTCATTAAATAGCAAATAATTCATAGCTAATTATGTTAAGGAAAACAACATCACTAAAATTCACTAAATAACTCTAACAACCGCAAAACAGTACCAAACAGCATTGTTTAACACCTTTTTAGTTAACTAAAATTCAGATGAAATCATATTGACCCCAAACCAATTTCTGGTATTAGTAAATATTGCATACTATTTATTGGGCTAAGTCACCTATTTTACAAAACTAAAATTGTGGCTAAACGATTTACTAAACAGAAACTAAAAAGAGAAAACAGAAAAAGAATAGAAGAAAAAGAAAAAGGCCAACGCACCTGGGCTCTAGTCAACCGTCGCGGCCCAGCCCACCTCGTCCTCCTCCTTCTACTGCTCCTCCCCGGTCGCCCGCGCGCACCCGACCCCGTCGCCGTTCGCCGTCGCAGCCACGCCGCGCCTGCTCCCCGCGTCGCTACAGGAGAGGGGGAAGGATAAGAACGCCACCCTAGAAACCCTAGCCGCCCGAGATCTCCCCCTCCCTCGCTCGCTCGCTCGTTCTTCCTCCTCGCCCGAGAGCTCCTCCGCCGTCGCTGTCGATCTCGCGGCAACCGAGCCCCATTCGCCTCGCCGCCGTGACAGCTCGAGCCGCCTGCCTCCGCTACGTCGTCCGGTGCCCGCCGTTGGAGCTCAACGCCACTGCATCGTCCTCCCCGAGCTCTCCTTCCTCCTCGGCTCCGACGAACGCCGCCGTCGATTCGCCGCCTCGAGCCCTCCCCGCGCCCACCTTAGCACCTCTACAGGCTCACCGTGAGCCCCTGCTTCCTCCCCTCTCTCTCCCGTCGCCGTTAGCCGCCCGTAGCCACCGCTGCCACCGCCGTCCGAATGCTTGCTCCGCTGCGCAGCTCGTCGCCGTCGCTGTAGTCGCCGTCCAGTCCGTTGGAGCTCGTAGTCGACTTCTGCGTCGCCGTAGGAGTCGAATGAGGCCGCTAGCTTGCTTTGCCGCACCCGGATTCGCCGTTTCCGAGCTCGCCCAAAAAGCTCCGCCGCTGACCTCGTCGCCGGCGACGATTCCGGCTGTCTCCGGCGACGCCACCGCCACCGTTGGATGCGCGAGCGAACGCTCGTTCTAACGCACCTAGCCGCGTGCCAAACGGCCGCGCGTAGCGCATTTCCGGCGAGCGCCAGAGGCCTCCGCCGCGTTTTTGGTCACCGGCGGCGACATGGACGGCCTGGCCCACCCCCAGAGACGCTGACTGGTGGGTCCACGGGCCCCGTTGACCCGGTCCACCGCTGACGTGGCGGCCCCATGTCACTGACATGTGGGTCCCGCCGGAATAAAACAATTTTTATAAATAAATAAATTGTTAATTAAACTGTTAATTGAATTAGTTACTAATCAGTCGCTGACAGGGCAGGCCCACCTGCTAATTAGGTTAATTAGTTAAATAAAACTATGTTTAATTAAATCAGTCACTGACCAGTGGGACCCACTGGTCAGGTTTGACTGGTCAGTCGGTCTGTTGACTGCTGACGTCACACCTACGTCATGCTGACGTCACCATTTACTGTTTCGGATAATTCGGAATTAAATAATTAAAATAATTTTAGAAAATGTTTAAAACTTTGAAAAATCATATAAAATAAACCGTAACTCGGATTAAAATAATTTATATATGAAAAACGATCAGAAAAATATGAAGATTCCGAATATGCACTCCGTTCATCTGTCACGTGCCTCTATCATAGCGAACATGGAACCGTCCCCTCCGTTTCATCTGACCGAAAAACGCCAGACTTCGGGAAAACATTCCCGGATGTTTTCCCCCTTCACCTGTATCGTGTAGTACTGCGATAGGTCACCCCTAGCACTGCGTGTTGTCATGTCATGCATCTGTGTTACATCTGTGTGCTTTATATTTACTGTTTCTTCCCCCCTCTTCTCTCCGATAGACCCCGAGACTGCCGACGACCCTCCTGAGTACAACTACGTCGTCGACGACCAGCCCCTTTTAGCAGAGCTTCCAGGCAAGCAAAACCCCCTTGATCATTTCTATATCGCCTACTCCTTCTCTCTCATGCTTGCATTAGATTTTGCTACTGTAATTGCTTGCTCCTATTCTGCTGCATAGCCTGCTTTTGTAACATGCTGTTGCTACTATACCTGTCATCCTAAACTGCTTAGAATAGGTTGGTTATAGAGCCATCAGTGACCCCTTACCCTTGTCCCTGTTGCCCTGCTTTGTTACCAGTACCTCGATCATTGTGATCGAAGTGCAGATACCGTCACATCACCGCACACAACCCCCTTAGTTGTACGACTCTGCAGGGCTACTATCGAGTGCCGAGGGTGATACCTCGTATTGCACTCCCGATGATATCTCTATAGTATATCACATCGGTGGTGATTGCCGAGGGTGATTCCTCGCTCTCCCCTTCCCGATGATGACTCTGTCGTGCAACCCCTCAAGCGTGGACCCATCGAGGGTGATTCCTCCTGGTTCTCCTTGACGGATACATCGAGTAGGACTCCATCGAGGGTGATTCCTCGGATTCCCCCTTGATGTGATGAACACACGGATACCCTACTTTTACTACAGTCCCCGGGTAAAGTCGGGTCGACCCCGAGGGGTACCCGCGAGAGTTGTGTAGTCGGGTTGACCGTGAGGGTACCCGCGAGATAATTACGAGGCGCGGCCGGGCAGGCAGAGACCGCCCTAGAGAGGGATGGGCCTGGCCCTTGTTGCACTTCCTCGAGATGGGACGACAGGAGTACTGATCGTCACCGCGAGCTCCCAATGCACTAACGGATTTGGGTATTGATCTGAGTTGGCCACTGGCCTATACGCACTACCACCACGTGGGATAATGGTTTAATGGGGCCCTCTACGCCGTATGTATCAGCCAAAAGCTCTGTCAGATGTCTAGTTCAGCCTTGTGGGCCTGTCGGGCCAGTGCCATCCAGGATGAGGTGGTGCTCGTCCCGACTCGTCGCATAACGACCCGGAGTGCAAAGGGGGATGGGCCCAAGAACCCTGCGCGCTTAGGATGTAGACCGGCGGGGACCTCTCTGCGGAGCCTAGGTAGGATTACGGCGTGTCGATCAGCCGAGGCCGGGCATGACCCGATAAAAGTGTGTCCGGCCAGAGTTAATCGAGCGTGTTGGGTAACAGTAGTGCACCCCTGCAGGGAAAAGTTATCTATTTGAATAGCCGTGTCCACGGTAACAGGACGCTCAGTGTTGTATCCCGATCTATTACTACTTGAACTGGATACATGGTAAATAATTGTAAGCTCCGAGATTGCTTTCTCGCAGGGAGTCGAGGAAGGATCTCTAGGCTTTGCTACTACATGTTTGCTACTTTAATTATATGCTAATCTGCACTCTTCTAATGCTGCAAGACGCTGAAGATGCTAGTCTTCGATAGGCCAGGCTTTCCCCCTCTGTTCCAGCATTTCTGCAGTTTAGTCCAAAGATACAGCCCCATTTCTTTGATACCGATGCATAAGTAGTTTAGTTCTGATGTCAGTCTTGCGAGTACTTTGGATGAGTACTCACGGTTGCTTTGCTATTCTTTTTCCCCCATACCCGATTGCTGCGACCAGATGACGGAGTCCCAGAGCCAGCTGCTACCGCCGACGACCGCTACTACCCCTCTGGAGGAGCCTACTACGACGTGGAGATCCCCGACGACCAGGAGTAGATTCGGAGGCTCCCAGGCAGGAGGCCTTGCCTCTTTCGATCAGAGCCGTTGTTTGTTTTCGCCTTCTTAAGGCATTTCTGTTTATCTTTTATATCTGTATTCAGATATCTAATGCTTTCGCTGACGCTTGTATGCGCGAGCTTATGTATTCGAGCCCTCGAGGCCCCTGGCTTGTAATAATAAGCTTGTATTATTTTATTTGTGTCTAGAGTTGTGTTGTGATACCTTCAAGTGAGTCCCTAGGCTTGATCGTGTGCATTTGCGTGTATGGTTAGTGCACGATTAAGTCGGGGGCGTCACACTCATGGATGAAGAAGAAAATTAGTACGTAGATTATGTCTACAAAGAAAGAGATGGTACCATTTTCTTGCTCATTGCTCAAGGCCATCCAACTTTAAAGTAAATGACAGTATCAACAGTCAGACAAGAAGAGTCATTCTATTTTTTTTTCTTTTGAGGAAAATTTATACTGGCGCGCGGAACAGACACTTTATGTTCTGCACCGTATCAGCAATCAGACAAGAAGAGTCATTCCGTCCAGGAACTGCACTGTGCGAAACAGACACTTCATGTTCTGCGCCAGACGCATCCCTTCTCTCTCTGATGAACCGGCGCGCTTCTTTGCCTGTATTTGAATCGCAGCGGCACCGGCGTAGATGGCCAGAGGGCGTAATGCTGGCGCAGTTCGTTGCTGGCGTCCAACTATTGGTTCCTGCAAGGAATACCAGTTGCAAAATTAACCACGAAAACAATCAAAGTGCATACATCAGTTCCTGCTGCGATGCATATAAACATTGTATGTTTGGCACTTGATCATATGAGCTTTACCCATTGTAATTGCCAAATAAACACTTTGAGTCTGCCACAAAAGGGGAAAGACTTTTGGTGCCGATGTGGCATTTCTCGAGCTGAAGAACAGAACAAATTCACCTGCCCGCCCCGAGACCAGGACGACGGCAACTCTCCCGGCTCCCGCTACGCATGTGGCCGGTACGTTCAGCCCACCCGCCACCGTGCCTCCCTCGGGATGGAGCAGCTCCCGCACCGCGTTCCCCACGAATTCGTCAAATGGTACTATCTTTCACGAATGCACATTCTAGCTGCTCTAGAAAAACAAATTTTATTACTCAGTTATATGTTTTTATTTATTTTAAAATATGATCATGTCCAACCAATTTTTCTCCGGGGGGTGGGGGGTGGGGGAGTAAAATTTCAAAAACCATATCATTACTGCATTGAAGCATGACCAGAAGATAACAAGAGATCATCATTTGTCCCTAGGCTAGTCACTGAATTGTTCTCACTGAAATCAATTTGACAACACCCTAAAGGTAAAATACTGAACATTAACCGTTGGGGTCTAACATGCATGCATATATGTCCAAACCATGAGTGCTCAGTCAGCTAAATCACCCCGTTTAACTATTAGATACTTAGCAATCCCCGGCCAGGAGGTGGACTGAATTTGCATACCTTCTTCACATAACAATTTTCAGCGTATGTCCTTCCGTTCAGGGGCTCCTTTCCGTCCAGGAACTGCACCGTGCAGAAAAGACGCTTCATGTTCTGCACAGGACGGATCCCTTCTCGCTAATAATGACCAATATGAGATGTTTTGGTTACAATGAGAAAATCCTGACAGCAAAGATAAATTTTAGCATAACCAAGACACCTTTTAGTCTTACTTGTAAAATCAGACCCTTTACGAGTAAATAATCTGGACTTTTCTCCATTTAGTACCTGATAGTTGGGGGACTTGAAAAATAATACTTAAAATATCAAAGCACCACTTCTTCCCATAGGCATCACACTGTATCCACGATGACAAAGAGACAAGTGTCCACGACAGAAAGTAAAAGCATGTTAAGAACCTATATTTATCGCACCAAAATGGAAAGGGGACGGCATGCATGTTATTTGAAGGGTGCTAATATGATACAACACTCAATATATGCACTGTTGTTTAATGGTCCTGGGTGAGATATACATCTTAAGTTTCCATGTTAGTTCAAATATTGTTCGTTGCAAGGATTGGTTCGCACATATTATTTCCATTGTTATACCATTTCCAATGAAACAATGATACATGTTTGCATACCTTCCGAAAGGCCTTTCCAGATCTATCACAAAATCTGCATCAATGTTTCATGTTCTAGTTGCGAATTGAGCAAAGGATCCAACAGTGTAGGTATGGGAATCAGTACCAAGTAGAACCTACAAACTATTGGTTAAATATGTACAGCAAAATCACACCTTCCAGTAATTAATATAGCCAGTAAAATACCTTGCCAGGTTGGGAGAAAAAACCATCGTCACATATTTTACGCCAAATGACCACAGTTAATCTGAAAGCAGCTTTTGAAAGAAATTAGAAACTATTCATCATGGTATATCTAGAATCAGTAGATAAAGACATGCTTAGACAGTTAGACGCAGGAAAACACCACGGCCACACATGAAAAATAATTTCTTAAACATATGTTGCCACCAAATTCTTAAAGATACTTCCAAAATAAGCTCACTTCCAAAGAAAATAAAAGCCTGCCAACATAGTAGTCTTACTGAAATGCCAAGAAACGAATGGAATTGATTTTTCCCATGAGAATCAGAACCCTGAACTCTTTATGATGACACACTAATATTCTTGATATTTGCCTAGTTATGACCAGATTAGAAAACGCATTCTAATAATTGTAGACCAGCCATCGGTAACTTGAACGGAAACACTATAGTTGGAGGGTAAAGAGAATGACATAGTTGATTGAATGAAAAACTATATGCCAACATAACTCGAAAGGATGAGAATTACAAGCTAGAAGGGTTTTACCATAGAAATATCCTAGAGATCAATGCTATGATGTCAATAAGAAAGTTCATGGCAGTAGCCTTTGATGTCCTTGAACATCCAACATTACTTGTCCCTTGAGAGAATCTAGCGAGAAACAAAACTAAATAAAATTAGGAAGTTTGACAAGCGGCTGGACAATGTGCAGAAACAAAAGTAGAAACACATTTCTTCGTTAATCTAGTGTTTCCTACGTTTCATTCGACCTGGGACCACGATATGATGCGATCTGCTCCACAAAATTCAAGGATCCAATAATATCACCACAACTGCGTATGCGCATAAGGACGCAGCAAGGGGATAAGAATCAAGTACCTTGTGGGGGAGAGAAGCAGATCGACGAGTCGCTGGCGGGCTTGGAGGCGGACCAAGAGCGTTGCCTTATCCTCTCCTTCATGCGTATGAGCTCTCCCCAATCACCCTTACCACTGCCGTGGATGCCGAATTGCGTAGTTCACCCAGGAGAGGCCGAACCACCTTCACCAGGGCCCCTCACTGTAGTTCACCGAATTGTGCATCTACTCACACAGCAAGAACGGGGCGCGAGTCGATGAGCGGGGCGCTGGACTGCGACCATCACGATGGCGGCGAGGAGGGTCGCGGAGGGTGAGGATCCACGCCAATCCGGCCGAGGATGGCACATAGGAGGAGAGGGAGGAGTTGGAGAACAGGCGTGACAGAGGCGAGAGGGAGGAGGCGGCGGCCATCTAGGGTTACCCATGGTGGGAGTATTGGTTCCCTCGTGCGGGAGAGGTGAGACCATCAGAGAGAGGCGCCCGAGTAAAAAACCGTGGGAGGAGAGAAAAATCGGTGGAGAGGTGGGCTTGACGTTAAAAAAAATCAGTGGGATCGAGGGGTACCAAACAACGAGACGAGATCTACCAACGTGGAAGGCAAATCAAGGCGCTTCTTTATTTTTGGAAGGCAAATGAAGGTGCTGCCTTCTTTTTGGAAGCCAAATGAAGTCGCCTCCCATGTCTACGGCGACGAATTAATGTCTGATTGAAAGAGTGGCGGCGTACGGTTTTTAGTCGGGTTTGATTTTTTTATGGGAGAGAGAAAAATCGAGTGGGAGGGGGTGGTGGGAGGTGAGGTGAAAAAAAATCAGTGGGAGAGGATGGTGGGAGGTGAGGCGAAAGAAAACCAGACAAAAATAAACCGGTGAGGAGAAGCTACCAAGTGAAACTTTAGGAGTAGAGATGCGTAGCAGAAATTGCCATGCTTCCTCACCGACCTCGACCTCACCATTGACGTGGCAATTCAGCCCGCAATAATTAAGAAAAAAAATACTATACTGTATGAGCATGTGCCAGTTTGGCATCCGGGCATGATTTCTTGGAAACCTCTAGTTTGATCCCAAAAACTACTGAAAATAAATGTGCTAATGATATGCATGGTTTTGTGTGCTTGAGTTTGTAAAATCTAATATGTGTATTGAGATTTTTTTTTACCATCGTTCACACATATAACATATAGACCAGTAAACATGCCCGTACATCTCAACGGGAGAAACAAAAAGAGCAATCGGATCTCTCTCAGCAGTTGCTGACGCGTGCATCGTGTTGGCTATGACCGGCAACATCAAGGAGGACGCCCAGCATCGTGTTTGGCTTTGAGGGCTTATGCCTAGCGCTGGAAGAGTCCATGTCTGACTGGGCGATGTCCTTTGTTGTCTGCGCCGGGCATATGGTTCTCAGCTCGTCGTTTGACACACTTGGCTCCTACTCATTCTCGCCTCTCTCGAGGCCACATCCTCCATCGTCACAGGTTATACCTTTATTTTTTTCGCTCCTTCAGAGTGGCCATTGTTGGAAATATGCCCTAGAGGCAATAATAAATTGATTATTATTATATTTCCTTGTTCATGATAATTGTTTATTATCCATGCTATAATTGTATTGATTGGAAACTCAAGTACATGTGTGGATACATAGACAACACTGTGTCCCTAGTATGCCTCTAGTTAACTAGCTCGTTGATCAAAAGATGGTGAAGGTTTCCTAGCCATGGACATGAGATGTCATTTGATAACGGGATCACATCATTAGGAGAATGATGTGATGGACAAGACCCAAACTATAAACGTAGCATTTGATCGTGTCAGTTTATTGCTATTGTTTTCTGCATGTCAAGTATCTGTTCTTATGACCATGAGATCATGCAACTCACTGACACCGGAGGAATACCTTGTGTGTATCAAACGTCGCAACGTAACTGGGTGACTATAAAGATGCTCTACAGGTATCTCCGAGGGTGTCTGTTGGGTTGGCATGGATCAAGACTGGGATTTGTTACTCCGTGTGACGGAGAGGTATCTCAGGGCCCACTCGGTAATACAACATCACAATGAGCCTTGCAAGCAATGTGACTAAAGTGTTAGCCACGAGATCTTGTATTACGGAACGAGTAAAGAGACTTGCCAGTAACGAGATTGAACTAGGTATAGAGATACCGACGATCGAATCTCGGGCAAGTAACATACCGAAGAACAAAGGGAACAACATACGGGATTAATTGAATCCTTGACATAGAGGTTCGACCGATATAGATCTTCGTAGAATATGTAGGAACCAATATGGGAATCCAGGTCCCGCTATTGGTTATTGGCCGTAGAGGTGTCTCGGTCATGTCTACATAGTTCTCGAACCCGCAGGGTCTGTACACTTAAGGTTCGGTGACGTTTCGGTAGATTTGAGTTATGCATGTTGGTGACCGAAGGTTTTTCGGAGTCCCGGATGAGATCACGGACATCACGAGGAGCTCCGGAATGGTCCGGAGGTAAAGATTGATATATAGGAAGTCCCGTTTTGGCCACCGGAAAAGTTTCGGGTATTTCCGGTAGTGTACCGGGAGTGCCGGAGGGCCATCAGGAGGGGCCACCCACGCCGGGAGGCCACATGGGCCTAAAGGGAGTTGCACCAGCCCTTAGTGGGCTGGGCAAGCCAGCCCTATAAGGCCCATGCGGCTGGAATTAAGTGGGAAGGAAAAACCCCAAAGAAAAGGGAAGGGGAAACAAATAAGGAAGGAGTCCTAATTGGACAAGGAAAAGTGGAGGAGTCCACCTCCTCCTCCCTGGTTCGGCCGCACCTAGGGTGGAAACCCTAGGGCGCCAGCCCCCTCCCCCTCCCTCCTATATATACTAGAGGGGAGAGAGGGCCAAACACCCTAAGCCACGGTGCAGCCCTCTCTCCCCCCGTCTATACGGTTTTCCTCAAATCTGTTTTTGTCGGTGCTTAGGCGAAGCCCTGTCGGAACAGCTCCACCACCACCCCCACTACGCCGTTGTGCTGGCGGAGAACTCGTCTATCTCTTCGCTCTCTCTTGCTGGATCAAGAAGGCGGAGATCGTCATCAAGCTGTACGTGTGCTGAACGAGGAGGTGCCGTCCGTTCGGTACTTGATCGGGACGGATCGTGATTGGATCGCGGGACGCTCGGTGATTTCGATCACGAAGACGTTCGACTACATCAACGACGTTTCTTAACGCTTCCCGCTTAGCGATCTACAAGGGTATGTAGATTCACTCTCCCTCTCATAGATGCTCATCACCATGGATAGATCTTGTGTGTGCGTAGGAAAATTTTTGTTTCCCATGCAACATTCCCCAACAGTGGCATCTGAGCTAGGTCTATGCGTAGATGAGATCTCGAGTAGAACACAAAGGAGTTTGTGGGCGTTGATATTCAGATTGCTTCCCTCCTTAGTCTTTTCTTGATTCAGCGGTATTGTGGGATGAAGCGGCTCGGACCAACCTTACTCGTCCACGTACGAGAGACCGGTTCCATCGACTGACATGTAACTTTGTTGCATAAGATGGCTGGCGGGTGTCTGTCTCTCCCACTTTATTTGAATCGGATTCGACAGAGGCGGTCCTTGTAGAAGGTGAAATAGCAACTTTTATATCACCGTTGTGGTTTTTGCGTAGGTAAGAATCGTTCTTGCTAGATACCCGTAGCAGCCACGTAAAACATGCAACAACAATTAGAGGACGTCTAACTTGTTTTTGCAGGGTATGTTGTGATGTGATATGGCCAATTACATGATGAGATATATGTGATGTATGAGATGATCATGTGTTGTATAGAATATCACGACTTGCATGTCGATGAGTATGGCAACTGGCAGGAGCCATAGAGTTGTCTTTAATTATTGTATGACCTGCGTGACAATCATTAAGCGCTATGTAATGCTTTACTTTATCGCTAAACATTAGCAATAGTCGTGGAAGCAATAGTCGGCGCGACAACCTCATGGTGACACGTTGATGGAGATCAAGATGATGGAGATCATGGTGTCATGCCGGTGACGATGGAGATCATGCCGGTGCTTTGGAGATGGAGATCAAAAGCACGAGTTCATGGCCATATCATGTCACTTATGATTTGCATGTGATGTTAATCCTTTTATGCATCTTATTTTGCTTAGGACGACGGTAGCATTATAAGGTGATCCCTCACTTAAATTTCAAGATAAATTGTGTTCTCCCCGAGTGTGCACCGTTGCGAAAGTTCGTCGTTTCGAGACACGCCGTGATGATCGGGTGTGATAGACTCTATGTTCACATACAACGGGTGTAAGCCATGTTGCACGTGCGGAACACTCGGATTAAACTTGACGAGCCTAGCATGTACAGACATGGCCTCGGAACACAAGAGACCGAAAGGTCGAACATGAGTCATATAGTAGATATGATCAACATGAAGATGTTCACCATTGAAACCACCTCAACTCACGTGATGATCGGACTTGAGTTGGTGGATTTGGATCATGTGACACTCGAATGACCGGAGGGATGTCAATTTGAGTGGGAGTTTTTTAAGTAATATGATTAACTAAACTCATTATCTTGAACAATAGTCTAAGTTGTCTTTGCTATATTTATGTTGTAGATCATGGCTCGCGCAGTAGCACCCCTGAATTTTAATGCGATCCTAGAGAAAGCTAAGTTGAAAGATGATGGAAGTAACTTTGTGGACTGGGCCCGTAATCTAAGGATTATCCTTACGGCTTCCCAGAAGGCTTATGTCCTTGATGCACCGCTTGGTGATCCACCCGCTCCAGTTGAGTCTCTAGACGTTGTGAACGCCTGGCAGGCTCGTTCTGATGATTACTCAATAGTTCAATGTGCAATGTTGTATGGCTTAGAACCGGGACTTCAAAGACGTTTTGAACGTCATGGAGCATATGAGATGTTCCAGGAGTTGAAGTTTATCTTTCAGAAGAATGCCCGGATCGAGAGGTATGAGACCTCCGATAAGTTCTATGCTTGCAAGATGGAAGAGAACGGGTCTGTTAGTGATCACATACTCAGAATGTCTGGGTACTCCACCCGTCTGGCTGAATTGGGGATGCCCCTTCCGCCAGAGGCTATCACTGACAGAGTTCTTCAATCATTGCCACCTAGCTACAAGAGCTTCGTGTTGAACTATAACATGCACGGGACGAACAAGTCAGTCGCCGAGCTGTTTGCGATGCTGAAAGTCGCTGAGTCTGAAATTCAGAAGGAGCATCAAGTGTTGATGGTCAATAAAACCACTAGTTTCAAGAAAAATGGCAAGGGTAAGAAGGGTAACTCCAAGAAGAGTGGCAAAGCAGTTGCTCCTCCCGTGAAGAAACCCAAGGCTGGACCCAAACCAGAAACTGTGTGTTTTCATTGCAAGGGAACTGGACACTGGAAGCGGAACTGCCCCAAGTATTTGGCTGACAAGAAGGCGGCCAACAACAAACAAGGTATATATGATATACATGTTATTGATGTGTACCTTACCAACTCTCGTTGTAGTGCCTGGGTATTTGATACCGGTGCGGTTGCTCACATTTGCAACTCTAAACAGGAACTGCAGAATAGACGGAGGCTGGCAAAGGACGAAGTGACGATGCGCGTGGGAAATGGTTCCAAGGTTGATGTGATCGCCGTCGGCACGCTCGCTCTTCGATTACCATCGTGATTAGTGATGAACCTGAATAAATGTTATTTGGTGCCTGCGTTAAGCATGAACATTATATCTGGATCTTGTTTATTGCGAGACGGTTACTCGTTTAAATCAGAGAATAATGGTTGTTCTATTTATATGAGTAATATCTTTTATGGTCATGCACCCGATGTGAGGGGTTTATTCTTATTGAATCTCGATAGTAATGATACACATATTTATAACATTGATGCCAAAACATGTAGAATTGATAATGATAAAACCACTTTCTTGTGGCACTGCCGTTTAGGTCATATTGGCGTAAAACGCATGAGGAAGCTCCATGCTGATGGACTTTTGGAATCACTTGATTTTGAATCACTTGACACATGTGAGCCATGCCTCATGGGCAAGATGACTAAAACGCCGTTCTCTGGAACAATGGAACGGGCAAGTGACTTGTTGGAAATCATACATACTGATGTGTGCGGTCCGATGAGCATTGAAGCGCGCGGTGGTTATCGTTACTTTCTCACCTTCACTGATGACTTAAGTAGATATGGGTATATCTACTTAATGAAACACAAGTCTGAAACGTTTGAAAAGTTCAAACAATTTCAGAGTGAAGTTGAGAATCATCGTAACAAGAAGATTAAATTCCTACGATCTGATCGAGGAGGAGAATATCTGAGTTATGAGTTTGGCAGTCACTTAAGACAGTGTGGAATTGTTTCACAACTGACACCGCATGGAACACCACAGCGTAATGGTGTGTCCGAACGTCGTAATCGAACCTTATTGGATATGGTGCGATCTATGATGTCTCTTTCCGATTTGCCACTATCGTTTTGGGGTTATGCATTAGAGACAGCTGCATTCACTTTAAATAGGGCACCATCGAAATCCGTTGAGACGACGCCATATGAACTTTGGTTTGGTAAGAAGCCAAAGCTGTCGTTTCTTAAAGTTTGGGGATGTGATGCTTATGTCAAAAAGCTTCAGCCTGAAAAGCTGGAACCCAAAGCGGAGAAATGCGTCTTCATAGGATATCCAAAAGAGACAGTTGGATATACCTTCTACCTCAGATCCGAAGGCAAAGTGTTTGTCGCTAAAAACGGAACATTTCTTGAGAAAGAGTTTCTCTCGAAAGAATTGAGTGGGAGGAAGATAGAACTTGATGAGGTTGTTGAACCTTTACTTCAACCTGAGAGTAGCACAGTACAGAAAGATGTTTCTGTAGAGCCTGCATCAGTTGAAGAGGAAGTTAATGATGATGATCATGAACCTTCGAATCAAGTTGCTATCGAACCTCGTAGGTCGACAAGGACGCGTACTGCTCCTGAGTGGTACGGCAACCCTGTCTTAGAAGTCATGTTGTTAGACAACGATGAACCTAC